>WEIV01004058.1:580435-701606 GCA_013390005.1 Calyptomena viridis
AGCAGCCCCTGAGGGGGCTCGGCCTCAGCCGCGCCCGGGCCCGTCCGAGCTCGGAACCGCCCGGCAGAACCTGCCCGGGACGGTAAACCGGGATCGTCCGCAGCACTCGGAGTGAGGGAGTTCGCTCATCGTTCCGAGCGTCGTTTGAATTCCAAAGTCTGTCCATACCTCCGGCGTGTGGGATCGTTTGTGGTTCTGTCACATGAAAATACGCGCTGTAGGTGTTGGAACAGAGGCTGTTTGGGATGTTGGAACGCATTTTTCTTTTAACATATATATTAAAAATGGAGATTCTGAGATAAATACGGGATGGTGTCGGGCAAGAGAGAATGGGTTTGAGATGCCTAGGCTCAAAAAGGTTGTGCCCAGCCCGCAGCGCAGAGTTAACGTCAGCCTGGAGTTCTGTGCCACTGTCCTCTGGACACCACTGGAATCCAGAGTCAGGATATTCCTGCTGAAGTCTAAGAGAAGGGAGGCCGCCTATTGCTGTTCAGATTGCCTTAGACAGGACAACTGAGTGAATTTGTGTAATAAAGTCACCCTGACTAATGGTCAGAATCAGCACAGCCAGTCACAGAAAAGGAGCAGAGAGAAGAGCTTTGTATTTTTTGCTACCAAGTAAAAAAAATAAACAAACCTGATTTAATTAACAAAACACATCTTTAGGGTTTTTTCGCCCAAACAAACATTTGGAACTTTCATTTCTTTGTTTTTGTGTGTGAAAGCAAAGATAATAAAGGCCTTTTGCTGAGCAGTCTGTGGTCCCTGAGGAGCACTGTCAGACAGTCAGAGCCATCTCTGTGTCTGAGAAGACACCTCGGAGTTACCAGCTATTATGCTGGTAGTGGGTGGCCAGTTGGTGTCCTGGGTGGCCAGTTGGTGGCCCAAGGAGAGAACTAGGCAGTTCTAACTGGCCACTGGAAACACTACCATGTGCTGGGTGGAACCAGCCCAGGGCTGTTGCTGAGCTGAAGTTAATGAGCAGCTTTATGGGAACAAGATGCTCGGGAACTCTCCGGCTCTCCCGGGAGTGTCTCCTGCTGTGCCGGGGCTGTCACCCCTCACGGGAAACCAGCCTGTCTGAGAGGATGGGGTAGGACAAATTTGAGACCTGTCTGCCTGCCCACCTGTGTCCGACAGGAGGGCATTCCTGAGTCCCCTGTACATCTCATACCTGCTGCCTTTCAGCCTCCCTGCAGTATTTGCTGAAGGAGCCCAGAGCACCTGCCACTCTCCAGGAGATCCTTTTGACAATTGGCAGTAGGCACCCAGCCTCCAAGTCATCAAGGGAACAATTAGTTTCAAGCCTCAACTGTTAGCACTGCTGTAAACCTATGATCCAGCACAGTTAGTGCCACTTGCTTTGCACATTCATTGCAGCAGGACAGGAATCCAGGGTTCTGATCCTCAGGCCAGATATCATGAAATAGTTATTTAATACAAAACAGGTCAGTGGGAAGGAATTGAGGAGATCTGTGCTAGCAGGGCTGGAATGGTTGCTTGAGAGAGGTGACCCTGGTTTATCTTGTCTGCTTGTATCCATGTACTCTCCAATTAAAATACTCCATTAGAATTAGGTTTGATGGAACAAATGATTTTTCTGTTGAATCGTAGGGAAATTGGATAGAGATCAGAAGACAGTGTTAAAGCAATATTAAATAGTTTTGATAGCACAGAGAGAAGTAGCACATGGAACCTGGTGAAGTGAAGAAGGGTGTTACATGTCAGGTGGGTGCCTTTGGCAGGAGCCACCCTTCCTGTGTTCTGTCTCATGAAGCACAAAAAGCAGATCATGGAAATGGTGTGGGTTACTTAACTGGACTGTGCAGGTGAACTGAGCAAGCACTGAAATGTGTTGGAACGGGGGGGACAGGAGGGCATTCTGTCTGACTTTGAAAAGGTGCCAAAAACTGAGGTAACCTAACAGAGCTGTACACTCTTTGAGGGCTACAGAAATCCTATATTTAAAAACAAAAGTGCAGACAAGTGCAGTATGTGCTCTAAGAGGAACAGACACTTAGAGCTGGACTGAAAATGTCTGTGCAATTACACATGCACAGCTACCACAACTGGCCCTGCCAGTCTGGTGTTTGTGCACAGTAACATTTGTTAGCTGTGTGTTCAGTGTAACTGCTGAACCAAATTGCTTATTCAGTCAGAATGGGAGACTGAAACATGGTTTGCAAAAGTTGCTTTTAAGAGTTGAAATTGGGAAAATACTAAATCCAAAGGTGTTAAGCATTGTCTAGATTCAGCTATCCAGATGTCAGAAAGAGTTTATGGTCTCTTTCTGACCTGAAATAGGAAAATTAAAAGATTTCTTGATAGGACAGGTGGGGGTGTACTCATACATCTTCACTTAACAAGTGAAAGACTTCTGGGTGACAGAGGATATTAATTTTGAGTAACATTCGAGGCAGACACTGGCTTTTCCATGAATAACCACACTCTGCAGCTGCATCTCATTCTGGCTCCTTCACCATGGAAGAAAATATGCAGTTGATCTACACAGTTGAATTTTAACCTTTTTGAAGATAAAACAGCAACTCAGAGTGCTGAGAAAAACAAACGGGAACAGTAAACAGCTGATGAAGAAGCAGTGAGACACAGCAGCTCACTTACAAACCTCTCCTCCCTCCCTGTGAGGGCACCAGTGTGAGCCTTAGTGCCTGTGCTGGCAGTGCCCATCCTGGGGGGCAGCAGGATGTGGGACACTGGTGTGTGTGTGACAGCACAGGGCTGCACCCCTGCTGTGCAGCCTGACCTCGGGCTGGGGTTCTTTAATGCTTTTCTTCAACACGTTTGGCTGATCACTGGAGCCACAGGGAGGTGTTTCAGGAGCTCAGCACCATCCTATTGCCCTTCCCCTCTTCTCTCCCAGCCATTTAGGAAGCCCTCCTGTGACATGGGAAGAGAAGGGGAGCGGCTGTTGGCCTTGCCAGGGCCCTGTCCCTGCAGCAGCTGTGGTGGGTTCTGGTGCCACCAGTGGGGCAGGAGCAGGCTGGCTTCAGCAGCAGGAGAGCTGAGTCAGGTGAGAGGAGTGTTCCTCGTCAGGCCAGTTTGCTGGGAAGGAGAGTGGCCAGTGCAGGGGACCGTGTTTTGTGGACGAGTCACCGGTGGCTGCTGTCTTTTCATAGGTGGCAACAGTCCCCTGTCTTTGTGTAGTGACTCTCACATTGCCATCACCCCGTGTTCCTGTCCCACCTGCTGATACTGTGACAGCCTTGGCTTAACCTTGCTTGTGGCTGAATGTCACCCAGACACAGCCTTTGCAGTGTGTGACCCTTTTCCATATATTTATTTTTCTACTCAGCACTAGTAGACCTTAAAACAGTCATCAGTGTGAACATCACCTTCAAAAGCAAGTGCTGTAAGACGACTGAGGAAAGGTGGACAGGCTGAGCACCCTTGCTCCAGAGAAGAGAGCAGGGAGGGGTTTGTCTGTGATACACCCAGAGGGATCATCCGAAGAGGACAAGGATCAAGTACCCCTGTTGGTCAAGAGTCAGGCTGTTAATAGGT
Organism: Calyptomena viridis; assembly: GCA_013390005.1. NCBI lineage: Eukaryota > Metazoa > Chordata > Aves > Passeriformes > Eurylaimidae > Calyptomena > Calyptomena viridis. The sequence continues at coordinate 583,958 of WEIV01004058.1, forward strand.
TTAAGTCACAGAAGGAAAACTCCAGTCTGAAAACTAAGAAAATTATATAACTGGAGGAAAAGTTAGACAGTGGAACGTGTTGCCAAGACAGAGGTTGTGAAACTGGAGATATTTGAGGCTAGGCTAGACACCCATCCATGGGGGATGGCTTTGGAATAACAGAGTAAAGCCAGTGAACAACTCAAACTGCTTGACTGGATGACCCAGTAATAGTCCCTTCCAACCCAAATACGTTTGAGAAGCTTCAGGACTGGAGTTGGCAGCACAGCTGTGATGTGTTACTGCCAGACACACATCGCTGGCTTTAGCATGAGGTACCGATGGTACCTTATGTATGTATGTAACCTTATGTATGTAACTGAAGGCAGCACCTTTAACAGCAATTCTTTTCCCACACCAGGTTCACCTGGCCCTTAATCCATGTGAAGATCTGTTGGAAACGCCTTCTAGAAACACAAGTTTTCAATCTCCTGACAAAGTCTGTTGTGGCCACGAACAGCCTGTCCAAATGAGCAAGACATCCCAACAGCACACCACCACAGACCCCAACGGAGTGAGTGTGATTCACACCCCAGCACACACCAGTGGTTTGCAGCAGGTTCCCCAGCTGGTGCCAGTTAGTCCTGGTGGCGGAGGCAAAGCTGTGCCTCCCAGCAAACAGGGAAAGAAAAATTCCTTTGTGGATAGAAACAGTGATGAGTATCGTCAGCGCAGAGAGCGCAACAACATGGCGGTGAAAAAGAGCCGCTTAAAAAGCAAGCAGAAAGCACAAGACACCCTGCAAAGGGTCAATCAGCTCAAAGAAGAAAATGAACGTTTAGAGGCAAAAATTAAGCTCCTGACCAAGGAGCTGAGTGTACTGAAAGACTTGTTCCTGGAGCACGCACACAGTTTTGCAGACAATGTGCAGCCTGTGGGCACTGAAACCACCCCAACAAATGCAGAGAGCAGTGGGCAGTAGATGCTGGGACCTTAGGAAATGGACCTTGAGGTGCAGCTTGTCTGCAGCAGCCATGCAGTAACCAAGCAAGAACTGTTCCTTTAACCATTGTTTTGTGGAGAGTTTCTTCTTTTAGATTTAACACTGAAGATTTGTAACAATTAAACCAGAAACTGGTTAGGGTATTTGTTTTAAATATGTTTCTCCTCAGAAACTGATGCAGATCTGACTTCATAGACAACAAGGGGCATAGCATTAAGGAGATAACATTTTCATAGAAATGTTTGCTTACCATCCTAGAGTTTGCATAATGGGAGGGATCCAGCAGGATGGCTCACTGTAGTATCAGAAACTCATCATTGGATGGAATGCCTTTAAATATCTGTTAGTGTTTAAGCCCTTAGTTTTCTCCATTACATATTACAAAGTGCAAAGGCTGTGGAGGGTGTTTGCTTTCCCATTTGGCAGAGTTCCTTAAATCTGTAGAGTGAGTCCTGTAGAGCACCATGTAGGTCCTTCCTGCCCAGTTATAGGTAATGGGGAGGGTGTAGTGATAGTGAGCTGGGATGCTTGCTAGTGTTTTCTAGAAAAATAACAATATGCTATGATGATATATACAGGCAGTTGGCTTCCAAATGCACGAGTCTGAAGCATCTTGTACAAAGGCAAAGCAGCACACTGACAAAGCCTTTTGTGTCCACACTGCTCACAGAGTGACTGGGGCCTTGGGAGAACGAGAGTTTGTTTTCAGAAAATGTCAAAATGCTACTGAAAGACTCTGCCCTGCAAAATGGCATTCATTGCTGGGGTGGAGGTACTGGGGAGAACAAAATGTGCAGCTGGTTAAGGCAAGGCAGCATCTGCTTCAGCCAACATGTATGGATCACTGCTCACTGACAGGAATCTTACAGACATTCAGTGATTTTAAAAATAAATGGCCCTAGTATGACTGATCCAGTGGAATTTCTATAGCCATCATACAGTTGTGTGAAGGAATATCTTTAGTCTTGTTTTATTTCCATGGAAGTTTTTCTATAGCAACTTTTGTATTGCTATGCTGAGTCTTTGCCATGATCCCTAATGCAGTGGTATGTGCTACACTGAGGATTGAAACAAAGTAAAGCAGGAACTTTGATGGAACTTTAATTTATTGTCATTTTTAAATATTTCATTGATGATATGGTTGTTTTACATTTAACCTGTGTGTCTGGCTAGTAAATGACTACCCAGTCTTCATTTCCCTCTTACATTACCTTTTTCCATAGATTATTTTGTAGGATGCTTGTTTGCTTTGTATTTAGGAAAAACTTGGATGTTATCTCTATGAAGATGCTGTTAGAAAATGAAACCTTGAAAAGTTCTTTTTGAATTTAATCTTTTAATACATGTGGAAAACTTACGGATTGCTTTGGATTATCATAAGTCTTTTTACAAAGATATGTGTTTTCATTCTAGCTGCAGTTTAAGTTGGTAGGATTGAAGTGCCAGAAGCTAATAAAAACCTTTTGCTTCTAATGCTGGCCTCATTTTTCTTGTCTCTTTTTCCCACAAGTGCAGAGTTGCCCACTTCACAGAGAGATCTTGAAGAAATCAGTGCAGGAGTCTCTGTTCCTGTCTTGCACTCAGGTTTTTGCTCCATGGAAACAATCATGACAGTTTTGTCTGAATGTCTGATTTGACAAAAAAAAGGAAAAAAAAATTAAGACTGAAAATATACTGCAATTAAAGGGGGGAGTAAGGAACAGAACACTGAAAACTACAAGGAAAAAGATGACCTGAAAGCATCTCCTTTTTTACTGTGCACTTCCTCTGGTGAAAAGGCCAGAGCTGCTCTCTTCCCTGGTTTTCTGCTCTGTGATTTGGGACTATTTCCCCTGTCGTCCAGCTGGTTTGCCAGACACATGTGTGGTCACGGTGGCTCCAAATCTCTGGTATTTGTTTCTGATTTTGGTGAAAATGATTAGTTAGATCTCTTCTGAGCATTCCTTCTGATGCTGCAGAGGGTGATTGTACCTGTTCCTGACAGCTCTGGTTCCACTTCCTGTGCAAAACCAAACCACGGAGGTGTGAAAAGCCATTTGTTTGCAAAATGACATTTCTGGCTTAGCAGCCTCTGCTCAGGCTTTGTTTGCTGATGTTGTGGTTTAAGCCCAGCTGGATATTAAGCCCCACTTTGGCACTGCCCTCCCGCTCAGGTGAGAGAGACAAAAGGCAAAAATCACAGGTTGAGACAATTTTCTGGAAACGGCAGTGAGGTGACAAGTGTGTGTAACAGGGGGAGTGCCAGACAATGCTCCCAGTCACAGCCGGTGACAGGAACAGGCACCTCCTCCTTCCTGCTCCTCCCTGGAGGTGACAATCCCTCAGGGTGACATGGAAGGTATGGAATTACAGCCTGGCTCTGCACTGGAGGTGGTGTGGGACCCATGGATACAAGTACCACAAATAGTAATTTGTGTAAAATAGTAATTTGTGTGTAAAAATAGTAAATTGTGAGAAAGGTGTCAGTGTGTTCTAAGCTGTGAGAGCAAAGGCACTTGGCCCCAGGGAGCAGCAGCCTGGGCTGTGTGACAGTCCCCCCTCTGCAGGGCAGAGCACCCACCCCTCGGGCACTTAGTTCTCTTCCTAAAGAAAGGCCACCATAAATACATCTACACAAGAGAATTTCAGTGTAGACTCTAAAATTTAAGGCTTTCCTCTTGACTACAGTGGGTGACAATACAGAGCCTGGCCCTACCAGAGGGGCTGTTACAGCACCACGCATTTCACACAGGAAACCACATTCCCATTTTCTCCCTGTACCACTGTGGAAGTGCCTGCTCCAGCCCCCAGGAGCACTGGGAGCACTGGAACACCACCCTGTAGCTGCAACTGGTGTGGCAGGTGAGCCCAGAGTGCACCCAAGGCCACCAAGCTGAAGCACTTTGCTGAAGCAATTTACATGTGTCAGTTCAGAAGAGCTCAGTGTGTTTCTAAACACACACACGTGCTCAGTGTGACACCCTTTCTGGTATCTTGGTGCCAGTCTAGTCAAGTCTGTTTGCACCAAGGGAAAAGGCATTGGCAAAACATGAGAGTAAGTAAGAGCACAAAACACCATGTCATGAAAAAAAATTTGCAGTGATCTGTATTTTAAATGTATTAAATATCAATTTGCCTTTTTTTGTGTAAAACTTTATTCCCCCCAATTTAGAAAAAAGGTCTAATTCACTTTTTGCTTAAGTGGATAAATATTATCATAATTACAGACCAGACTTGTGGATGAAATTTGTATCCCCCAAGTTCGTGGGCCTGACTATGAAGGGGAATGGGAGAGGGTGTCCCACCCTGACTGACAGGCAGGACACAGGGGCTGGTTACAGGAGCCAGGGTCTCCCCAGCCCTTCTGTGCTCCAGCATGTTGAGGCACAACCAGTTCTGGCTCCTGCACCTCCCCAGGTTGCTCGACCTGTTCTGCAGCAGCAGAGCCCAGTGTTTGCCAAGATGAATCACAGGCATGGAAAGCCCTGTTAACTACACTGGGGTTATGGCTTAGTTGAAACAATTCCAAAACTCTTTTTTTTTTTTGAAAATCTGTGAAGTGTTACTATAAAATAGTACCTGCTCTTGAACCCAAGCAAGAGCAGGTTTCGGAGTGCCCAGAGCAGTGAGGCTTCCCTGGGTGTGTTCAGCCACAGGACAGCACCTGGCTGTGCAGGGAACAGGGCTGAAACCCCTGAGTTTTATGGAGAGACAAGTCCAGAGCAATGCCAGGGCAGCCTCTGGTCTGCAAAGCCTGGTGCTCTGCACAGGGGCTGCATTTCAGAGGCAGAAGACCTCGATCACCACGGCAGGAAACAGCACAGTGGCACAGATCTCACCCCTGCCCTCCTCATCTCCCCTTCACAGCCAAGAATTCCTGCACTTACCTCCTACAAATCAATGCTAAGAAACCTCTAAAAAACATAAATAGGCTTATTTGTTAGTTGAGTGACATTAAACATAAGGAGTGAAGTCCTCTGGATTATTTCACAATCTATTTCCTTGGTCTCTAAAATGCAGTTTCCTATTTAGCAATGGGTTGCCAAGCTGTTAAGAATAAAGAGCAGGTTCTGTCACACAGATCAACCCAATTAGCAAAACCCCAATTAGCAAAAAGAGCTCTCTGTAGAGCAACACATTAGACAATTTTTAAGGCAATTATTTCAGACCTAAATGCAGGCCAGGGCAGGGCAGGGGCACAAAGGCAGCAGTTTGTGACACCATCCATCCTGGGGTGTTGTGCAGCCCAGGTGAGACAGGCCCCTGCAGATAGTCCAGACTCACAGTGGGTCCCATCCCCTGTGCCAGCTCCTGGAGTGAGCAACAGCACTGAGAGGCTCAGATGAGCAAGTCAACTGATCCCTTCAGTGGGAAAATCCTCTCCCGGCCAGGGTTAACCCCCAGAAAGGCCCTGGCACTGCTGTGGCTGCAGTGCCACTGGCAGGGCAGAGGGATGTTCTGAAGGAGCTTGGCAGTCACACTGTGCAATAGAGCCTGAACACTGAAAAGGAGTTTTCCATAAAGTGAGAAAGATTGTGTAGTTACAGCAAGTAACTACTATTTTATGATGGAAGAAACATGTTTATTCTCCTGCAGGCTGATGAATACCTACAGTAAAGAAAGGTAATTTAAACCTTCCATGAATGAAAACTCATTTTATGATCAATATTAATCTGTTTGTAATGTATCCAAATAAAATTTATATTAATTCATTCTGAACCAGCTAGCAATGAAGAGTTAAAAATAACTCTATCATGCTGCACAGCATATGCTGTTGAGTGACCCTGAGCCCTGCAGCAAAGATACTCCCTTCTTGCAATTTCTGAGGTTGTGAACACCATACCAATGTATGTTTTTAGGAACAAACAGGTGGACAAACTAATAATCATGGGGCTGTGTGTGAAGGATCAGTCCACCCACTACCCAGAGCAGGAAACTGGCTAGTGAGGATCAAATGTTGCAGAGCACAAATTGGTAGTTGGATCAGATAAAGAAGAGGGAATTGGGGCAGAAGAGCATAATCATCACAAAGCTGTGAACATAAATGATGCCAAAGTGAATTTTAATAAAAATTTGATTCTGTTTACTCCACGGATACTGAAATAAGATCCATAAGAAAAATACACGTCATTATGTCCACTGAGAACAACTGATTTTTCTTCTGTTTTTCACAGTACTTGTGATAAAATTTAAAATAGGACTTAAGAGTGTTACAATTGCTGACAGTTTTCAGATACTCTATTTGGTATTTCAGAGTTTAAATCATCAAAATTCAGATTTAATTACAAGAAACATCTGAGCTGAGATCTGACAGAAGGACAAGCCCCACTGATAATGCAGCAGGGTTATTTAGGTGCCACTTGGTCATGTAAACTGCTGATTGCAAGCAGCAGTCGAGTTACCTGGGTATCAAGTGCTGAAGCCTTCTGCCTTTATTTTTAATGCATGAATTATTCCAGCTAATAGCCTGCCTGCCTCTCTCGTTATTAGGAATTAGATGCATTTGCTTTTATATGCTGCAGCATTAAATGTGAATGATGGCTGATTAGCTGAGGCAGTAAGTGTCATCCCGAAGTCACTGCTTTTGGCCGGGGAGGCAGCTGAACATCTTGGCACTGCTTTGGTTCTCTGCCATGAAAGCCTCTATCTCCTCCACGGTGCGTGGGACACACGTGAGCAGCTCCATGCCCGTGGCTGTCACCACGATGTCGTCCTCAATGCGGACCTGTCACAGAGAGCACAGGGTTACCGGCACCGCCGGGCGAGCGGCTCCGGGACAGCACAGGCTGCCCCGCCTGTCCCCTGGGCACAGAGCCCCGCGGCCCCTCTCGCCCACCCCAGCCCTGCAGCAGGTGCTGCCCGCAGGTGCCTCAGGCGGTGCCTCTGCTGCATCAGCTCCGTGGGGCACAGGCTGGGTGAGATGCTGCAGCACTGAGCTCCTGCTGTGGGGCCCATAAATCTCAACCCCCGACACCGGGAGCACTAAAAGGAACATTCTCCCCTGGATTTGCCTGCAGCCTTGCCAGGGACGGTGCCTCCTGATGCCACAGTGCTCAGAGCTGTCCTGTTGCCGTGCTGTGCTTCTCTTTGCCTTTAAACTTTTCTCTAAACACAATAAACTTTCAAAGGAGGAACTGCAACATGAAATAGCTTGTAGCTGATATTCCAAACATTGAATTTTGAGCAGGTCAGACGTTCCTTTTAAAATACAATCACTACATTTCAAATCATGGAAGGAAAAAGCAGATCCTCTCAGTTTCCTAGCTCTGGTTCTTGTTCTGGAAAGTGTGCTCCATTTCTGTTTGACTCTAATCTCTTCTTACCAGTAAATGTGCCTACACAGTCATTCCCGTTATCTTATCAGAAAAATGTTGCTAAGTCGCTAAACTGCAATAAAAGCAATTTTAGTAAGGTGTAAATCCAAGAGAACACAAACCCTGGGTACTCCCACCTTACAGTTGCTTTAATTGTTTCTGACCTCTTGACATTTTCAACTAAAAATAAAGCTGGTTAACATTTGTACTCCTGATTGCAAAATAATCCATTTGTTCAAACAAAATGAGTCATCCAGTCCTTATTAAACTGCTTAATGATGTCTTTGCCAGATTATTTCTTTTACTTGGTATCAAGTTAAGTATATTATAAAGCAGAATTAAATAAACAGTCTCCACTGAGTTCACACATTTGCTTTGGACAGCTGTAAATTTGAAAGCTGTGAGGCTTTGTGTGCTCAGTGTGCCTGAAAGTCCAGTGCCTTGATGCAGAGGAGGAAATCAGCAACATGCAGAATGACTCTGTGCACTTGAACAGATTTTACCAGGATGGGCTTTTTGATTCACTGCTTTGAATTTGGCCAGTGAGCAAAATATAACCCAAGGATTCAGCAAGATGGTGCCATTGCATCCAAAGGTGAATGGTGCCCTCTGCCAGGTCTTGGGCATGGGCACAGCCTGCCTGGGGGGACCAGTCCCTGCCAAAAACCTGACAGTACCAGGCAAGCCCTGCAGGAGTGCCAGAATCCAGGTGACCAGTCTGGTGAGATGGTAAAAGCCAAAATCTGGTGTTGGGAAGCACACCAGTGTAAATGGAGCTGGGCACAGCCATGACGTGGAAAGTAAAAATGTTAGTGCAGAAGTTAGTCTGAGACCAAAGGGCAAAGCTAGAGCTGACTCTGCCTACAAAGAGAGGCACTGCCAGCTGCACAAACCCTCCCCTGCTTGAGCTGGAATTTCTCAATGTAGGGATATGATGCAGAAGGACAACTGGGGGCAAGGTGTCTGTCTGTGTTCTACTCTGTCCAGGCCACAAGAGAAAATAAAGATGCAGAAGGAGCTGGAAAATAGAGTGCTGAGAGAGACCAGGGAAAGGCAGGTACAGTGAGGACTGACAAATAATGGACCAAGATAGATGGGGCTGGGTAAGGAGTCAGGGATGGACATCCTGATGGAGGAGTGAGACATCCTGAATGAGGAGAGCACACAGGGGGCTGGAGCTGCCAAAATGGGGAACTCAGAGGGACCAAATGGGGGAGCTGAGTGCCACACACAGCGACTCGTGGCACAGGAGAAACACTGCTGGGAGATGGTGTGAACTGCTGTGAAAAGTAGGAGAGTCCCAGCACTCTGCTCACCACCAGCAGCTCCAAGGGCTCTCTGGGATGGAGATGGAGGCACAGAGCCACTGGGCCCACGGGGCCTTACCCATCACTCCTAGGAACACACCAGCTCCTTCTCCAAGATCTAACCCTTCCTCTCCTGCATGAATCTCACCTGAAATGGGTGCTTGGCACAACAGAAAAGACAGACTTCCCACTCTCAGTGCACAATGTTTCCTTTGCCTAAAAGCAACATGGGTGCAGATGAACACAGGCTCTCATGAAGAAGGAAGTGGTTTAATTTGCTCTTTTCCTTCATGCTTCACCCTGAACTTAAACTCAGCAGCAGCAAGAAGCAGCTTCAGAGGACCTGCATAACCTTCCCTACAGGAGAGCCCATCATTTGGTCTTGTCTTCTGTCCAGATGGACAAAATATGCTGGATCTGCCTGGCAAGGCTCACTGCCTTGGGACTGCCCTTCCCACTGGGGGACAGGGGTTATGAAACTCAGAGCTGTCCTGTTTGCAGGCTCTTTGTTCATCAGTGCTGCTGTTCAGGGCTACAGAGTGGTTTGGAATGGGGCACAGCTTAAAGGAAAGCAAATGCAGTGTGAGGTTCTCTGCATCCCCAGCTTTGAGGGTGCCATGCAAACACCCCAGTGGAGAATTTGTTTTTTAGTGTGGAATGGCATGCTCAAAAAAGTACTCCTGCAAAGATGGCCAGAAACGCCAGGACTGTCCCTAAAATGCCTTTTTCTTATCAAGGGTGGTGGCATGATCTGTCTAGATAGACGTGATTGCACAACTGCCTAACAGCAGCAACAGGCCAACATGTGGCTCGACTCCATGTCCCAAGTGGCTGTGCAGGCCCAGCCAAGGCCAGCACAGGAGTTAAATCCCAGGGCTGCTCCCAGCTCTGTGCACGGCCTCGCACTTTGTCCTCACTTCCTAACACAGCCCTGCTCCCCAGAGCCCCCTGGGTTACCTTCCAAGAGAAAGAGGGTTGTAGCACTTAGTAATTTCTTTTGGATGATGATATATATCTAAAAGACTCTTCAGAATCAAGAAACTATTTGGGCCAATTAAATAGTCCAGATTTGCATGATGACAGATCCCAGATGTCAAAAAAGGCAACTGGTGAAATGTCTCCCTTTTCTTAAAATCTACTGAGCATTTTTTTGATTATGGGTGTAGAGAGCAGCAATACCTTGGACTGGGACACTTGCCTGGGAAATAATGACAGGACATGGAGCACTCACAGGGCCACACAAAGGCTTTGGAGTGGCTGAAGGATCCATGTGTCTGTTCCTACAGAGGCAGATGAATGGAGCTAAGGGGACTTATTTTGACTCAGCCATTGACTTGCCAATAATTTTTAAGAGAGCAAACTTCCTACAACCAGAGTTTGTCTTCTGTTTCTCAGAGGGACTGGTTAGGAAGCAGAGCCAGGGCTGGGCAAGGCACTTTCCTGTTACCACCTTACACACGTGGCCACAGCAGGAGGTTTTCTGTAGGGGCCAACAGAAATGTGCTACACAAGGACTTTCTCACCCCATGCTGCTCATCTTCCTGCCACAAGCAAGTCTTATTCACAGGCAAGTCCTCATGTCAGGAGAACCTTTATTTTAAATGTTCACACAGGAACATTTCATAGAAGAGGATCGATATTAGTAGGGCAAGATCGTGTATTTTATCAGATCAATAATATATAATATTAGTCTCTTCATCCAGGCTCAAAAAGAAGCAATAAACTACAAGTTAAATACAGGTTAGAAACAACTACTCTTACTTTAATCTAATTAAGTTAATTAGACAACTTAAAAGGGTTAAAGAAGGTTTAACCTTTAGTCAGTTTTTGGGTTGCCTACACCTATCACTTCTCTTACAAGAGCTTTAAAGAAAGCAATATATCTACCTTGTGACAACTGCTTTCCTATGAAAACTTTTGAAGAAATGCTCTGTAGTATTGTTACTGCTACCTGATATGCAATGTTAAAAAGCAGATGAGCATAATGATTATTGCCTAGTAAACTATTTCATTACACAATACACGTTCACCATAAACCCAGAACCAGAAAAGCTGTGTGTGCCACACGACTTTAACCTTCTGAAAAGTAAAAATCAGGACAGAGACAACTGTATGGCTTTCTGAAGCAAAGGTAAAAGCAGTTAAATATTCTGCCTTTTATTTGGTTTAACATTGGTTCTGAGTAAGGGAAGCATTATTGTTTTGAAAAATACTGTCATTTTAGTGGATCTTCAAGTTCCTGAGCTTTGTAAATCTGTTTAATTTTTAAATGAGAAAAATCTGCCAACGGAAGAAAGTAATGTATTTAACATTTATGTGTCTTTCAGCATTTTCCCTAAGTTGTATAGAGTTTTCACACACTAAATCTAGTGCTAGTTCTGTAAATCCTAGGGAAAAATAAAGCCTGAACAGAGACTGAATGTGTAAGGCCAAAAAAAGCCTGAATGCTTTTACTGTGTCTTTGAGAACACATCATATGAACTGCATGAAACAGTAATCAGCTTATGAAGAATGGAAATGTCAAACCCTAAAGGGCAGCATTTGGAGTCGACACTTCCCCTTCCCCGAGGACTCGGCTGCTTTTCCCGAGCCATATGTGCACTGGTGTGCACATCCCTTGTTTGCACATCTCTGTTTGGTCAGGAGGGTGTGGGCAGAGTGCAGGCAGAGCAGAGGTGCCCTGGGACAGCCCTGTGCCAGTGGCCAGCAGCCCTTGCCCCACAGAATGTGTGACCTCGGCAAACCGGGCCTTAGTTTTGCAGATGAAGAAATGAAGTACATGTGACTGCAGTGGCCCCACACGAGATGTGGGAAGGGCTGCACCCAACAGATGACAAGTGAGGAGTCTGGGGCTTCAGGCAGGGCAGCACCCCCTGGCACAACTGCTCCCCCCTCCAGGGGAGCCGTGTTTGACCCACAACAGTTCCCTGTAAAAGCCCCTGAGCAGCAGTGACAGCCACGGGGACACGGAGAGCTGGCCCTGTCCCCCGTGTGCAGGAGCTGTCTCTTCTCTTCTGTCCCTTCTCCTTCCCTGCTCTTGCAGCTTTTACAATCCCTTCATGGCCAACACCAGGCAGCACGAATTACAACAAAAGGCTTTGCTTCTCAATGCAGAGACTTGTCACAGTCAAGAAAATTATCCAAAGCACAAAAAAGACATGAATTCAACGTGAATTCATTAAAATCCACAAATGCCCTGTGTGGACAATTTAACTCAGAATTACAGTGGTGTTATTTTGGTGAATGTAAGTTCATTTTTGAAGTGAATTGAATTACACTAAACCAAATGAAGAACATTTTAATTAGTGTTGAGCCCTGCAGAGGGAAATAGACTACTTATTTTCTTTTGTAGAATGTTTTTGGTTTCTTTTTTAAACTTAAAGGAAGATTGAATTGGCTGTAGTGAGCTCTTTAGCTAGAACAGACACCAATACTAACCCCTGTATTATTAATATTTGCCAGTAAAAACACTGATCTTTTTAATCCCCTAGAAAGTGAGCTTTCTACCATGCTTCTGAGAGAAATACTCACTCACTCTGCATAAACTAGAATGAAACAGCATGTGGATAACTAAGCATGCAACACAGAACAAATTGCATCTTCTATGCAGAATCAAGTCAGAATTGTAAAGCTGGAAAAATTTATTTTGATTGCATTACAATTCAGCCTCTGTGTAGAATTCAGAAATATTCGGATGTACTTCAGTCTCAGATTTTATCTTCATTCTGCTCCTGGACAAAATCAAGTAACAACCTCTGGCTCAGGGTATGTGTGTATTATTATTTTCTTCTCTCTAAGTAAAATGTATTGCTCACAGGGGGATTGGAGATTTAGATTTTTGCTCAATCGTTTTTGGGCAGCTCCTCCTTTTAGAAAAGTTTGTTGGCTAGTTCTCCTTACAAGACATCATTACAGGAAGCTAAGCAAAAAACAGGGGAGAAAGTTAGACTTTGCTTGAAATCTCTGGAACAAAAGTGCCTGATGCAGCAACTTATGAGTGAGGTGGAGATCCCCTGCTGTCACTGCTGTTGTGGGCAGCCACAGGCAGCAGGTGAGCCACGGGCACAGCTCCAGCTGCAGACCTGGGCTGGGCATCCAGAGCAAGTCAGGCAAAAACGGGGGCTTTGCAGAGCAGTTCCAGAGACAGCTCACCAGGAATCAATTCAACTGTTGAAAAATTCCCACCGAGTGTTTACAAGGAAAGGGAAGACAGTTAGACCTGTTTCCATTGCAGTGTCAAGCCACACAAGCACAGAACAGTATTCCAGCATGTGATGCCACACAGAATGTGCTCACAGTTGGAAAATGCAGAGTTAGCTGCCTTTGTTCACCAGTATCTCAGCTGGCTGCCTGGCAAGTCTGGATAAAGAAACAGAGAGATAGCACCCCAGACCTCAGCAGGGAACTCGGCATCAGCAAGGCTAAAGTCCTGTGTCTGCACAAGGCTGCACACATATCAAGGGTGGCTGCTCACAAGCCTGGCTGGCTCACACCCCTGGTGATGGTGGTGGCACACAGCACTGGTGATGGCACACAGCACTGGTGGTGGTGGTGGCACACAGCACTGGTGATGGCACACAGCACTGGTGGTGGCACATAGCATTGGTGATGGCACACAGCACTGGTGGTGGCACATAGCATTGGTGATGGCACACAGCACTGGTGATGGCACACAGCACTGGTGATGGCACACAGCACTGGTGATGGCTCACACAATGTTTCTGTCTGGGCTGGTGGTTCAAAGGCAGCTCAGACCAAAGTGCTCCAGTAATTACCATCTCATGGCTGGGGTGCAGTGATACATTAGTCAATGGCAGCAGCAGACAATTCCTAATGAGTGACTTTTCATACCAGAAAATCACCACTGCTGCCAGTGATTGTTAGCTGTGTTGAGCCTTAGCAGAAGGGCCGTGAGGAGCACAGGCACAGCAGCTGCCTGCTCTGTCTCCTCTGTGCAGGAATACAGGAGCTCAGAGAACAATGCAGATCCCTTCAAAGGCTTGCCCCACTGAAATAAAACCCACTGGAAGCCACTGCAACTGCTGAGCACTCTGTGAGGGAGGTGGCTTTGCATGGGAAATGTGCCCTGGAGAGCATGGCCAAACAAGGCCCCTGTACTTGCCCAGCAGCCTGCATGGGCATGGGCACCCAGATCACCCCCACCTCCCAAGTCTGCCAATCCCTGCACACACACTGCTGCCTTGTCTTGAGCATCAGTGCTTGGGAACACCAGCAGCCATTCTTTGGGAAAACAAGGAAGGCTTTACAGGCACAAGTTTCATGCCATTCTGTCAATAATCCAGTAAGAGCAATTACTGCTGTTTTTATCTACTGCCTCCCCACCTTAAACAGCATCAGGCTCTTCTGCCTTGGAAGGAATCACTGGACTGTGTTGCTGTCAAGGAAACCACCTCTAGACTACAGATCTCAGTCTCATATTTCATAACACACATTTCACACAACAGCCAAAACACCTATCTGGCAAATCACTGTATGGTGCTGACAGAGGGTATTTCAATCAGTGGGAAAATATGGGTTTGGCATTAATCAGACATCACTAGTGCTAAAACCACATTTAAAATTTAGAATAAAAAGCCCAGTTTGGCTGCAGAGACAAATGGCCCAAACGACTCGAGGTGCTGCTTTAGGAACAGCCCTGTGCAATACATTACAACTTGCAGAAGACTTGAGGTACACAGCAAGGCAAACAACGACAAAAGCAGTGAATGCAAACACGTGGGTCAGCGTTACTCACCCCGCCGAGGCCCCTGAAGCGCCGCAGGACGTGTTTGTTGATGAAGCAGGAGTGTGCCGGGTCGTGCAGGGCCTGCTCCAGGAGGGGCTCGATGAAGTAGATGCCCGGCTCGATGGTGAGCACCATGCCCCGCTCCAGGCTGCGCGCCGTCCGCAGGCTCCGCAGCCCCGGCTCCTCGGGGCGCTGCACCCCCTGCAGCACACACAGAGCAACCAGGGCCTGGCATCCCCTCCTGTGCTCACCCCTCCACAGCACACAACACACAACAAACACTCACAGAGAACTGAAACTGAGCTTTGCGATGACCTCCCTCCCACCAGTCCTCGTTTAGTTCACACTGACCAGCTCAACGCCCAAGCTGTTCTTTGCACCACAGAAATCCTGGCTTTGGATATGCTTGGCACTGTTACCTTTACCTTGGGAGAAATACTGCACTACAAAATAAAAATAATTACTTGTACTATTCCTTTCTCTATTCTGCCTTGCAGAGTCTGGTATTTTAAGTGACATGCAAATCTTGAGATGCCCCTGCCACGTCACGGCTGAAACAGCCCAACTACGCGGCAGAGAACAATTTCTCCAAGGATATACAAATACTTTTTCTCACCAAAAGTTATTAAAATTACATGTTTATGATCTTGATTCAGGAGCAATGAGTCGACACATGACCTCATAAAAGCAGCCCATTTAAAACTAAACTTTTGTCAGATTCAGACTTTCAGGCAACATGGTGCTGATTGGTATTATTAAAAGCCAAGTCAAAACAAGCCCTGACTAGCAAAACATTCTCTTCTTCCCAAAAGCTGGTAAAGTAAAATGATATATGAGGACGTGCTTAGTCAAGGAACTAGAAACACTGCAAAGACTCGTTGAGGATATTAATTTTCTTCCCCCAAATGTGCCAGGTATTGCAACATCGGAATAAATATATCTCGATCCCATTAGCTTTTTGAAAATTCTTTGCAACTGTAGCAAAATTTCACCAAAGTACCGTGATGACCATAAACAGCTCACAGGCCCAGCTGCAAACGTGCACACACACTCTACCCATGGAGCCTGGTGTGCTTTAGCCAGGGAGTCAGAAGTTCACAGGTCTGTGAGACCGAGGTGTTACTTATCTGCCCTCCATGCAGCTTTCCCAAATCTTCCTTCTGGCCAAAGCCACGGTCATTTTCCTTGCCAGCAGAAGGAGTGACTGCTGTCAGTAGCAGCACGAGGGGTACCATGAGGATGAACCATCTCCTTTCTCCCAGACAAAATGTCCTGCCTGTGCTACCCCTGGTGTTGGGGCACCACGTCCTGGCACAGCTGAGCTGCCGGGTCTGTGCCAGGCCGGCACAGGGGCACGGAGGGGGCACAGCATACCCTGCACATCACCCGTGTGTTCATCTCCTGAATCATTCCCTCTCCCTGCACATCACCCGTGCGTTCATCTCCTGAATCATTCCCTCTCCAGAGGGGATACAGCCCTGCACTGCTGTTTGCTCTTGAGCTCCACTTTCAGTTCAGAGAAAGCCCATTTTACAGAAATACTGCTTGCAACAGCCCCTCAGCAGGGTTTGCTTTATTCTTGCTGGTCACCCAAGCAATGCTGGGTTTGCTTTTTTCCCTTTGCAGAGCTTATTCTGTTCCAATGCACAGCATCTTACAGCAGCCAAGATTTTCAGAGCTAACCAGCTTGGACATCTGGAGATAGGTTTGCCCATTTTCACTGTGTATTCAATATGTTCTATGTCACATGTTTGAATTGGACTGTGCAGAGCACTATATTACACTAAAATAAGTAAACACCATTTTGTTTTATTGAGCGTAGGAAACAAGAATACTCTGATATTAAGCAAGGCATTTTGCATTTATATTCTTATCAAAACGCAAAGAAAATCAATATATTTCTAAACTTGAAACAATAACTGCACTGAAATGGAGCCATTTTTCTCTCTGCTGCTGCCCCATGGGGTTTGGCATTTCACACATTCATTGTAATGTGTAAAGGAAATGAGGGCATCCAATCTTGTGGATTAATCTCTCCATGAGCTGTAAACAATTAGATTAGTGTCTGGACCTTTTGGTGTATTGCCAACTATCTATCGGCTTCTTTACAACAAACAACCCATATTTGGCTTTTAAGTACACTTCTCCTCAATTCTATTTGTAAATACTTTTCTGAGGCAGTCAATCCAAGACAGATGCTAGAAAAATGAATGTGCAGTGAGGAAAACAATGGCAAACATGCTCTGAAGGCAGCCCTGGCAGTGCCTTTTCTTAAAAGAAATGATGTTTTCCACCAGGTGTGACAACCCAGCCCCGATGCCCATTTCAGCCACTGAACTGAAAGCAATGTGTAGGCATTTTGTCTGGACTGCTCACAGTCTGATCCTGCTTTTAGTATGTCCTCCAAGAAGCCAACAGCACATTTACAGCTGAGGAGCAAAATCCCACATTTGGGAACGTCCCTCAGCAGGGACTTCCCAGGCTGTTACCAATGCAGGGATGGTCCCTGAGGTACCTGAATACTGCTGCTCACCCAAAAGTAAAATTTTAACTTCTCTGGAAGGGATTCACAAACCCTTTTTGATACACCCCCCATCCAACCTCAACTCTGGGTTGTGTTGGTTTCATCTCCAGGTCTTTGGATTTTGCAGGTACTGAAGCAGCTACATTTCTACCAGGAAAGCATCTCTACTGGGCCTTCAGAGAAAGGGTAACACTGCTCAGCTTTTCAAAGCTGAAAAGCAAGCAGGGCACCAGCAAGTGGGCTCATGGCAAGGAAGACATATGGTCCCTTTTAACAGAGGCAGGCAAGGAGATGTGGGAAAAGACTGAAGAGAGAGCCATGTTCTGGCTTTGGCACGTACGTGCCTTTCCCACTGAGAGAGGACAGCCCAGTCCAGTTTGCTGCCAGGCTGAAGGACAAAATGAGCTGGCACAGGGAACAAGCAGAGCAGGGAAAGTGACCAAGATGGGGAGATAACAATCTCCCTTTTGGATTAAAATGTACATCAGACTATGGCTTCAGCATCCCGAGTGACATCTGATCTCTGGGCACTCGTGACCATCTCAGTCGCCCTCACGTCCCATCAGGTCCAGGGGGTGACACTTCTCAGCTCTCAGTCTGCTTTGGTTGTTTATGAAATGTAGGACAAACTGAGGAATTTTTTAATGACTGAAACACCACAACCCCCAAACTGAAGATGACAGATCTGAAGCAAGACCTGATGTTTTCCATCAAGTCAAACTCTATTGGGAGCAAAGCCTGATGGGGAAACCTCACCCTGCCATCCATCAGTAGGAATTTTCTGCCATGAATGGATTTACTTCTCTGTGAGGAGGAAACTTCCCTACATTTCACAGCTAAACAGTGCAAATTTTGTTTTCAACAATGACCATGATACCGTTTTTGAGTCAGATGAAATGAAGAGTAAAGATGTAAGCACTGGTGCAGCAGCTGTGTGAGTACCTGTTTCTGTCACCATTACATCCTGGAGGCCTGGCCACTCAGTCACACCCAGTACTGCACAATGGGGAAGCATAAGTTGGTAATTTGCCCCCCAAAAAGTGTAGAGAATAGTCTAGAAAATATTAATGCCAATGCATCTAGAAAGAGACCCCCAGTTACATTCTGGGAAAACTACTTTCTGAATAACTGTTTATTCTCCTGTATATTGCAACAACAGGCTGTATTTGAAATTGTTTTCTAAGACTGATTTTATTTGGAGGTTTTGCTCACATTTTAAAATTGAGACACTCCTCCCCCAGATGTATAACACTGTCATTTGTGACTGTACTCCTGCCAAGAACATTGGATTCCAATTAACGGTTCATTTAAGGTAACAAAAAACAGCATGTCTAGGCAATAAGGACTGTCAAGGGAACAAGAGAATTATTATGTAAACTGATTTCATTACTATGTAAGCAAAATAAAAGTTCAAATTAAGTGTGCAGTAATATAAAATATAGATCTATTTTTGGAATAAACAGGGAATTAGGAAGTATGCAAATCTGCCTAGCTCCCAGAAAAATGGCCATGGAAGACTAGAATTTGCAATATCATCAGAATATCTCAGTAAAAGGATGAACCACTGCCTGATCCCAAGCAACTCTATGTTTAATGCAGGTATACATTGCTTTTCCCATGGAAGAACTGCAATGTGTATCATGCTGGATCTTGTTCCACAGACACTGGGCACCAGGCAAAGTGATCAGAAGCACAGACAGCTCCAGGCCCATCTGAGTGGGCCTGGTCTGGGGTTTGTCTCTGGACCAGGACAGAAGAAAACCACAGGTGATGTCCCTGTGCTGGCTGGTCACCAATCCCAGGACCACGACATCACCTAGAGATACACAAACGCAGAGGTGCAAGGGCACCCCCTGCCAAAAAAAGGGGCTGCAACACTTGGTTGGCATCACCCACAGGTTTTCTCAAGCCAGCAGTGGCAACAACCACAGCCATGGCAGACAACACCAAAACTACTCCTAACTGCCAATACTGAACTGCAGTAAAACACTCAGGTAGACACGACCTGGTTTCTGGTACTTTATTCCAGCTAAATCATCACAGAACTTTTTGAGCCTGACAAACAGGCTGTCCCAGTTGGAACACATCCAGTACAATGAAGTCCTAACCACTTAACCAAGCTAAGTGCAATCAAGTATTTAAATTACTCAGAATACTAACATTACACTTAGATAACACCAAATGAACACGCAAGTGAAATCTCAGCTCTTTCACTCTTCCCTCCTCTCCCACTGCATATACCCAACTTCTAATTAGCTCATTTACTGTAAAAAGAACAGAGCTCTGTGCAGCTAATAAAAGTCCTGAATTCCATTTCAGTTGTCTCCTGGTGCCTTCTCTCCCAGCCCTTGTTTCACTTGCTGAGTGTTACTAATGAAGATTAGTTTATTCAATCTCTCCCACTTTTCCCCAGCAGCCTGAGCTGCCTGTAGTCACCTGAAGGAACTGCTGCCAGTCCTGCTTTTGAAATCAGCAGCAGGTTCCAGGAGAATATGCCCCAAGCACCACATATCACTTGTGGCATTTGCAAGTCAAAGCTTCCACTTCTGCAGGAGAATCTAATTACTGGCTGGAGCTTTTGGGACACAGCTCAAAGCTAATATTGGGGCAATAGAGGGCACATGATGTTTAACTGGCTATTTTACTTCAAATGTTTTCTTCTTTTCCTAGGTATTAACTGTGGTATCAGGTTTAAGTTGCCTAACAATTTTCCTTTTATTGTAGGGAATAAGGAAAAGTCACCTGCCACTTATTCAAGGCACTGTTGCCTCATGATCCAAATGGAGCTGAATTTCAATCCATTGCTACAGCATGGCTCTGAGCATAACTTCCCAGGTCACTCTCCTATGTAATCTAGTTCCAGTGCTATCATAATGGAAATAATAGTTTTTCTCTTTTCTTAAAACCTAAGTGTGAGAAAAACAGAGCTAGCAAATAGTAAAAACCACCAAGTTGACAACTACAATGTAAACCAGGAAGAATAAATGTAAACCAGGAGAATATTTAAGAAATATTTTAAAAAATATTTAAAAAATATTTTAATAATTCATAAGAAATGACATAAAGAATTGCAAAAGCTGCCAAACAACACTATTTTAGAATGAGACCAATGACAAGAACTGTTTTAAATCTAAAGGACAGGTTTTCTTGTGATAGACAAAAAGCATACGTGATTGTCTTAAACAAAAGGGCTTTTTCTTTTGTGATTTCTACATACCAATATTAGCAAAAATTGCACAGCAAAACCTCTAAAGCATACCAATGATACCTTACTTTTACATGCAGGACTCTACTGACTTGGTCTTTCTTACTGCACCTAAAATAAATTGTTCAAAAACGTACAAGTTCCATTATTCGCTGCTAAAATTTCAGAAATATTTGGACAAAAAACATTCAGATAAAAACTCTGTTAGCACACAAAGTCTTTTGCAACAAACTTCAACAAGTCAAAGAAACATAAGCAAGTATCTCCATCAGAAAAAATTAATCAGAACTAATAAAACCCAAACCAAGAAACTAAAAACCCCAAGTCCATGACTCTTTCTCAGTGGAGGAGGGAAAGTGTTGTATGACAGGGCAACACCTGAGCCTTCCCTCCTCTTGTGCTCAGGTCCAAACTCCAGCATCTGTCCTCACAGGGAAAAGCTGCTGGGAACTGACTGCAACTTTTCTGAACACAAGTAAGATGCTACAGCAGGGTAAGAAGATCTATGGCCCTAATTCTGGGATGGGTTTCCACCCCAAGAAGAATCCCAGGCTGCAGGAAACTCTCCTGGGTGGTGTTTGACCCAGCAGATAACAATAAGCACTATGGATTTCAGTGCTGCTCTGCCTGGAAGTGCTGTGAATGGAGGGTTCTCACCCCTCTGTTCCTGCCTGCACGCTGCCTGCACGCTGCCTGCACGCTGCCTGCCCAGGGGCACCCACCACTGCATGTCTCTGTCACACAGGAATTCAAAGAATTAAAAGAAGGGGATTAAAGGGGACCCCATGAAGTAGAAGCAACGGGTTTTTCCTCCCAACCTTTTCTCAAGGTTTACAAACACACCAACAAAAAGTTAAAAGTAGTGAAAGGCCCTTTTTGCTCATAGAAGTGCCTCCCATACAGGCTATTTCCCACGTGCAGCCCATGGGCACACAAAGCCAGAGCAAGGCTTTGCAAGGCTATGGCCAAGTGAAGCAATTTGCATCACTGGGGCCCTACAACAGCTTTAGGCTTCTTGGTAAATTCACCTCATCCTCTGCTTCTTAAAGGAAAAAACATTAATGCGTCATTTGCAATGCTAACCACAAAAAAAAATTATTTCTTCTGCTTCAGCATAAAGTAGGATACATGAGGAAAATAATTTTTGCCAGAACAAGAAAGGGAACAAGATTATTCCTGTATTCTCTAGTAGGTTTGGTGACCTAAATCCCCAGTCAGTCATCTGGGATGTGGGAGCAAGCTTTCTGTTAAAGCCAGCACAAAGCTTGTGCACCTCTCTGAGCAGCAGAGATGTTCCCCAAGCATCCACATGGATGGATGGAAGGACATGGATAACTCCAAAACAAACCTCTAACCTTAATTTGTTGATGCAGAATAGCAATCAAAGGATCAGCTTTTCATGAGAATTGAATTAAAAATTTAAACTAAGGTAAATCTTATAATTTTAAACAGTAAAACGAAATGAAACTCTTAATTCATAAAATAGTAAAATCACAGTAGTTATTAACCTAACTTAAATTAGCTGGCTTATTATTATAGAAAGTCATCAAATGTACTTAGCATTCTTTAGAGCCTCACAGTCAATTAATATAACATGAAATTGAATCAACTCAGGCATCTAGAGACACAGAACCTAGATTTAAATGAAAACTTCAGTCTCATCTACCTCAGGGTCTGAAAATTTGGGATTACCTACCACATTTTCTCCATTACAACAAGCACAAACCCTCATTTATATCACATATCGAGTTTACTCAGAAACAACCGAAGGAATGTGAGAAAACCACCTCCATGATTAAATTTTAGAGCTGGAGCTGAGCCCAGTGGGGTTTTCACCCTTTGAAGCTCTGACTGAGGGCCACATTTTCTGCAGTGATTAGTACCACTGGGGCTCAATTTTCAGAGCTGCCCTCAGAAGCAGCAGACAGATTTTCAAAGGAGAGCTGGGTTTTCCTGTGAGGAATTCCACAGGACCTGCAGGAGCTGCCATTCCCAAAGGAGCTCTTGACTGCTGAGTACTCCTGAAATCCAGGACCTCACGTGTTTCAATGGGAGTCACTGGTGGTTACACTATTTTGAACATCTTGTCCTAAAATAAGGTTGCCAAGACACATTTATTCTGGCCAAACTCAATTATTCCTTATCACAGCAAAAAAAAAGGAAGGGAAATGTTGTGTTTTCTAATATCCTAGAGTATGCTGTACAGAAAATCTGCAAGCATTTCACAGTGTTTGTCAAAGAGGAAGAAAGTGCTTGTTCAGTGCTACATGTGAAAGCAGCTTACTGGAAAAGATGAAAACTTATTATTGCCAATTTTGAAAAAAGAAATCATTGGCTACCAATGAATAACTAATCTAAGCTAACAATGTCTGGAAATAGTTTTTTTGGAACACACAAAACTTTGTGACGGATAAAAATTAGGAAATTAAACGTTTATTGTATTATTTCAAATGTAACTGTTTACACTTGAGGAAAAATAATGGAATAATATCCACTTGGAAAGTTTTTATTTTTAAAAAATCCTTTGTAATACTCCCAGAAATTCCCTTGGCCAAAAGCAAAGAAGTTGCTTTTTAACCAGCTATAAAAAAGAGCATGATACTACAGGCTCAGTGTACAAAAGAACACCAAAATGGCTTTATGACATTTCTTGTGAAGACCTTGTGAGCTGGGAAACATTGAAAAGGCACCACAAACGACTCCAGAGTGTCCTGGATGTCTTCAAAATGCATTTTCTTACAGCACAAGGAGGCCTGGATAAGGAGCCCCCTCCCATGGAGCACAGACACGTGTGGAAGGTGCCCCCTGCTCCCGTTCAGATGGCCCTGTCCCCCCCTGCAGGGACTGTGCTTCCCAAAGGAATTCCAGCCAAAGGAAGTGCAGCCCATGGGCTTGTGATGTGTGTGATCCACTGCCAGGGCTCAGTTACCTCCCCCCAGTCAAACAGCCCAGTTCAAAGTGCCTCGTGCTTTGGGTCACAGATAAGGGACAGGTCTAACATGAAATTAATGCTGCAGAGACACTTCTGCAGAAGCCAGAATTCATAGATTTCACACTGAAGTGATGCCACACCCCCATCTATGTGCACATTTATATGCAAATACAGAACATTGGCTATTTGCTTGTGAGCTTTCATACATGCTTCCTCCATATACCAGAAATTTGCCATTTAGGACTGAATTTTGAAAGTAAATTAGCCATGCAAACATTTTTAATGTAAGAATGCAGTTGCATGTCTACGCAAAAAAATAATTTTAATATTTTCAGGTATAAAATTCTACATAGAGCTCTGGCATTTTTACACACAGTAAGCATGACAGTGGAGAGCCCAATTCACTTGACAACACAATCCCTACATCCATTTTTATCTGTAACGGGTTGTTCTTTCAAAACTGTGAATAGACCAGTTTGCTTTCAAAAAATGACCCTTAAATTATATAATATACCAGATAAATAACCATTATAAATTCGGTCATATGAACATAAAAATTAGTTTCAAAAAATGCTTCTATGGTCATATGCCACGCTACTGGAATCTGCTGAGATGGAAGATGTACAGGGTCCATTGCTCCAGACTCACACAAACTCAGCTCCAGACATTTCCCTTGACATTTCAGTACTTGCTGTTTCCCTCAAAGCAAAAACCAAAGCTCTGAAGCAAAAACCAAACCTGGTACTTTGTGCTCTCTGAATTCTTCTCACTTGTTCCCAAAATTTAATTATCTCTTTACCTGCCAAGTCTTGAACATGTTCTCCAGTTTTTTAAGTAAGTCCACCCAATTCAGAAAGGTTATTTGCAACACAAGTGAAAACAACCTCAGCAAAGACATGCAACAGCAGAGGCCTGGATTTTTAAGTCCATGAACTCTCCAGGTAATCACAGTCCTCGTTCTTTGCTGAATGTCTATTTGTACAGAGAGGGAATGCACTGGGGAGGCACAGAGGGACAAATCTCCATTTTCTTTACCAGCTAGTGCAGAAGCCTGAAAATCAGAATGGGGCTGCTTTTGATTTTTGTGTCGTTTTTATTACATATAAGTTTATTAGCTGATGCTAATGCATCATTATCACAATATTGTGTCTCAACAATAATTAAATTGGGAATGTAATGAGTACCTCAAATATTAGATACTGTTTCTCCCCTGCCTGCAAATGTGAAATAGCAGCTGTTACGTAGCCTGTTCACCCAATTCAAAAAAGCTCCAAAATATGCTTAAACCTTACCTATAAAGTTCTTGGTTTCTTTTGCAGGTTCTTGTAAAAGAACAGCTTACATAGGAGAGAAGACAAATGATCCATCTTTGTATTGTATTACTGAAACCCCTTAAACAAGCCTCAAACAACTACAACACAGAAAATCCTCCTGAAATCTTTCTGAAGCTGCTGTAAACTTCCTTTCTTTATTCAAACCTTAACTTCAATTCCCCTTAGAGATTTTATTTTTTTTAGTTATCACAGTCATGAATCACCAAGTTAAGTCAAGGAAAAAGGCAATCATTCTGTGTTTTCTGTAGAAACACAGAATACAAGAGGTTATGCTTTCACAGTTGTGAAGACTGGAAGACTTGCTGGATTTTTTTGCTTCTGTTCTCAACCCAGGACAAGTCTACATTGGTGCCCATGTTGGTGCTGGATACCACAGTTCAAGGCAGGGATGTGAGCCAGCTTGTTTCCATGTGACACAGCCACTGGGATTTACTGCCCTGGTGCAGCAGTGGGCTCCTGCAGCTGTCCCACATCTGGAATGGGACAAGTGAGTCTGGCCAATATAAGTCTCAGGTAGACTGAGATGCTCTGCCCAGCACAGAGAATGTTTGAATGGTGCCTGTTAGAGCAGTGACACGTGGAGGAACAGCACAGTGTGTGTAGAAATTGGACAGATTAAGAATGCCCAAAGGGCAGCACCAGTTGACTTATCCCCATAAACAATTCATGTTCAGATTTAGATCAATCAATAGATTGCCTAAAGGTAAACTGCATAAAATACCACATCTACAAAAAAGAGCCACTTCAATGCAAATGTGCTCCATCTCTGGGAAGATGCAACTGGGAACCCATGCACAAAGCATGAGAAATGCTGGCTGAATGGAGAGGGTTAATGTGCAGGGGAGCTGGGGATGGGCTCTCACTAACCTCTGGGTAGCCTCCAACGTCGTGCACATCGATTCCAAGGAGATGTCCAAGGCCGTGTGGCATAAATATTGCCCCCAGATGGGCCTTCACCATGTCATCCACACTGCCTTGCAGGATGCCAATTCTGGTGAGCTCCTCCAGATGGACTCTGTCAGCCAGACGGTGCATGTCAGCCCAGGAGACCCCTGAGAGCACAACAGGCAGCTGAGTTAACTATTGCTGCAAGGTTTTAGCAACGACTTTCAAAAAGCACATGTAACACGTGCCCTTTTTTATACAAAAACCAAAGGTGGAAAGAGGAACTACATTAGCACAAAAATACTTTAAACTAGACAAAACTATTTTAACAGGCCTGCAAAGTACAGAAAACAACAAACAAGAGAAACAGCAGCACCTTACAATGCAGACCCACATAACAAAAAAAAGGTTAAGACACTGTATCTAAGCATGTCTAAGCAGATGTAAATGCATCAGTGAGTCTTCTATAAGAATGCCAACTGCAGAATGCAGTTGCTTAAAATGCAGAACATAAAATATTAATATCCTGTTATTTTCAATAATGATTGTACCCATTTAGAACATTTGAGATGGACAGTACTTTTCTACATACATTGAGGATTTAAAGCCCACATCTTTCTGGCAAAGACACTCTCCAGAAAGTAATGATTCCCTTGTGTTAATGGGCTGTGTAAAACACAACTCCTCTAATACGTGTACTCAAAGAGCATTACAAAATCCTGTTGGTTGACTAGAGTTAGAGTGCCAGGATACATTAGATTGCTATTATTTGGTATAGGATACAATTTTGTTTGACAAACTGCCGGGGGGAGGAGGGAGGAAGAAAGCAGCTCTTTTGTTAGTAACAGAACTGTCTTAATTAGTTCACCATGGCTTTGAGTCATCATCAACAGAGCAGTTGCAGAGTCAAGACAACTAGGGCTAAGGTACAGTAGAAGAATATTTTCCTTGTTCAATTTTGGCATGATTAAACAAATACGAAATGAGCAATTTTTAAGGCCAAACCCCCATCAAGTTCCATTTGCTTTAATCCAGTTAAACATGCAGCTCTAGGGTCCTGTGAACATGAATGTCATATCTTAATTACATTAGCACTTTCTGCTGAAAGAGCTCAGGCTTCAAAGGCTGAAATAAAATCATCCTATGGGAGTGCTTAAATAAAATTTAGCTGTCTTTTATGGCTCTTATATAAAGATCAGAATCAAACTGAACAGTAAGTGGCTGCTCTGTCTTGCACACTCAGACACTGATGCACCTTTCCACTCCCACTGGCACGGGTTGGGACTCAGCTCAGGGAGCAAAGAGCCTCCTTTCCCCACCAGATTCCTCAGGGATCACCCCCTGAGCTGCTGCCTGCAGGGTCCTGCCTGCCAGGCCAGGCCACAAGGCAAAGGACACAATTCTCAGGTGCTGCTTCCTCATAAAAGCCAGCAGTGCCAGGTGAGTGATGCTCACCCACAAAACGTGGGCAGTCTTCTTGTCCAAAATGTGCTACTTTTGTGGTTTCTGTACTTTAAAAAGGAACTGAGATTTTTCATGTAGAAAGAACCAATACAACCATAAAGCTGTTCTTTGACAACTGTGTCCAACATAACTACATTTTATAATAATTTATCTTTCTGAACATGCAGTTTTCACCTCTCTAGATTCATCTGTGTTACACAGCTCTGTCACATTAGACTCCAATCTATTGTATGATAAATTGAAATCATTACAATCTATTACAACAACATTACAGATATCACAATGAAAGTATTACTGAATCACAGTTGCTTTTTTTATTTTACAGTTGTGGGAATACAGAATTTCTGTGTCTAAGTCCAAGTTCAGTTTCTGCACTCTGCAGTCAAACCTAACTGCTCTAAAAGTCTTCAATCTTCTTTCTGAGGACATTACATGTTCTTTTGAGATCTCTCCCATGATTTCTTAGCTGAGTACAACTACAAATCATCTATTTTCATCCCCGTAACTGCAAAGCCACATGTAATGTCTGATCCTGGTGAACTATTTGAAGGCTCATCCCCTCTCGACATAAAGGAAGGTCAGAACTCCATGGCTGTAAAACAAAACACAACCATATCCTGGATGCTCAGAATCAAGTGAAGATGAGGTGCCTGAGACAATTGGAGACAAGGTGCCTGTTGTTTGCAGCACAGCTTCCCTCTGCAGCAATGCTGCTACAGTTGGTGTCAATCCAAACCCACAGACTCCACTTTAAAGAGACAGAGCCACCCTTATCAAACTTAGGAAGAGACAAATGAAGGAGACACAAAAATCAAATAGATCAGAAATAAAACCACCAAACCCACATATCCATTTGTCTGCAGAAGTTTACCAGAGCAAATGAATGATACTACTGCTCTAACTGAAAAGACTGCCATGGTTGTGAATCCTGAGTATTTCTGGGCACTGAGCAAATCCATTAGAGCCTCTTCTTCCCTCTCCTTTCCCTCTTTCTTTTTCTCTCATTGACACAAAGCATAACTATTTCCCCTCTCCTCCTCCTGCCCAGAGCTCTGCATTCCCCATCCCTTTTGGCTTTTATTCCTCTTATCTGTGTCACTAGAGGCTGAGGACAACAAAAAGCTCTCCTGTGAAATGGCTGGATGGAAAATCTGCAGCTTTGGGCTCTCTCTTTGAACTGGGGCAGTGCTTCAGACAGACCCCAGCAAACCCACTCTGGACCACTCTGTTACCCACTAACTTGTGCCATCAGATTTGCTGGAGATAGGGAGCACATATTCAGGGAGCTCCTGAATGCTGCAGGAGCTGCAGATGGCACTGGGGCAGCTCTGGGAGGAGGGAAATTAGGCTTCTGCTGGAGGCACCTGCTAAATAACCCAAATCTTGGTTTACAAATAAATAGGTGTTCCAGTAGTCTTAATTAAAAAGCAAAGTGTATAGATAGACTGCTTTTTCTATTCTATTGTCTGGCTTCACATTTTATCCAATTATGACTATGGTGTGGCAGTATTAGGCCACCCCTCTCCAAGACATTTAACCTACAAACCCTGTATAACACACTCATACACACAGACCTGAGTATTACTTGTGTGCTAAGACAAAATATGAGCTGAATACAGACAGTGAATTAAGTGGAGTGACTTTTCTGGTCTTCACTTCAAAAATGGTGATAACCTCGCCTTGTTTGGTATAAGGGGGTTCCCATCATGTCAGGAATAAACTTTATTAATAAAGTACAAACAGGTTTTCCCCGCTTTTTTTTAAACAGGTAATTTGACAAAGAAGAAGGATCTAAATGTGAATCTTCAAACATTTCCTACTATCCTTATAATCTTAACACTAACTTGGTGAAGAGAAAGATATAGTTTACAGTAATAAGGCAATTACTTAGAGGTATAGAACAAAATGTTCTGAAAACAGGGAGCCATCATAATTCAAGAAAGTTCTCTTAGTCCATTTTATACAAAAGTATACGAATATGTTGTATACATTTAATATAAACAGAAATACATGACCCTTTCAAAAAGTTACTCTTCTTTTTAAGAAGTTATTTTAAACCTAAAATTGAATTGGTTTTACCAGGTAATGGGAATCTTTATAATACACTGGCTTGTGCAAACCCAGCTGTCTCCAAGACTGGCTGGCACGTCTGCATTCTCATTTAGTCAACTAGAGCAGAACTACTTCAAGAGCAGAAGTCCTTACATTCTGCTAAGTTAGTTTTCCTTTGTAGATACTGAACTTCTGATAACTGCAAAAAGTGGAGAAAGGAGAAAAAATCAAATATCAGCGTTGATAGCTTGATCAAATTGGTAAGTTGATTAGGAAAGCCATGAACAAAACATTGAGATGATGTGCAATTCCAGGCTCTGGACACAGCCCAGGGAGCTGCAGTGAGGACACAGAAGTGTCCCTGCTGAGGGCCAGAGGAACCAGCCCTGTGCTCAGATGTCTCTGCACTCATCTGTGTGTCCATAGCTGTACTTGTCATAGAGACTCTGTGGGCAGCCAGGGAACAATCTGCCCAACACATTGCAGACTTGCAGGTGTGAAGAAAAACACACTGGCTAAACAATGCTGAATGAACAACATTTTGGACAAAGAATCCTTAATTCAGAGAGGCTACTTGGTGTTCAGGCACTTCAGTGTTGGGATTCCTGCTGCTCTGCTGGTGAGCTCTGTGCAAGCACAAGTCAGACACCGTGTTAGAATTCTTGTAGGAAGAAAAAGCAGATACAAAACAACTAAAAACCACAACAAAACAGATTCCACACAAGTGGCTCTAGTGGCTGACTTCTGCAACACCAGCCAGCACTGACATCCCATCACCAATCACTCACTAGGGTGTTTTACTCATATATTATTCAGGACTATTATTTTTAAGCTCTGGTAAAGTTTATCATAGTTGCAGACATGCTTTTTTTTTTTTTTTTTTTTTTTTTTTTTTTTTTTTTTTTTTTTTTTTTTTTATGTTTTTTATTTTNTGTGTGAAAATGTTTATGATAGTTGCAGATATGCTTTTTTGTGTAAAAAGGTTAGTTCTGTTATTATCTTTAAGCCAATTGATAAACCAATAGCGATAATACACTGACAGATGAGGTTTAAAAAGCTAGATTGGAGGGTCCTTGGACTTTGACAGCTTGTACCAAAAAGAGTCTGCACTCAGGCAAATCTGCTGATGAGGTGTCTGCTCCCTTCTTAATTCTCTGCCAAATGAGATAGTGGGTAGCACAGGTCACTGAACCAGCGAGTGGCTCCCCAGGAGAGCTCAGTTTCCAAGGCTCAGGAGACTGTGACTCGTTACCTGTCACACAGCACATGCCTGGCACACAGGCCAGGACAAAAAGAAAAAGTTGTAGCAACCAAAGCACTTGAGATTCCTCGAGGGATGTAGTGAATGAACTACAGAGCAACGGCCACACAGTGCAGATGTCCCATAACGAAACATAAAAGGTCATGGAAAACATAAAACTAGGGAGGTTATTAGTTTTCATGGCAATGGAAACTAAATTGTACAGCACATGTTTTCAGATGTGTGAGGTACCATTTAAAAATGACAAACTTGATGTGTTAATTTTGCTAAAAGTTTTTTTTAATTTGTTCCCATCAACCTAAATGATATCTGATACTCTTAGATACTATTGTGACAGAGAAGATAAAACGAATATAGTTTTACTTCCTTGAAAATATTTCCTTTCTAATTGTCTGTTTGCCAAGCCCACAAAATTTCATATAAAACACCACTTTTGAGGGACTCAGAAAGATCATATAAGGATCTCTGCAATAATCTGTGACCTCTTTGATCACATTATCAATGCAGAAGGTTTTCATTCCCCTCCACTCCCCCCAAAAAGAAAGATGTTTTAGTGAAAGCAGAAATCAAAAGCATCCCTATATTTTAACAAACATGGCATAACTTTTTAAACAGCAGAATTAAAAAGATGAGTTGCTATAACACACTATAAATTGTTCCTTAGTTGCTGTTAACTCACTGGTATTTTCATTTCAGTGATTATTTTCTGATGTTTTATTAGAAGCCATTTAAGAACATAAAGTAGAAACAGCATACAAAAGTAATTTAGAATTACTGCATGGTATTTAGCCACTTTGGTCAGAAAGCACTCTGAAAAGGCCTAACAGGATTATTTTGGCCACTACTTAGGGTACTTTGTGGTTGTAATGTGACAATGATTAAACCACAAATGATTTAACAGGGGGTTTTTGTTGTTGTAGGGTGGGGTTTTCTGCCAGTACAGATGTCACAATCTTATTAAAAAAACGAGTATGGCAAGGTTGTAGTAACTTCTCCCCAAATTGTGCTAAGGTTGAGTTACATTTAATTTCTGAATGTCCACAGAAAAGGGCAAAAGGCCCCATGTCCCATGGCAGTGCCACTGAAATGCAGACAGAACACACAATTCCAGTCCAGCCAGCAACCCACTGGACCAGATTAAAATCTGCCAACTGGCAGTGACCATATCAGACATAAAACAATAGGTCTTTAAAAATTCCAATCAAATCCAGTCTAAAAAAACAAACCAAAACATCATTTAAATACTAAAATGAATTATTTCTTCCCTCTTCACTAGGGTGCTAGAGAAACATTTGTCATATTTGTGATTTTCATGCTTTTCTTTTGGTCTACTGCATGAAATACTCAGTAGTTACTCAGTCTTTGAGCTTGTTTTCTTGCAGCACCAGGTAAGGCAACTGTGCCATGGGGGCAAGAAACCCAAATGCTGGACTCACACACTGGCAATGTCTGGGCAACAGTGGAGCTCTTCAAATATACTTCCTATGCTGTGCAGGTAACTACTTGTAGCCTCATGGGGTCAGCATTAGATGGTTACATGGACTCAGGGATGCAGTTTTAGACTGTATTTTACAGCTGGGGCATGACTGCAACTGGCTACCATATGATGAGAAGAGCCTGTTAACTTTCCCATCCCAAGAGGGAACTGTGCAGAAGGTGCTGCTGTGTGACACCTGCAAACACCCCCAGCTGGGAGTGCAGGGATTACCAGACCTGCCCCTGCCCAGTGCCACAGCTCCAAACCCCCATGGCCTGCTGCAAAAGCCATCCCTCTATTCCCCAGCAAGATGCACCTGCCAGGCAGGAGGGGAGTTACTGAAGGGAAATGGAGATCACTCCCCATTAACTCTGACATTTGGACCTCTTCTCCAAAAGGCTGACCAGCACTGTGCTCTTCAGTTGCACCATGACATTGCTTTTGCATCAGTGTGATGGAAGTTTGCAGCAGTAAATCCACCCTCCCTGTTACAGACCCTGCACAAGATGAGCTCTCACACATCAGAGGCAACATCAGGATAACATCTGCCACACACAGACATTAAGAAAAGCAATACCAATAAGATGCAGACGTGGAGCAAGAGGAAGGATTTTTCCCATGTCTGGCTGCAGCACTGGGATTGAGCAGTGCTGGCAGACCCTGTGGATTTTACCACATGTTCCTTCCAAACAGGTG
Organism: Calyptomena viridis; assembly: GCA_013390005.1. Classification (NCBI taxonomy): domain Eukaryota; kingdom Metazoa; phylum Chordata; class Aves; order Passeriformes; family Eurylaimidae; genus Calyptomena; species Calyptomena viridis. Next base: position 616,116 of record WEIV01004058.1, read on the forward strand.
TATGTTGAAAAGAAGAGGAAAAAGATGGGTGGAATGAGGGAAGTGCTTGGAGGGAGTGATTGCAGTGTGGAAACTTATCAATCTTTGAAGCTCAGAAAAGACTGTTTAGATAAGATTCAGGGCAAACAGCACAATCTATATCTGGCAGGTTTGCACTCTGACAGCTACAGCTCATGTGGTGTCAAGATCGAAGGACTTGTGACCTTTGTACTTCAACCCAAATTACAACATATAACAAGCACATTTCCTGAACACTGAGCTGGGAGAAAATCAGTGCACACCAGACAAGATACAGGCAGCTTGTTACAATATTACAACATGTCATAATTAGGAAAAAGGATTTAAAAAAAAAAAAAAAAAGGCGCCTTAAACCAAACCCCATTCCCTATAGAAAGGCTAAAAAACCTGCAGCCAATTTATGTTGAATCTGTAAAGATGTCTAAATGTATTTGCCTTGTGCAAGCTGCAGCCCTGAAGAAGCCCTGGAAGTAGTGACAAACTGCACATGTTCAGCAGAGCTGCAGGTTTGCCCCCAGATGCTGCTCGACGTGAGAGGCACCTGAGGGCAGAAAGGGCCAAGTGTCCCAAAGTGCCTGTTGTTGCCCACCTGGACGTCCCTCAGCCCTGTCTGAGGCTCCCTAAGGCTGCAGTGCTCACTGCAGGACGGGTCACCCCCACTGTCACAGCAGCTCCCAGAAGGTTCTCAGGCAGAAATGCAGCGTTTCACAGAGGGCCTGCAGGGTCTGCTGGGTTTGGCAGAAAATACTGCCTTTTCTTTTCCCTCTTGCTGTAGGTTACTGCTGTTCTGGGCATGGTCAGGGTAAGTGATCAACAGTGAGAGCTCCAGTCATCAGTGACACCGGTTTTATTTGGTATCTTGCAAGAATCAAGCATTTCAACTCGATTGTCAGTATTGTCTGTGCATCCTTTAGTACCTGCAGCTTTTATTCCCTAAGTAGTAGCAATGCTTTAACCATTTATACTGACAAAACCAGAATTCACTAACCACAGAAAGCTGTACTACCTTTTGCTGGGTTGGTCCTGGAGAGTCAGCAATGGGAAACTCATTTATGAACATTAATGCCAGCAAGAAAAACACAGCCAACTCCATCCAATAGAGAAGAGAGAAAGCAGACTACAAATAACTTCTTAAAACATATATTAACACGATTTACTTTCCAACCTGTCTTTTAACACAGTAACACATTCTGAACTGCAAGGGGGGGAAATATAATACTGTGGTGTCATTCGGCAAGATTTGTGAATATCAAGTACTGGTTACAACATGCCCTGAAAGCATTTGTTCTTCAGAAGAATTGGTATAAAATCTTCAACTTCTGTCATTAATGTTTTATTTCTGAGAATAACTGTCTTGCTTCAGATATTACAGCAGATTAATAATAATTGGCAATGCTTTGCCTAAAATATGACAATCTGAATAGGAGTAATTCATATGGGCATTTTGAAATTATACAAACTGTAAAATAGATTGTGCTCTCACATCCTTCCCTGTTGTGCTATTGTCAAAAATTCCAGTTTACAGTCCAGTTTCTTTCTAAAAATTCATCAAAATCAGCTACTGTTTTTATACAGCACAACAGAGAAACATGCCCACATGGTGCTCTACTAAGCACAACTCTGGACTACAATAAAACAAAACTCAAATGACTTCCACGCAAAAAAACACCCACAGCATGTGAATAAGAACCTTGTACTTGATGTGGAAGGAATAAATATTAATAACAGTCACAGTGTTTTCTTTAGGTGTAATAAATTTCAATCCTAGTTGGATACAGCAAAAATTACTCTGAAGCAATATATGCAAAACCAAAAATAAACCTGAATTCTAAGGAAGTTCAGAACTGTCATGGACAAAAAGAAGCAGTAATCTGTGAAGTTGCAAATTCTGAATTTGCTCAACTTAATAACAGAAGCAACTGCTGGTGATAGGATCTGCAATGTCAAACAGGTACCCCAGCTATTAACTCCCAATTAAACAGTTCTTTAACTGAGTTGTTCTAATCCTTGGTCTTAGAGGTATCCTACCTGAGCTGAATTCTCCACTATTCTCTCTTTGTGAGAGGCATTTTATTAGAAAATAGAACAGGGAATCATACTGCTACTTTGAAACCAAATACCAGTGTATTTTGTTGTCTAAACCAGGTTATTTATGGAACCAGTACTGGTTCACTGAAAGTGCCTCCTCTTGACAGTCTCACTGAAAGAACTGTGCCTCGATATTTGGGGACCAAAGGAGCACACACCACCCAAAGTTTATATTCTGCTGTTCAAAATACAGAGCATTCACCCCCTCAGGTCCCTGGACTTACCCCTCTACCTCCATCAGCTTTACCACTTCAAGTGTTTAGCATCAGGCAAACAGGGAGGAGGCAAAGCACTGGAAAATGAGGTGGCTGCTTTGTTTTGTCCTTCTAATTCACAACATCCCTCAGAAGGAAGCACGTGGGAAAACCAGCTAAGACAACCCCTCCTTTGCAGAGCAGTTAGGAAGCTACACCAATGAACCAAACCTGAAGAAATCAGGAGAAAAGCACAAAAAGTGGCTATAGAATTCCACACAGCAGCTCAACTCTTGTGCAATTACAGCTGCCCAGAACACAAAGACCACTTTGTTCTGCATCTTGCACCTACAAACACACAAGGCTTTCTTAGGCAGCAGCACCCCAACTAACAATGAGGCTGCTTTAGGGTTGTGTATGGCAGATTGGTGCATCTGCCACATTTCATCCTAGAGAATTCCCAAGGACTGTTTCTCCTGGTCTTCAAAGCAAGTCCTCAGAGTCAGAGCTACAGAAGGGCCTAATGCCCTTCTCTGAATCATTCTGTACCTCAAACTGTTTGGCCCTAAATCGTTTGCACGTGAGAAAGAAATGACAGAGTGGAAGAGTTGCTCCAAACTTCAGAGAAACACCTTCAGACACCTCTTCTCAACTGCAAAATCAAGGCTTGACCCAGAGAGGCACCTGGAGCAAAGACAGAGGAGGGATCATCAGCTACAGAGAACTTTCTGAACTTCAAGCCATACACTGCTGGCCTGTGCTCGCTGGCTGTTCCAACCTGCTCCCCTCAGCCCCTTTATCTCAGAACCTTGGTCTTTTGGGATCTACCTACTTCTTTGCATTTATTTGGCATCTACAGCACTTCTGGTAGGCTCTAAGGATACCTACATGTTTAATGGAAGGATCTTTTATTTGTATGATTTTACTTCTTTACCCGAAATGGTTTTGACTGAACTTGAGATGTACTTGACTGCACTTTCTTGCTCCAAGATTATATGGCAGTCCTGGCATCAATGAAATCTGCAGTGACTGATCTTTGATCCTGGAAGACAGTATTTAAGAGCTTAAAGAACTCATGTCTTTAAGTGAAACTTGATTTCTGGGAAAACTCTACACAGGGAAGGAATTCTTCAGCTCTACACAGAGAAACCTCCACCTTGTCTTATCAGAGACGTTAGGCCTGGGATGGAGATTTTCTAAGACATTCCTCAACAGCATCTATCAGAAAAGCAAAGCCTGAAAGCCAGAGGCAAGACAATGCTCACTGTCTTGGACAGTAAAATGCAGAACTTGAGGATATGCATTTAAGATGAGCTCTAACTGAAAAAATGCAGAGATACAAATTCTAGAGGGAGACCCTGTATGGATGTCAGCATCCCGAGGAGAAAAGCTTTTCCACTGCACACAAACTGATGTGGTGAACAACAACTTCTGTGCATATTTGGAACTACTTTTTCTTTTTCATTTTGTTGAAACAAACATCAATCAGCAAATATTCCCAGCTGCACAGCTAATGTCTGAATGCAATTTCGATTCAATGGGGACTTTGGATATACGAGCTTTTTGAATCACATAAATGTAGAGATAGGGACTTGAGTGGCTGCCAACCTGGCCTTACTCAACTCTTCCTTGGGAGCAGTTTGCCAGACAAAGAGATCTTTTTCGAAACTGGAATTTAGGACAATAGACTTTATGGATCAAGGTGCTTTAATTCCTGCTTGCTTGCACCCCAAACATGAATGTGTACAACTTTGAGATTGAAAGGAGTGTTTTCTGTTAGTTTTTTAAACATAAACAAGTTTTGCAGTAGAACCAGGAATGCTAAGCACAACAAGCTCCCTTCCTGCCTCTTCTTCTGTGATGTTCCATTACTCTCCAAAGAGACAGGGAGTAATGCTTGGAGATGCCAGTATGCAACTGCAAAGGGATGCAAATGGAAAGTAGGCGATTGCTCCAATATTTAGCTCATTAATCTTAAAGACTCTGTTTATGCTCTAGTGCATTAATTCAAAATAGTTTTAAGTGCAAAGCTGAAAGATAAGCATACTTCATTTTTAGCACTTCTAAAGACAGTAGCAATTTAATGTATCTGAGAAACTTTGATGTTTCTATAAATAGAAACTGTATATAGAAGCTTTCTATATGCAGCAACCTCATCATCTAGGCATTAAAAGGAAAGAACCCCAATTATTAATATTCTCTAAATGCTTAAGAAAATAACTTGAAAGCCAGATCGTATTTCTTCGACAACTTGTTTTCTAGAAATTTCAGAAAGGGACTTAGAGCAAAACAAATTATTTTACACATTTCTTCAAATAGATTTATATTAATGCCAAAGAGCAAACAACATTGTTCTCCCAGATGTAACTAGTGACAAATGATGGATAAAAAAGCTAATACATTGACATTAGATCTAACTTATGCAACCAGGATAAAGAATGGAGACCGATTTGAGAACCAGGCACGTGTGGCCTTTCTAGTCCTTCAGATCTTTCCACTACCAACAGACATGTCCAACTTGCTCACAAAGGGTCCAGTCCACCCTGAAGTTCAGGCTTTCAAGTGCTACCATGAGAGCTGACCATGGAGATGTTACAGACATCAGAGCTGAAACCTCACCCCCTGCCCTCACCCCCTGCCCTCTGCAGCCCTATGCCTACTGAGGGTGTGCTACAGGACTTTTTTTCTACCACATTTGCTTTTTTAAGCCTGGGCAATTACAGGGGTTGGAGGGGAGCTTCACTAAAAGCAGTATTTTTATGGTTACAGCACCAAGGACTCCCGAGTTGAGCAATATCACACTGTCTGTGTGAGCTTTGCTTGGCCCCTCGGTGCTGACGTGTTACATCCAGTCCTTCAGCTCCACGACTCCTTCAGACAGGGTTTCAGCAGTGCCAAGACCTTCTTGATGGTGCTGAGTTTTCCAGTCCTACAATAAAACCTTTAAAAACTTCTAGAGAATGTCAGTGACACTCCCCAGAGGAGCAGACCCAGTGCTGTGGTCTGTAACATAGGCAGCTGGCTAAAGGACAGAAGAGCTGATGGAAGCAAAACTGCAACCTCCATTTCTGTGTTACTACAGGTAAGAGAATTCACAAGGAGGAGAGCCTCACAAGTACCTCAGCCCAGTGGAAAAGCTTCCACCATATCAATCAAAAGCTTCCTACTGACCACAAGATGCAAACTCACAGGAAACCCCAAGCTGATTTACTTCTAGGGCTATTTATTTCCAAAAGACTCTCATTCCAAGGCAACTGCAGCTCCTTCTAAACCACTGTTCCTTATATAACTCCTCTTCTATTTGTTCCAAAAGCTGAAAACATGCAGGAAAAGAAACAAGAGACTTCACAAGCAGGCAAGCATGGCAAATGCACCTAAATGTTGCCTCTGGGAATTAGCAACCATTCTTGCATCAGACTCAGATTCCCAGCAGGATGCTAAGCAACTTGCTTCAAACACAGAGTTCTTTATTTTTATTTATTTATTTTGCATTTGTTCACTAATCGTTTTCTTTCATTTTACCAGAGTTTGGCTTGACAATCTGGACTGTGATTTGCAGAAAGGCTGGGCACTTAACAGCTGTAACAGCTGGGGTTTGAGCAAGAGCAATGTTCAATTCCCTTAAAAAAGATCTTGAGTCTGATGAATTTCAATCTTGGCATCCCAAATGAGTCAAGAGCTTTTCCACTGGCTTCTCTAGGCTGCCAGCCCTGCCTGCAGAAGGGGGACTGCTGCACAGCTCCACAGCATGAAGATGCAGTGCCAGCAAACTTACTGCCACACTGACAGCACCTGGGTACTGTTACAATGAGCTCTTTGGGCAAAACTGGGGAGGACTTGGATGATTTGAGATTCAGAGCAGGTTTTGAACAATAGGCAATAAACAGCTCTGGGCCATACATGGAACAAAAGGTTAAAGTAAATTACTGAGTATCTGCTCATTAGCTCAGCTCTTACTGTTCCATGCATTGCGTGAAGACTGTGAAAGGAGAAGCAATGAATGTATCTCCAGGAACATTTTAATTCCAGTCATCCTTGGAGGTGAAATCTCTTGGCTGTCCCCACTCAAGTAAGTAAGCAAGTTTTGTTTATACAGTGGAGTTTTGAGGTGCATGAATTGAATTCATTTCAGATGAAAATAAACTGGGAGATGTACTCCAAGACTGCATCTAGTGTCCCTCAACCAATTTGGCAAATTTAATGAGATTAAAAAACAATGCAGAAGTGAGGCAAATTAGGACACTAACTTCTGGAATACTCTGTGATACTTGGCTTTACAATTTCACTCTTTTTTAACAATTCTTCTTACGTAGAATATCTCTGTAAAGCAAATTGTTTCACAAGTCACTGATTTGAGAAAGAAGCAGACGATGCCTCAGTCACTGAAGGAAATGAAGTGTCAATATTCTGCACATCTGTCCCTGTATTTTAGTTCTGTGGAAGAGGAAATTTAACGCAGATGGACTTGACACAATTAAGAATATCCCCCAAGTAGAACTGCAACATTCCTCTCTGATGTCTGGGATCATGAGCCTGACTTTGCAGGAAAGAGACAATTACCCCACTGCCACCACCTTCCTGACTTTTGCTTCAGTGACAAGCATCACTGTCTTCATATGAGCTCCACGTTCAGTGGTTTCAAAACTGCTGCTTATGCAAGACTGCATATGTCTTTCTCCCCTTTTATTTTAAACAGATTTGATTTGTGGCAGGAGTTGTGACGACTGCACTGAACTTGGGCTACAATCCCACAGAGAGTGTTTCTTAACTTTCAGAATATATTATTTGGCTTGCAGAAGGAATTCTGTTCTTGCAGTTGGAAGGTAGGAAGACCCATATATATGATTAGAGCTGTTTGCACATTTGGACCAGGCACAGGATGTAGTCAGATGAATGCTTCTCTATAATGAAATACAATGTTTTGGAATATTTTTAAAATTATGACAACTGCTTGTATGTAAAAGTATAAACAAAATATATTAAGAAATCTATTATCTCTCAGAAAGTAACTTCACTTGAGAGTTAATTAGGTTCCCATGAGTGGCAACCTGAAAAAAGAAATGCAAATCTCTGAACTACACACATCTATATAGAATATTTAAGGTTGCTAGCAAATGTGTGTCTTCCATAAAGACAGTTCTGTAACCCAGTATTTTTTGGTCAGGGACTCCCCTGAAGTCCTTGCAGTGAGAAAGACCCCGGGGATCATTAACATCCCAAAGACAACTGGGTGTCCCCTGTGCCCCTGTGCCACAAGGCAGGGTGAAGGCCCAGCTGTGCTGTGTGCTCTCCCTGCCCAGCCTGCCCCATGCAGGGCTCCTGCCATGTGCCCACAGTCACTTGGCTCTCTTTGGTCTCAGGAACCCCGAGAAATGAAGACAAAAATAATGGCAACCTTAACGTGGGCTTCGTAATTCAGAAAATCTGACTGAAACATGGTGAGGCTGGGGTTTAAATTTAGTGCCTCTAATCCTGCAAGCTTCTCTCTGCCTCCTTTTTCAAAGACCTGAAGTGTTACAGGGAGAAGAGCTGAATTCCCATCAGCACTTCCTGCTGCCCTCTGTGACAGTCCCTGTCTCCCCCAGGAGCAGACCCTGGTGCTTTAGTCAATGTGTTAACAAATTATGCCAAGGAGGCTGCAGCCTCTCCCACTGAAACATCTCCCTCTGGCAACACTGACAATGCTCTGAGTTTGCATCCACCCCTTCAAGGGGCTCTGGGCTTTCTCAGCAGCCTGACAAGTGTGTGACACTAACCATTCCTTCTGTTTTGAAATACTAGTCTTCCAGGAGATCCCAAAAAGGACCTAAAAAGCAGACTTTTCAGGTGGTGACAATTTCTGCACATTGCAGGACTCTAACTAGATCTGTAATTCAAGATTGCAAATGGTCCAGGTTGCATTTCACAACTCTTAGGGTACAAAAGGAATGAAACCAATGAATTAGTCCACAGAACATCTTCTGTACCTAGAAAATTCATGATTATCAGTCTCACGAATAGTGTAAATGAATTTGCACCATTCTTCCAAACAGGTAAGACAACTAAAACACAGTGAGAGCAGTCCATTCTTCTGCCAGACATTAAAAATGATTTCTCTGTCTGTGAATCTCAAGCTCCCAAGAGAGTAAAAGATCCCTTGCAACTGCTTTTCAGAAATATTCAACTGAGTATGTCCTTATTTTCTGACACTGTAAATAAAGTGTTCAGCAAACTGAGGAATTCTCTACACCATCCTGAGTTCTGAAGACAGTCTGCACCTTATTAGCATGAAATATTGCCAGAAATGTTACATGAAATTAAAGGTGGCACTGAAATGCAAAGCAAACCATGAAGAGGAATGGGGACAAGAGTCTTGAGGGCAGAGCCAGCAGATGATGGAGAATGAATACAGTTACTAAACCAGCAAAATATCCAGTCTCATTTTGCAGATAAGTGTCAAGTGTTATTTCTCCCTTCCAAGCTGCTCAAATAAAGAGTGCTGCTGCCACCAGTCCAACAGGAAAATGGCACCTGTTCTGATGGGCAACCAGGAAAGCACATGCACTCAAGGCCTGACGAGTGAAGACTAATATGGCAAATTTAAAGGATAAGTGTGCTTTGTGCATTGAGTACATTCTTCTCAAAGCTGTTCCATTAGTCATACTGAGAAATGCTCAAGTACCTTCACCAGTGACATACTCAAAACCACAGCAGCAGTTAGCTCTGAGACATTTATTTGCTGCCCCAAAAGCAGATCCAGAGAAAAACAAGATTTTCATTAGGCCACACAGTTGTTTTAACTATGAAAAGGTGTATTTGATGAATCAGTTTGCCTGCAAGTTAAAGGATACAGTGAAGTACCCAACTATAAGTGCTTTTAAAAGCTTTCTAAGGCTAATTATCCTTCCCAAGATGCACACTCCATCCTCTTTTTCAACAGAAGTTTTCTGTTTTGCTGACACACAAAATATAGAAAATGCTTGAAACAAGCTGAAGCACAGCACATGTGTTCACCCAAACTGTGACTTCAGCATTTGGCATAAGCTTCCTGAAAAGATGTCTCCAGTATAAAGACACAACCAAGTAACAACTGTCACCCTTAGATTAAAGGCATTAAAAAAACCCAACACAGCAAGATTAAAATACCTCATTAATTGTATTAATAATTGCTTCTGTGTAATGTTTTTAAAAGTGTATGGAAAATGTTGTGTGTCCTACCTCTACATATTAGGAGCTGTTTAAACATGGAAATTAATGTTATCATCTCGTTCCTTTCCAGCACTTCCTAAAATGCAGACATAATTGACTTGACTTGAATGCTGCCATCAAGCTTTTCAGCCCCTGCTCCCACGTGGTGATCTTTTACCTGGTTTGACTGCTTTCATCACAGCCCGGGATGCCTTCAGCACTGCCTCATAGACAGCCCTCTGGTCAGCACTGAACTTCCCATTGGCAGGGAAGGTGCAGGTGATGTCAGAGCCATAGCAATAATACTCTCCTCCCATATCGAACAGGCTGAAAGGCAAACAGAGGGGGAACAAATGAAAATTGAGTTCCAAAGAACATATAATATAGACCTTCCTCTTGCTTTGCACTTAACGCCATCTGCATTTTGGTAGTTCACCATAAAATCCTTAATTGAATAATTTGAATAATCACTAATATTTCGCTCGGTAAAAGGAGGCAACAGCCCTTTGGAACCTCCCAGTAGAAGGGTTTCTGCATCCCATATGGCTTAAATGGGCTGTGCTGGTCCTGGATGGAAATGCTGAGAGAGCACAGGAAGGAAGATAAAAATTACAAGAGGAATCCACATCAAGCTCTTCGGTTCCAGTTTCTGTCACCTCTTCTCAGAAGAAAAAAACATGTCCTTTTTCCTTTCCTGATAAATGCTAGCACCACATAAAGCATTCAATATCCAAACCAGAATCCCACTTAACAGAGAATGTTAATTAAATTGTGTCGTTTTGTATCTAAGTGTCAAAACACATCTGATGGTTTCAATACAATGTCTCCAAAAAAGATTGATTGTCACTGCTCACAATGTGAACTTTCCATCAAGACAAACTTGCCTACCAGGGATTAAAGGAACAAGGATTATGGAAAAATCCAACCAGAAAAGTACAACTAGCACAGCATTCTGCATCAAAGGTAGAAGAAAAAAATTATTAAGTGCTTTCTTTTATGAGGACAAAAGCTGGTTTACCCCTTGAGAAGCATATTTATTCTATACATGAATCAGTGATTCACCACTGATTGCTCAGCTGCCAGAAATCTGTCTACAGGAACAGCACGTGGGACTCTACACCCTTGTGAGGGCCATGTTAGACACTTGAGCCTACCTGATAAGGCACTGCCCTGGTTTCAGCAGGCTCAGAAATCAGCAAATAGCCAAATAACCATTTGGACCATACAATACTTGAGCAAATAACCCCTTTAGCTCATCATCTATTGACTACAAGAAGGCACATTTTACATACAAGACTTTGGTCTTGATACACAGTATTTGTGTGACCTCCTGATTTCTAAGGTAATGAGTCAGAGTTGAAATCTGCTAATTTAAGTCTTCTTCCAACCACCTCAAACAACTATATGAGAGGCTAATTATCATAAGAAATAAGATTTTCCTTCACTGCATTTGAAAACCTTGGAGTTTTCTTCCTCTTGCTGCTTTTTCACAGCCAGGTCAGTCAGATAACAGAGGGCAGGGCACTCTACTGGGGGACCCTCTGCCACTGAGTCCTAATTACAGCGTTAATTAGTAATTAGCTCTGTCCCCAGCCAGCATATGTGACTAGGTGAGGATAACTATAAGCTATCACAAGAAGTGCTGTAGCACTCAGCAGTAAATGTTCACATTTCCAACATACCTGCTGCTGAAATCAATGGACAGGGAGCACACAAAGGCCATCAGGATAAAGCTAAAGAATATTTCAGCGGGGCTGGGGCTGCATTGCTTACACACACACACTCAGGAAGATTCACTCCAAGGAATTTTAAAATGCACCTGACAATTTCCTTCAGGAACAAATCTCTGCACTGAGTGCAAGCCCTGCTGAAGGCCCTGCCAGCTCCCCACACTGGGCAAGGTTCACCTGCAGAGAGACTTGCAGGACTGGAACTTCAGGAACAAACCCAGTGGTTACAGATGCAGAGCTTAAAGCTACAGCAGCAAACTCCTCAGGAGAGGGTTACAGAGACCTGCAAGGTGGTGTGTGTACACAGGGAGCCAAGAGAACCACTGCACACCTCCACCTAAACGTGAAATATGGAATGTTAAAGCAGAAATGCTAATTGAAAAAAAGATACACAACGAGCAGCAATTGTCAGATCCACAGGGTGGAACAAACTGTGACTGGACACCAACACAGCCCAGCCAACCCTCAACATCAGAAGCCCCATCAACATTGCCTAAGCTTTGATTTTATGGTTAGACTCACATCTAAAAATATCCTAAAGATACTCACAGAAAACCTACAAATACAGAAAAGTGGTTGCAGCAACTAAAAGTCATGGAAAAAGCTGCTACATGCTATAATGTGCCAACAAGATACAGATTTCAGATCAGCTTTAAATCTTTCAACACATTCAACTTTCTGACCCTTTCAAAATCACAAATCAGGTTTCATGGTGCTTTGTGGGACCTGCAGCAGTTCTGGGCCCAGCTCTGGTTCATTTACAGTCAATGTCCAATAAATGTCAATGTCAATGTCCAGTCAGCACGGTGACAGTAAAGCCATGACCAACAACTTCCAAACTCTGTCAATGTCCACTGGAAGCTGCTGTGCTTAGTATATTTTACATGGAAAAGAGTTATTCTGAACTTACCAGAGGCAAAATTCTAGCTATGTCTTTAACCTTACAATTATCAGCATTTTCTCAAACCCATTCATCACTCAGTGGATGTTAAATAAATTTAATGTTAAATAGTTTTTTGAGTTACTGGAGCACTGAGCAATGGAAAAAAATATCACAAAGCTGATGGTACACCAAAACAAGGCTCATAGCAAGGAAGCACCATTTGTTCAGGTTTCTTGGCTTCCAGACAAGGAGAGACATGAGGGAAGATGATCTTTCAAATTCCACCACAGAACACAACACACCATCCAGCCTGTATGCTTCAGTGAGAAAGCATCCAAACCAAATGGGACATTTGGGAGATATTTTGGCTCTTATTGGGAATTCTCTTCCATTTAACTTCAGTTGGGAACATATCCATTAGTTAAAATGTTGCCCAAGATGTGGAAATAGCCCAAATATTGTAGTTATCCTGAGAAAATAATGGGAGCCTGAGAAGATCCCAGCTTTGTATATTTGCTTGCCAGGCAAAATAACTGGTGAAGCACATTTAAGTCAAATAAAATGCACAACAGCTACTATCTTCTCCTGTTGACTAACCAGAAAAAAATTCCAAAAGCAGGTTTCTTAGGAAAAAAAACATTTATTTTACCCTGAAATTAAATGGTAAACTGCTAGTGAAAAACATACTATTAGTGTATTCTAATATGTTCTCAACTGCCTGTACAAAATTACCTGCCTGATAGTGCAGTCTTAAAAGAATCACATACAGAAACAACTTCTTAATGTTACTTGGACTGTTATCAAATGTAGCAGCAATATAAAGAAATTAAATGCACAAATGAAAATAAATAGGCCTTATAGGCATCTTGATCTATGGCTTATCTTTTAAGAACTGTTTAAGACAGATCAACATATGCAATAATACAATAAAAATACTCCAAACTCTGTTATATTTCTCTTTTAGAGAAATTAAGTGCTACACATCTAACAGACTCTATATGTTGTCCATTACAAAACTGAATTGTGAATTCACTTTTCTGCTGACTGATGAACAATTTCATTCCAGAACAACTCTTTCCCCATTCCTTTTCAGCAAGAACACAGTTGTAAATTGCTGATTTCAATGAGCTGATGTGTCTGAGGCTGTCAGGTTTCTGAGGCATTTGAAAGGGATGGTGGCTGGAGAAAGAGTGTTGGTGACTGGAGAGAGAGGCTTGGTTGTATGTCAGACTTCTCACTGATTTAGCCTGAAGCTGAGGAAGTAAGCTCAATCTCTTTCAAAACCTTCTGAGACAGAAGCCAATCTTGCTTTGCATCATTTTGTTGGGAGCAAAAGCAATGAAAACCTTCATTTGTGAAGTGCCTCCATTTCAGGGTGAAAAGTGCACAATGTATAAAGCAGATTTAAGAGCCAGAAGACCTGAGCACCTTCCTAAAATTCCACGTTACTGTTTCAATTTATTTTCCACAACTACTAAGAAGCTACACCACAAATAAAAATGCATAGCAAAAATAGTCTAAACTTCTCCTTGGAAGCACAGCTCTGCTAACAGAGGCTTCAGTTCTGTGTATATATATGATCTTTCCTCACAAACATATTGCAAAACACTGTAAACATTACTAACCAAAACTGAACAATGCAAAGTATAAAACCCTCAGATACCCTGTCAGCTGCTCCCCTGCCAGAATGCCTTGCTGATGTATCAGGAATACATCAGCCAAGAGTGTCACAAAACAAGTCGCCTTTTGCCTCTCTTTTACAAGTCACCTTTGAAAATGACTAAGAGCATTTAATTCCTTTCACAGGGAAAAATATGAAACCACGACTTTAAATCATTTTGTACATAAAACAGTATCACAGTCAAAAGGCAGGAGGAAGATGTAACGTGCCCCAGCCTTGCAGAAAGGCTGGGCTGGACGTGCCCCTCCTCACAGGAACTGCTCCACCCTCCCCTGGCAGCTCCTGCTGCTGTTGGCACCACTGACCTGGGCTCTGCTCCCCGGGCAGGATCCACCAGGGCAGCTGGGAGGAAATATTTCAAGTCCTGTCAATTTTAAAGTGGATACAGGCTTGGAAGTCAATGCTGGAACTGAAACACTACTACATGATGCAGAAAGCTCCTTTCCCCTCCTGTCCCTCTGAAACAGAATGTTTGAGTAAGACATGGCTGTGTTACTTTCACAGAATATTGGCACAGCAAAATGCATATAGTTACATTTTTGGCTTTCAAGCCAAGAAAAATAAAATGCATTTTGATATTGATTTTAGCCTTCTTAACCTCTGACTGTGACACATTATGGAACACTTTGTGGAACACTTTTCATCTGAACACTGTGGAATATAAAAAGTCACAGTTCTTCTCTTCGTAAGGTCACTGTATACCATTTTTTTAAAATAAAGCATCATCCTCCTCTAAGCATGTGTTTTACTTTTATAGGCTTGCTGACACTTTTATTGTCAAATAATTTGAAACTGCCAGGCAATGAAGCAAATTATGGCCAATATCACAATGGGAAGCAATACTTTATTTGGGATATCTGAGCCATGTGTATGAATTGTTATGATCCAACCACCAACCCAACCCAAAGACAAGCTCTCGCAGGCAGTTTTTGGGAAGCCTACAGCTACTCCCACGAGCTAGAACATAAACCTGTCACCTTCCTGCTCCACAGAGCTGCTTGCTCTGTACATCAGAACTGGATCTCCTTACGGTCGTTATAAAACAATTCTCCTGCATTGTTAATGTGGCAGATTGATGACTGTGGTGACACCCACGTGGATCTCCTGGTGCAACACTCTGGCACTGAGCATCCCCCCCTGCCACCCACGTCCTCCCCAGCTTCTGTTCTCTGGGCAAACCCTACCCTTCCCCTGGGCAGGTCTGCACGACTGGCAGTGAGAAAACTGCACTGCTGTACCTGCCATGCCCTCCTCGCCCCTCAGGCTGAACAGATGTGAACACTGCTGCACTTCACCCACAGCATTTACTGACCTTGCAGGGGTCTGAGCCATTATTAACCAACATACCTATGAGCAGCCACACACAGGAACCAGTGCCAGCCCAGTCCTAGGACAGCAGGAATAAAGGTACCTACAACCTTTTCCTCCTCTTCTTGCAATAAAAGCGAGTCATCCCCAGCTGGAGATTTCTGCTGTGTGATCTCAGTGTTCCCTGCTCCGAGTTCACAGAGAGCACTCTGTGCTTTACACTTCAGGCAGCAATTAAATCCTTAAGTATTTACACACTAACAAAATCCAGCCATTTGTTTGGCTAAACACTTCTAATGCAATTTCAAGCTTAAGGGAACTAGGTATCAGCATTTCTATGAGATACATTTTGGAAACACGCCAAGTGATTTGGAAATAGGGTGGTTTAATAGCACACCACAAGAATGAATTATTGTAAATGATATCACGAGGAAGAAAATGGGGAGTTAAGTGACACACACTTTTTCATACACTTGCATCCTGACTAGCCAAGAGTTATCAATTAAAAAAACAATACTGAGTATGATAACACTGCAAACCCCAACAGGGAACTGGGACAGTACATAGTCCTACCATGCTCAGGAAAGGCTTTTTTAAGAGAAGTCCTGCTGTGACTACCTTCCCTCTGACATGGCAGACAGGGAGCTTGCACTGGCTGTCTTGAAACTGGGCTTGGCTCACTGATTCAAAGACAGCTTTTTGTCATCAGCACCCCTGTGCTCAAGAATACCCTTAAAAAATGCTAGAGAATACTTTTGTGTGGGAAATGGAATTCTAGATATTCACAAGAAACCATCCAGCTTTTGTTTAAGCCTCCTGTTCAAAAGCAGAGCCTGCAGGCACCCAGGTACAGTGACACAAACCAACTACCTGACAAATCTCCATCTAACTGAGATTTACAGAACCAGGTGGCCCCACATTTGTTTTTTGTCCTCAACCGTGTCTTTCCATCTTGTCTACCTTCTCCATGATTTTCCTATCTTTGCTGCTCTTGTAGCACTGTCTCACTTCAGGCTTCCCCAAACTATCTCAAAGATAATGGGAGGCTTGTCTCAAACTTTTCGCACAGAAGATGACAAGATATGTCACTAAGTTTTTGACAGAGGGTGATAAAAATTAAGAAATCTGTCTACACCGAATTTTGAAGGAGAGAGGATTGTGTGTCTGTACCTCTACAATTCCAATTACAGAGACTTCAGTGGCTGTAGCAAGAATACACAAAAGTTTGAGCTGGCTGGATTAAAAAAGCAAAGAAAGCAACTGAACCAAAAAGCTTCACAAGGTAGTTGTGCCCTGCACTGCCACAGACACAGACACTGCTCACAGTGGGCAGCAGGGAGCTGTGCCTCTGCTCTGCTGCTCCAGCAGTGTGTCAGTGTCCCCTCTCACAAGGATTTGTGCCAAGCAGAAGATCTTCAGATCCACTTCTCCCACAGGATATGAAATCTCAGTCTCACTGAATCCACCAAATGAGCTGCACGTAAGAGCTGGTTCAGTAAACACCCACGTGTTCTAGACAGATTTTATGTGCTATTTTCATACACAGGCTAAGGAGGAGTCCCTTGCTTACAGCATTTATCTCTTGAAGAAATCTATGACAAGATCCTTAAGCTTCTGCACTAAACAAACCAACTTCCATGATCAAATATAAGCCCTCTTCTACTCCCCTGCAGTTTGCATTAATGCCTTCAGTTTGCCTGGAGCGAAGAGCCAAAAAATTTCTGATAGGCTTGTTCACAGCTAAATTTGCCCCTGAATGCCATCTCCCAGAGTTTCTGCTAAGCAGGGGGATGTCTTTGCTGCACACAAATAAAGACCTGGGAACACTGGGCTGGGAGAAGGGGGCAGCAGCAGTGGTGCTCCACAAGATGCAGGAGACAAAGTGTCAGTGCTGCCCACAGAACACCTCTGCCAGACCCACACTGACAGGGCAGCAGAGACCTGCAACAGGCTCAGGGGAAGTTCTGACAAAAGGGTTACCTATTTCCCTCGTCTTTCTGCTGAATTTGCTGATGATTCTTTTCCTGTCTTTACTATCCTCATTATTATCCATTTTTAACTAACATATTTAATAAGCAATAGTACTCTCTTGGCAGAGACAATTCTTTGCTGAAAAGTCAGAGATGGCAGCAAACCCCAAGTTTTGGCCAGTGTCTGTCCATTAGGAGCCTCCCCATTGGCAAGGCAGTATGTGGGGCATTCATGGCTGCAGCTGACTTACTCCAGCAAGGAGCAAGGATGTCAGAGCTGAAGAGAAGAGAGCATGTAAGGAGAAAGCTGTGTTGGCAGCTGAGTACTTCCCAATCAAAGCAAGGACAGCAAAGAGCTCCTCACCACAATGTGCCATATCAGCAGAGGGTAAGAACAACACAGCTACATTTGCATGTTACTAAAACTTTGCAGGTAACTAAACCAGTGCATTTCTAAACATCTACTGAGAAATGGAAGGTGCCTATAAAAGTGATTTGCAAAAGTTTGCTGCTTCTAACACAGGCCACCATTCTCGGGTGCTGCCATTTGGAACCACGAGCCTTGGCTTGGTTTGGTTTTGGACACTGATCTGTGTTGCCTCAACAACCAAGGATCAGAGATCACAGGAGTAGGTGAAGTGTCAGACTTCATGATTTTTACCACAAATACTGCCAAGTTTTCTTACGTGTGCATGTGCACACTCACACACGTGTGTCCGTGTAAGTGAAACACCAACACTTCCAATTTCTTTGCATCATGAAAACTGGGCAGTGTCCAATGGCACAGGTTCATTTAGGTTTTTAGACAGCCAGTGGTTTGTTTGGTGGTTGTTCAAGGAACCTCCAATTATCAGTTTTCACATGGAATCCCCCAGACAGGAGTTTCAGAGCCCTCTACAGAAGGTGACACCTCAATGCAAAAGCCTTGACAAGACAGTTGTTGGCCTTTGCACAGACACATCCAAATGTTCAAGCTGAATGCTCAGTAATGAAGGCAGTAACTAGAATTTCAGAGAAGGAGGCTGCCCATTCCCTAGCTGAGTGTGCTATTTTGCCAGTAAGAACATTTCTTTGCTACTCAGAAGAAACACCCACTCTTCAAGGCAGCACCTGGGGGCAGAAGTAAAGTACTCAATGTACGACTGCAATTAGAAATACTCTTGCCTTAAAGACCTAAATCCTCAGCCCAGACATGGACAGTCCCACATCAGAGGGACTCCTGAGGCCTGGCTCTGCCAGACTGTGCCTCCACCACAGGGTAACAAGTGCTTCTCTGAGCAGACACAGGAGAAGAACACTTCTGGGTTGGGAATTATGGCTGGTTCATGGGGGGTGCACAAAAGTTGTGCTGGAGACTAACTGTACCTTCCCCTTGAGCCATACAGTGGTTTAAAACCCAGGCAGACTCCCTCTAACACTGTATTTTGACCTACACAATTGAGTTCTCAACACCTATGAGAAAGATCTTGCTCCTGAAATCCACCCAAGACAAGCAACATCCATTAAGAGTACTTTTATCATACTTCGTGTGTATCTGTAATAAAGACCACCATAAAAAGTGGATTAAACTCAACAGCATTTATAAATGATCCATACTAAATTAGCAAGTATTGAAAAAAAGAGATTAGGCTTTATCCTGCTTGTTTTCTTTGAAGAGATGAACACTTAAATCAATCCAACAGCAGTCATTTTTTTTGGACTATGCTGGGAATGTTAAGCTAAAAATATAACAGATAAAACTCACAGATGAAAAAAGTCATTGCACATACACTATAGACAGCATAAAATTAACAGGCAGATTACAACACAGCACTGAAAGGAAAGCTAAAATTTGTTACAGCAAACACACTATTAATACTTAGTGGCCTCTGCTTTGCTTAAAAGGCTTAATATTTCTGACACCAGGCAACCTGAATTAACCAGTACTAACAGAACATGTTCAATTAGAGCAAAATTATTGTTAATTCTTGCAAATACATTTCTCTATTTTTAATCAAATTCAATTTTTTCAGATTAGCATAAAATTAATATAGTCTATAGGTGCAACAAAATGAAAAATACCTACACTTGATGAAAATAGTAAATATTAATCAAACCTGAGGAATCAAGCCAAAGGAATTGTTTTAGAAATGGATAGCCAATTAATTTTGCAATCAACCAGTAAGTAGTAGCAATGTACTTTGTATTATTATTAGAAACAAAACCATTACTAACAACAAGTTGTTTCAAAACTGCAGACTGAAAAGTTAAAGCTAACCATAATTTTTGCATATTATTACACTGAACTTCAAAATGCATAAAAATGCACAAGGCCAAATGAAAACACTGTCTCACCCACATAAAATAGTTGAACATTTACATCTGACACATTAGCATCCCGAGATCTTAAAACAGGGCTTTCAAGAAGTAATAAATACAGTATTTTGTACTGTAGGATAAGTGGTTTTAATAGCAGACAGTGAAGTACTTTGGGTGGAAAAGGGAGGACTTCTAATATCTGAGGGAAAAAGATTGGTCAGTTCCTGCTTTTTAAATGCAACATTGCCCCCACCTGGACAAATGAATTTTGGTTATAGATTGGCATTAGCATCATAAAACTGGCTAAAACACAGTGAGAGTTCCAAAAAAGAGTTTGCAAGAGACTCACAGCAAACTTCAATCATCTTTGCTAATATACTTTTTCCAAGTTCACCTAAGTCTTTGAAAATCTCTCAATATTTTCGAGGAATAAATTATAGCCACTCAGTACTCACAGAAAGTCCTTTTATATTACACACTTATTCATTCCTGCAAGAAGGAGAATTTTCTCCAATGAATGATGATAAACATGCTGATACAGTTTGAATGCAATATGTATCCTGCACATGCACAGTATGTGTATCTATAAAAGATAAGCACATACAGCTTATACAGAAAGTGACAGATCTTTTGACTACAGAAAATCATATGTTCTGCTTTGAGATCAAAGATGTCAAATTAGCAAAGTAACTTCTATTTCAGCTACCAGGGCTTAACCTCCACGAGTAACCACGGACAACTGAATCTCACCAGTTCTTGCAAAAAGCAACTTTCTTTTGCAATATTCATCCCAGAATGTTCTGAGGTGGAAGGGACCCACCAGGCTCATGGAGTCCAACTGCTGGCCCTGTGCAGGACATCCCAACAATCCCCCCTGTGCCTGAGAGTGTTGTCTGAGCTCTGGCAGCCTTGGGGTCACCACCAAACCCTGGGAACCTGGTCAGTGCCAACCACCTTTCCCTGAGATCCAACCTAAACCTCCCCTTCTGCACACACCCTGGAGTGACCAGGCACTGCAAGAAGCCTGAAAACTGTCCTTTGTCTCTTTTGAATCATTAAAAATGAACTGAAAAATGAACACTGAGCATCTTCCCTCTGTGCTTCATCCCGAACCACCTTTCACAACTGCCTGTACTTGCAGGTAAAAAAACTCCCTATGACGAACAAGTTTTCTGAAACAACATGAAGAGGAGTGCTGGGAGTTAAACAAAATCTTCTGAGAGCACCAGAAGCAACAACAATAACCAAAAGAAAATATTAAAAGCTACATATAAGTGCCACACAGAAGAAAACAAGCTCAAGTTTGACACAACTTGAGCAAAATGCACCCACATGAAGGCAGTGCTCCCACAGGCCTTGCTGTGGCTTTGCTCTGGCAAGTACAGAATGTTACCAACAAGAAAACCTGGGACAAACCTCATCTCCTTCCAGAGAGCACTTAGTTCAGTGCCCTCTGCTGTCAGTATTATTCTGATACCTTAATTTTGCATTGAGATATCAAGGAAAGAAATAGAAAGAAAAATATTCCTCAGAGTTAAAGTATTCTGATCTTTTTGCAATTCTAGAAAGTTTCCTATATCCCCAGCTTAGTCACTGGACTAAGGAAATAACAGTGCTTGTTGATACAGCCAAGACACATTTAAACCTTTTAACATTATGCTAAGACTGTACTTTTATAACGGATGTGTTTGGTTTTGTGACACTAACAAAACTTTCCCAGTCCTTAAATTCTGGTACCCAAAAGCAACAGAACTGTTTGCAGGGAAAACTTGTTTTACTGTCATCCACAGCAGTGATGGGATGCCATGGAAAGAGCAGTGAGCTTTGGCAGTGGGACACATTCTGTTTCACCAAGGATACTGTATTCTGCCCAACACTTTCACTGAAATCAATAAATTACCTCAATGAAATAAGTAATCAATAAGTAATTATGAGAGTCTTAAAAGAAACAGTCAAATAAAATGAAAGACAGCATCTGATGATCCAACCTACTTCCATTTAAACTTTTAAAGTTAGTTTTATTTTATAAATAATAGATAGTGCCACTGTGAATACAAGGTTAATGGTCTCTCTTTGAGGTCTGCTACACTTCCCAAGCAGTTGATGCTGTATTCCCTTCATCTGTGCTTTCAGCCAATCTCTCCTAACACCTTCCACTCTGGCCTTGCTCCAGGGAGGACCAGCACTCCCTGCCAGCAGCCACAGCTGCACTGGGCCCACAGGTGAATGTCCCAAAGTGCCCCATTTCCTCAGCACCCACTGTTCATTAATGTTGTGACTCGGGAGGGTATTTCGAAACATTCAAAATGCTGAGTAAAAAATTCTGTCTATTCAGCAGAATAGACAATTCTTTTCATTATTTTGCAAAGCTAAATGGACCAACTAACCCCCAAAAATGCCACTAAGTGCTTGAAGGTCAGTGAACCTGCCAATAAAAGTTGCTTACTGAGTGCTGAATTTTCACTGAGATACATTTGTCAGATGTCATAAAAAGAGCAAGACCTGTGACTTGTGGCACCTGCAGAAAACCATCTCAGGTAACAGCCATATCTATTTCAGTTGCATCTGGGGTCAGGGTGATTTCCTCACATTTCTAAGTGTGAGCCTCATCATGAAAAATCAATCTTTATTTTAAAATCATAGAAGCATTTTCTATTTGCTAAATGTTGCAGGAGCCCTGCTGATCTACTGCAACAGAACAATCAACTCCTGACGTGCCTTTGGCACGTGGCAATGCCAGGAATCCACAAAGGCAGGCTGTGCAAACCACCAGGCTGCAAATCAAATGCACTAAGCTATCACTGTAATACCTCTGTGTCAGAGTGACAGGGGCTGGGCCTGGTTTAGCACTATGAGGGTATAACCAAGACTGTACATTCTATACCCTCTATGTCCCTCCTGAGGGGCTGTTAATGATAAATCATTGGTAGCAGCTGCCCAGAGCACACTGCACACCCCAGGCCACAGGAGATAAGGGAAGAGTTGGGGAGACATTGACACCTCCACCCCCAGCTGGAGGGTCTTCCCTGCTCATGGGCCCAGGGCACTGACACAATGGGCACTTACAATGGCCCACATCATCAAAGGATCCAAAATATCCCAGGACTCACAGAGATAAAACACCCATTGTGAACTCCCTGCCCTGGGGGAGGCCCTGGGGATATATAATCCTTGGAGTTTGGGACTGGGGAACCATCTCATTGGACCCAGAGAGGGAAGAGAACTGCAGCAGGACTGTGGCTGCCACTCTGGAGGAGACTGCTACCATTTCTTCAACAGACCATCATCCCAACTCCCAGGTTTTCCTTTTCCTTCTGCTCTGCACCCAGGGGCACCACGCCGTGCTGGGCAGGGGCTCAGGAGCACCGTGCTGTTCCTGTCCCAGAGGGATGGGTTGTACTTTGTTCTTGTGGGTCAAAGTGGTTTTGTTCTCTTGTGTCATTGTGTGCATTGTCATCTTTTTTAGTAAAATGGTAGCTCTGACTTGTGGTCTCTCCAAACTGGGTTCATTTCTCCTGCTGGTCTTACTTCTAAGCCAGCACACTTTGCAAAATCAAAACAAAAAATACACACTTCAGGTTCAGAGTGATGGTTCCTGGCACAAAGCACCAGACTACAAAGGTGAGAGGAGATGTTGGCCTTGGCCCAGGTTTTCTCTGCTCCACACTGCTTTGATGTTGAGTCTTGTCCCTCCCCTCTGTCCCAGGCGTGTGTGTGACCCCACACTGCAGCACACACGGCAGGACCCGAGGCACTTTGCTCCCTTTATTTTTGAGGAAGCTTTCATTTCCCAGAAGGCAGATGCTGATTTGTGAGGCCAAGGCTTTCACAGAAGTACCCTGGCTCTGACCAAACTTGCTGTGGATGCTGTTTCCCAGGGTCAGTGATCAGTGGAGCAGAGCTGGAACCACAAAGACTCTCTAACCATTGAACCAGTATCTTTCCACAGAGTGAACAAAAGCAAAACAGCTGCACAAGGAGAGCCCGTGAGACATTTGCCCAGGAAGAACAAGCCATTTGATGAGCAGGAGCCCCATTTGCTCTTGGTCTGTGCATAGTGGGCAGTCAGAGCTCTACTCCTTTAATTTATTTGGCGTTTTGTCTTCTTGAGTCGAAACTTTTATTTTCATTCTACTCCTCACCAAACTTTGAAAGACCCTTGGTTACCCAAAATGCTGGAGGCCTCTTGCACACAGGGCAGGAAATTGCAAACTACAAGTACTTTCCCTATGATCAAATGCAGTTACAGCCTCAGTACAGAAACAGCAGGTTCATGGCATACAATTAGGAATGCAATACCTTGAGACGATGCAGTGAACCTCAGTCCAGAGCTCAGTTTCAATTCAAGCTGTCACAGGTTTAAGGTGACAGAAGAAAATCACTATTTGTGCATGAGCCTGGCTGTACATCATCACTGCAGGCTGTGATTTGCAACATTCCAAGCAGAAGATTTTATTTCAATACTGAGTGAAAGGGCCAAGTGCCCAGAACAGTGATCCACATCAGGCTGGATGAACCTTCTGACCTTTTCCTTGCTTGGGAAAAATGTTTGGTTTAGAGCACATGGATCCTACAATTTAAATGTTCACCACACAGATGTTACAGTACATGAATCATTTATATAAAACACTGACTTGCTGTTATTGCAATATTTACTTTTATTATCCATAGCAGTTAAATGCATATATGTATTGAATACCTAAACATCTCTGAAAATACTGATCTCTTTCTATGTCAATCATTGTGCATTGTGTTAGTTTTCATATTTAAATATTAATATTTTAATATTTCATATTCTGGAAATGACAGCCCTGCTTTAGCAAGACAGTCTGTATTAACAAGAAGTGTCAAAAATTCTCTTGATAGTCCTTGTTTTGCACTGGGATTTTTTAGTGCAGAAGTTGTACCTATAAAAAGCATGGATTATGATGCAATATCAGAGATGTAATTCCATACCAGGTTCATACAGAAGCAATAAACCCATTTAATATAGGCTAATTTAAAAAAATGAACATCATAAAAGCAGGCTGTTCTAAATCTGCCACAGCTTTTGAAGAAGTCAGAAAAACAGTCTTAAAAAAAGATATAAAAATGCAATAGTGCACAAGTATTTTGGCCTATGATCTCCTTCTGATACAGCCAAATCCTTGTAAGTTCTATTTTTAAAAGAGCAAACAATGCATGCACTTGAGCATTTCACAGAAGTAAAGCTTTAGTCTTCCAAATGTACTTTTTCTAATATTCAGGTGCTTTGTTGACTTATTTACTGACTGACAATGCACTGGTTTGTACATAAAAAACCTGCAGCATATTTCTGCAAAACTCATGAATGTTATTCATATCTCCTAAATAATGCCAAGAAAAAGATGTGAAATTCTACTGAATAATTTAATAAAAATCATACCGAGTACCCAACCTCCCAATTCTATTACATATAAGAATATGAATCATTGAATTAAATTTATCACAAAATACTGGCAGACACAGAAATAACCCTTAAAACACTTCTACCTCTTTTTCACCAGAACTAAAGCCTATTTTTCCCTACGTTCAGGGCTTCCTAAGATTATCCAACAGAGGGCTCCCCATAGCTATTAAAAAGCTTAATTGAAAGCCAAATATATGAATGCTAACAGACCCACACAAACCAGCCCACTGCCATTTTAATACCCTGCTCTGTATGCACATACACACTCATCTACACTCAAATTAGACTTCTGTAAAAGCACACAGTGAATCCAGCCAGGCAGTGCCTTGGCATAATTGCTATGCTGCTAATGCACACTACTTTGAGATTTTTTCCAAAACTGTGGAAAATGAGCGTATTTTTAAATTGTCTTTACAGAAATTAAATTACTTTTTCATATTACTTTTTTTGTTCTCACTTGAGAAAAGTACTAAGAGTGGTGTGGAGCAGAGGGTGAGGATGAGCCAGGGGGAAGGGCAGGGCAGACTCAGGCACAGTTTGCTAACACCAACCTACACCTGACAAACTTCATCTCCTCAACATCACAGTGCAACTGGACCATTTCAGCAAGAGGTTATTTTAAACCATGTTAGAGCTCATTCTCTTTGTTGAGATGGTTACAAAGTGGGGCTGCTGCTCAGCAGCTCTGGAATGCTGAAGTGATCAATGTATTTGGTAGATTGGGCTCTCCTGACATTCACATATCTGAGGCTAATAAATCCCCAAGATTTTGCCAGCAGTGTGGGAAGTAAGAGTTTGCCAAGAGTCTTGTATGAGCTCTTGTGGGTTCAGAAGAACTACAGCCACACACTGAACTTGGAGACTGCAGGTAAAAGGTTCCTACACACATCCTTCCCCCCCAGGTCTCCCTCACCATTAAAGGGTCCTAATTACAAATACAGGATATCACAAAGCATTGTGGCACAGCTTCTCTCAGGAACATATGCTGAGATTTCCTGTAGGCCACACATCTTCTTTTACCAGTTAATTGCACCTCACAGCTGATACAGTATCATATTGCTGTGTCCCAGCTGATGAAAACACCTCACAGCACATTATCTACTCAAACACAACACAATCATCAATCAAAGCTATTGCCCTGCAATAAGTTAACAGCAGTATTTGATGGGTTTAGTGAGCTATTAACCACAAACGAAGATAACACATAAACTATTGCACGAGAAGCCTTTTAAAAAGTTTTCACTGTATTATAAAGAAATTATCTATCTGTAATTCCACAGGTTCACTCTGCAGCACCTGCAGATGTGCCTGGAACATTAGCCAACAAGGCATATTTTTTAACTTCTGAGATTCAATTTGTTTTCCATAATAGGATTTGAGTTTATCGATGATAATACTAATTTGCTTTTCTTCATACCTTTACATTTCACTGTGAAAACACATACCTACACCCTCTTTGCACATGTTACAAAGGTAATCCAATACAATTCCTCCAATGAATATCAGTGATTAACTCCTCCAAAACCAGGTCTGCCTTTTTATAAATGCATGCTCCATGTCTTTGGAGGTGAGCTACCAAGGTTTAATCTGCTATATTACACACCACACGAATAGGTTTGTCTTTCAATTCAAGAAAGACAACTTGTGTTTTCATTCACCTTGCTTTTACCTGCAGAGATACTGCAAAGCATGGAAACATGTAAGGCACATAGAGACAAATTGATGCTATTTGCAGCTGTCTTATGGCAACACTAAACTCTAAGCAAAATTTTTGCAGCCATTTCTGGCACAACACAGAACTAGAAGCACCCTGCCCTAATCTGGACTGAGATGAGTTGGATCTCTCCATGCATTCTAATGTCTCTTTTCATGTCAGGGTGTCAGGGTGCACATAAGCAGTTGTAAGACTGAATCCATCCTACAATTTGATGCAATTTTCTAAAGGCAGCCAACACTCTTACAATCCTCCATCCAACACCAGAGATGAGGTTTGGATCTGAGGTTAAAGAGCAAACTCAGCTGCCAAATTTTGTAACTGCCCTTGTACTTACAATCCAGCCATTTCTTAAACTAAATTCTAAGTGCCTGTGGCCCACAGGTATTTGAAAACATTTTTTTCTATTTGAAAGTATTTGAAAACTTTTGGCTGGAGCTGCAGGTTTTCTGGAAGAAAGCAGACTAGTTTGGCTTGCAAATTCTATTTTAAAGATTTAGACTTCAATCATTATGCAGCCATCCTTTACTAACTACCTCCAGGAGTACATACAATTCCTGCATGGAACGAGCACTAGTGAAACAAAAGCATTAAACAGACTCCAACCCTTCACTTACCACAAGTCTCCATCTTCAACAGTCTTGTCATTGGGGGCTCCAGCATGGCCATAGTGCAGAACAGAGGAGTTCTCCCCACTGACAGGCAAAAAGAAAGTGCAGCACAATTAGTGGAAGAAGAAACATTAACACAAGATGAGAAGGAACACTAAACATCAGTATATTCATATTGGAAGCAACCTGTAAGGGCTGTCCCAAGCCCTGCCCTGTGCTCCAGAGGTGGGGATGGGATAGGAATTCTTCTACTCTGGCTGCAAGATATGACCTTTCTGCAGAAGGATCTTGGTATAGTTCATATGAATATTTCCCATGTTCATGACAGTGTAAAGCAAGGAATTATGCACAAGCAATTTTTCAATTTACACCCATTTATTACCTTCTGGATTTTTTTTTAATTACTAAGTGATTTTTTTCCCTATTTGAGGTTAAGTAGTTTGAGACATAAACCAAACTAACTTCCACTGGAGTAAAATCTGACACGTTTGAAACACTCTAGGAATCAGTGGGACAGGAAAAATGGAGCTGTCCAAGGAAACAGCTCCAGTTGCCCTCTGCCATGGCTGTGGTGGTCTCTGCTGCAGTGGATGCACTGCATGCTGCTCCAGGAGCTCCACAGCACACAGTGGCAGCAGAGCAACAGCCATGAAAGCTGGCACTCTCTTCTTACCTCTTATTAAAACATTACATTACAAAGAAAAGGTTCTCATTCCTGAAAACCTTTCCGAGTAAACTGCTGATTCACAAGAATAAAACAGCATGGACTCTTGTTCTGTCATTCTGAAGCTCCATGATCTATTTGGTGACCTACATTTGGCCTTGGCATCCTCTCTTGTCTACTGATATTCCCCTAGGTCCACAAAATGTCAGTTAAAAGCCTGGTACAGATCTCAAGCTCTACCTGGTTTTCTTTTACTGTTCTCAAATTGATGCTCTCACTTTTTCCCTTCAAAAAACTAGCAGAATGATATCACATCCAAAAAGATATGTGTTGGGACAGGGTTACTGTGGCATCTCTCTGGCTGCTCTAGCTGACTTGCCAGTCTGTACCCAGCCTTCATCAAAACTGTATTGGTCACCCTGCTCAAATGTGATCCTTCTGAGTTGTGATGGTGGAACAGCTTCTTATCTTAGGTGACAGGAATGTGAGGATCAATTTCAAAGAATCTTTTGCTGTATCTAGAGTAAATGTGACAGCTGACATACTCCTCATATTAGATTTCTGATATGTGCAATTACAAAAACAGTAAGCATGCACTGTAGCCAAACAGAGATTACCTTCAAGATATATTAAGTGCTTGTGATCAATTAGGCATTTAACAGATCATCAGTCATTCAGATATAGCAACTCCATAAACAATGATTATGGAGTAGAAAGTAGTAAGTTTCTGTAGGCTCTCAATCTAAATGGCTGGATAATGTCCCTGGAAGTATTTAAAAAGACATGTAGATGTGGCACTTGGGGATGTGGTTGGATGGACTTGGCAGTGCTGGATTAATGCTTGGGTTTGATGATCTTAGAGGTCTCTTACAACCTTCTACATTGATATTTGAAACAATAAGTATTCATTGTTAAGCATTTTTTAGTATGTATGAATCACTATGTATTAAGGCAGTGAAGGGTGATATTTCAGAATCACGAGAGTGATTTTCTGATACAAAGTGTACTTCTTAAAATCATACATACTCCAAAGGGAAAAATTAAAGTTGTTAAATCAAGAGTTAAAAAACCCCACAGAATTAAGGCTGCAACAAATTCACTTTGTGATGTTGGCCCAGTGGCCTAAGCACAGTTTCACAACTGGCTGGATGCTTTTTCCTTCCTGGATGCTGGACTCAGGAGCCTCTGCTGTTGTGCAGAGAGCTAAAAACGGCCCCATAAAGCTTGAATACAAGATGAAGACAGACATGAGCTTCCTTCTGAGATATCCTGTCTCCTGGGCACTGTTGGAACAGTTTTCCACACCAGGACACTTTCAAAATTAGTTTACTCTATCTGAATAAAAAGTCTGTAACAGGGCAATGGAGTGCAATCAAAAGAAAAGGGCCTTCTTTGGCAGGAAAGGTGGGCAGTGGAACCACACAGAGCCTCTGACAGAGGTGTCTGCTTTCCCTTGCAAGTGCCAGCAGTGCAGAGTGCTGCCAGCCCTGCCCTGGACTGCCAGCATGACCACAGCAGGCAGCACCATTTCCTGCCTGGAGAACTGTTTCCCAAGTGGTGGGCTAAGATTTCGGGAGAGTGGCACCTGGAAGCAACTGGAATGATCTTGGTGCTGTGCATGACAGTGTTTGTGAACCCACATGCTTGGTGTTTAAGGGAAAAGAAAAAACAATTAAACCCCACTGGCAGCTGCCTTGCACACACATCTCACACACGCTGCACAGTGGTTTGCCAGGGTTTTAGCTGCAGGTATATTATTCCCTATCTCCCTCCAAAAATGGGGATAAAATAGGAGAAGCAAACAGCACATGCATATATTTATGATCAACTTCTAAAAAAATTATCATGAAGCTTAAGGGCACGACTCCGTGCTAATGTATTTGCAGATAACTTGTTTGCTTACCCTCACAGGCTGGCACCCTTGGTGTCACATACCAGACAGTGCATAAATAAGTCACACACTCAAACTGAGGACTGCACAAATGCTTTCAACAAAAGACATTGCAAATACAAAGATGAGGGATTTCTTTTGCACATTTTAATGTAAATGTTTTAGTTCACAAAGTATTTCTGTACGGTTCAGCACCAACTGTGACGGGAGATGCATGAAAAATGTGGTTTTCAGCACTGTCAGTGAAGCATTAAACAGCCACAATGTTTCTTGGCGTTCGAGGCTCCTTATGTGTCAGGCACATCCTGGCTCTGTGGTGCACAGATCACAGCCCAGAGAGCACAGCTGGTGCTGAGCAGCAGGTATGAACACGGTGTGTGCACCTCAGGGTGAAACGATACGGAATAAAGAAAACTCCATAACTTTTGATTACTATGAAGTGGGTATGTAAAACAGCGCTGGACACAAGGGAGATATTTCTCCAAAGACTTGTGTAACTTCCTCCAGCCTGAATCCCGTTTTTATTTACAAAGGTGTTCCATATGTATTGGGTTACATAATTCTTTCATGCATATTCAACCCCTGGCCCCACCTGTCCTGGTCTTGTATGTTAATTGGGTTCACGCCCTTCTGAGCACTCGTCCTTTGCTTTGGTGGTCCCAGAAAGGCCCCTTTCCGTGGTCAAAGGCCAGTTCTCCTCAAGTTGAACTTTTGAACTTTTCTCCTCTGCTGTGCGCTCTGGTTGTTTGGGGTTATCTTGAGTGAGTTTTGTTGATTCCACCAGTTTGGAGACAGGAGGTTTCTTTATCTGTCTCTTGCATCTTTTGGTCTCCCCTCTCGTATTGTCCTTTATCAGCAGGTGGCTCCACAAATTTACATTTTCTTAGCTCTTTGTATCATGGCAAATGTTTAATTCACGTGGCTAACAAGCAAAAACCCCCACCCTCTGTTTCAAGGGGTTCTGCTGTCTGAGGTGACCGGGCTGAGCAGCTCTGCTCCCCCGGCACTGGCTCTGGGCAGCTCCCCTGGGCCAAACCCCATCCCACCCAAGGCACAGCACAGCCGCTCCTGGGAGCTCTCCCAGCTGCAGCTCTGAAACAGAGGTTGGGGGTTTTTGCTTGTTAGCCACATGAATTAAACATTTGCCATGATACAAAGAGCTAAGAAAATGTAAATTTCTGGAGACACCTACTGATAAAGGACAATACGAGAGGGGAGACCAAAAGATGCAAGAGACAGATAAAGAAACCTCCTGTCTCCAAACTGGTGGAATCAACAAAACCCACTCAAGATAACACCAAACAACCAGAGCGCACAGCAGAGGAGAAAAGTTCAAAAGTTCAACTTGAGGAGAACTGGCCTTTGACCATGGAAAGGGGCCTTTCTGGGACCACCAAAGCAAAGGACGAGTGCTCAGAAGGGCGTGAACCCAATTAACATACAAGGCCAGGACAGGTGGGGCCAGGGGTTGAATATGCATGAAAGAATTATGTAACCCAATGCATATGGAACACCTTTGTAAATAAAAACGGGATTCAGGCTGGAGTAAGTTACACAAGTCTTTGGAGAAATATCTCTCTTGTGTCCAGCGCTGTTTTACATACCCACTTCATAATAATCAAAAGTTATGGAGTTTTCTTTATTCCGTATCGTTTCAGCTCAGCCCAAAGAGCCAGCAGTGCCCGGCAGCGCTGCTCCCTGGCCCGGAGCAGGCCCTGGGGCTGGGCAGTGTGGGGAGCTGCCTTCCGAAATGCACTGCCCCCCACAGCAGCCACCGGCACGGACACAGCTCCGGTGGTCACTCCACTCCTTCCCCCGGGAGGCACCTCCAGCGCTGTCCCGAGATGAAGGCAGGAAGGTGCCTCAGGAGCAGTGTTACTGAAGTGATGTGTACTCACCAGGTAAATGCTACAGCTGCCCAGAAATTGTTCACACCGAGTCAGTAACACTTTCAAGGTGGCTTCAAAACAATTTAAACAAAGCCCCCAGCCACTGGCAAAGCAAACGAGCCTCCTGTAGAAGCTATTTATTTCTTTCTCAAGAAGATACAGTTGAAAGGTCTGGCATTCGAGTGCCAAGCTGGGGATTAAGATGAAGTGCTGAGGGGAGGATCCCTGGCAGCTCTGCTGCCTTCCTTTTGGTCAGCAGAACCACCACACACAGGGCTGCAGTGCCTGCCTTCAGGCAGCCAACCTGAAACACTCTCCAAGAGGTTTCTGTGTATCAATTTTTACTCCTTTAATAATTTGCCTCTAACTGGTGCCAAAAAAGTGTTTGTTACAGAAAGAATTGCACGAAGCAGCAGAAAAGCTGCAAATTAACACCACTGAGAATGCAAACTGTAGGAAGAGATTCCCATTACTAGCAAAGAAAAACAAACCCTCAAGATACATTTTAGATCAGAAAACACCCTGAAAACAAATTATTAGAAGAAAGAGGAGGAAAGTCAGCAATATTTTAAGAACAGGACTGTGCTGAGCATCAAGCATTACAAGAAGTGCAGCTATTAGCTCCACATTAAGAACACCTAAAGAAAAACCAACAGACCATTAACTAAAACCACAAACTGCTTCCATCATGATTTAAATCATCATAGAATCAATCCAGAAGGAAGCACTAACCCTTCTCTCCACTTTTTCGTTTGAGACATGAAATCTTACAAAGTTGTACTGAAATGAAAAAAAGAAGAACAGACTCAATAAGAATCCTAATCTTGTCCAAAAAAGCTTCACTTAGGGTGATCCTCAGATAGGGGAAGGCATTTTACTGCCCAGTGTTATTCCTAATCACTGGTATCATCTGATGAGAGCTGTCATCTGCTCAGAGACATCTGCCAACAAGATCTGGACCCAAGTCTAAGATGCTGCAGTAACAAGTAGCACGACCATGGCTTGTGTGGTGGTTGCAGACATACTGATGTCTCCAGCTCCACCTAACTCCAGTTGGAATCTGGTTTCCAGTGGATGCCACCCAGCAGTGTCACCAGGACACACTGTGAATGTATTAACTTTGTTCTCTCATTTGTGAAAGTGGTTACTTGGTACCCTAAGACACTGCAATTAATAATTCATCATCATTTGAACACTACTTGGAAGTCCACACTTGGTAGCTGAGTGTAAATAAATCCAAGTATGTTTATCAAATGCTACCATTCTCCTTTAATTGCACTTGGGTGATGTGTGGGCTCCAACCACTCCCAAGCTGACAGTGTGTGAAAGCATCACTAATTCCAGGACTAACCTCTCTGGGTGACACCCTGTAATACTAACCAATGTATGTTATTATTCTCATTATAATGGTGAATACATAAAGCATATTTGGTCACACCAAATGTTCATTTACCATCTCCTCAAGAATATAACACTGGACAGGGACAGCAACAAATGCATGCACTCATCATGTGACAGGTGACTTATTTTTGTCCTGAAATATTGTATTGATTACTCAGGATTTCCATCTTAGTGAATATCTTCTTTAGAATTTGAATAGCAAACTTGTCTTTTAAGTAAAAGGATGATTCTCTTCTATGGAAATTATTATCAGGTCTGTTATCTAAAAAGGAAAGATCTTGTCAAAATATGCCAGTTTTAAATGTTCGGAAAATACAGAACTCAGCACAAATAAAATAAAACAGAACTACTCAAAAATCCTAATTGCAAAAGCAATTTTTAGTTGCACATGTAGTTAAGTGTAATATTTACAATGCATGACATTTCCATGGTAATAAGAAATGTCTATTATTTTTGCCATTATTATGTTAATTGAATTCATTCATTTATTAGGACCTAGCTTAAAAGTGCTAATATTATTCATTCTTACTTTATCACTGATACTCAGAATAGAGCAAAGCTCTTCATATTCTATCTCATTATTTTTTTAAATCAAGTTTGTCTGCACTTTTAATTCTAGTGGTAGGACAGACTATAACAGAGAGCCACAATATTGTGTGGATCTTGCATTCCATGGACAGCCCTTCTCTGTTTTAAATCCTCCAGTAGTTCAGAGGCAGCTCTAACACCACTCCCTGGTGGGACAGGACCCTCAGGAAGCTCCTGTCATCACCCACTTCCCTTTGGAGCTTTCCTCCTCCTGGGTTTTGCTTTTACAAATAAATCATTGAGTAAACAGCAAAGAAGTGAAGGTGCTTATTGTCCTTATTACCTCCAAAGCAATATAGCATTATTGTCATCTAACTGTCATATATCTCTGATTAGATCAATTCCAGTAAGTAAAATTAATCTCTGCACAAAACACACAGCTGCTCTTCAGCATGTATCCTACACTGTTCTCTTGTGCATTTCTACAACTGCAGGGAGAACTTTTATAATACTTTCCCAAATACAATAACCTT
Source organism: Calyptomena viridis (assembly GCA_013390005.1). NCBI lineage: Eukaryota > Metazoa > Chordata > Aves > Passeriformes > Eurylaimidae > Calyptomena > Calyptomena viridis. The sequence goes on from WEIV01004058.1 coordinate 650,112, forward strand.
CAACACTAGCTGTTCAGCAGGAAAAAGGGAGAACAAAAAATTTCCAAACAGATTAGTTTAATTGTTTCCTAACCTTTGAGATAAAGAATTTTTGAGAATGATATTAAATACTTCAGGTGTATTTCAAAGAAAGTATTTTTGAGCAACAGAGAATAGCTCTAAAGCCCTTCTTCATAACACTATTTAATAAAAAAAGCCAATTGCAGCACAGGTGTGAGCATAAACATGAACTTGGCAGCAGCAGCAGTCATTGGAGAATCTCTTGAGTGCAGCACAATCTATTACCAAGTTATTTCTTTCAGAGACAGCACTAGTCACCCCTTTGGCTTTTCCAGTGGAAACAGGTCAGAACTCACTCTGATGCCACTTTCAAACACATCCCATGCCTACAAGGAAAGATTTTATAAAATCCACTGGGGAAGTGATCCCAAAGAGCACAGAGTTCAGTGTGAGGCCGGCCTTACCTGCCACAGATGCACGTGTAGGAGGTGTGGCGCATGCCCCCCCGGGCATAGCAGTAGTGCTGGAACAGGCTGCAGAGAAAGAGAGGGGCTCATTAATGACTTATGCAAATCCACCACAAGGCAGGGAGAAAAGCAAGTTCTGCTTGAGTACAGCTGTGTTGTGTAAATCCCCAGCTCCCCAGCAAGGCTCTCTGCCCATTTCTGCTCAGCTGAACACCTGAATTCCCCCAGCTCAGCAGTCCTGCAGAGCAGCACCGGATTTCCACAGAGCCATTAAGCAACTGCAACAGAGCAGAGCGGCTCCAGTGCAACTCAGCAACCTCCAGTGCAATTGTTTCCCTTAACGACTCAACGAGGAGAGGCAAAGTAGTATTGGCAAAGGGGAGTCCATCTGACCACAGAACAAACGGGGTGGTCACAGTTAAAGTGCCGAAGCCGGGCCAAACTCTGAAGTGGAATTGAGAAAACCACTTCTTGCTGCATTTCAGGTACACAATCACATCAGTGATCCTTATTTCCAATCCTGTTGCCTTCAGTTTATGGCATGTAAATTCAGGAAAAGGGAAGTCCCACCAACCCTTCACAGGGGAAGGAGCTTGGCAGACAGGGCAAAGCTCTTCAAAGTAATTTCAGCAGAAGCCCTCTCACTTTTACCACCTCACAGACACCTTCTGCTGGAAGCTGAACTAAATACCCCCAAAGCCTGATTTGCATCTGACTCTGCTGTTCACCCTCCTCCCCAGACAAGCCAGCAGAGCCCCCATTACTTCCCACCAGCACCACAGAGAAAACACGACTGCCCAAGTGCAGATTGTGGTGCCTAAACACCCCTGGGAGCTTCCCCTGTTCAAACACAGGGAAAAAACGAAATCAGACTCAATCTCACAGCAAGAAGATAATGTGGTAACATTAGGCCAAGTCTCCTGCAGCCTATAAAGAACAGCACAACCCAGCGTGGTTTGGGTTTGTGTGTGCAGGGGACAGGGCAGGGCAGGGGACAGGGCAGGGCAGGTTTGGGAAGGGAAGGTTTGGGAAGGTTTGGGAAGGGAAGGGAAACCCATGGTTCTCCTCTTGCACTGCTATCCTCCTGGAGGAGCTATTTGGCCTTAAAAAGCATTAAAACATTTTCCTCTTCACTGTCAAAGTCCCCTTCATATGAGGGCAGATGTGCCCAAAGCACAATTAATATAGGATTAGGTGCTTTAAGAGCTAAGCACATATCATGGATCCTTTTATTCTTTTTGAAATATGCTCTAGTTACAATCCAATTCCCTTTAATAATGCTGAATGAATTTCAAAACCTCCTTTCTCGTAATACTGAAATAATTTCATTAACACAGAGTGATAATGGTGCTACCCAAAGAATAGAGATGTGATTTTGTCCTTCTGCAGCAGCAATCTACAGAACAGAATTCAAAGGATACTGAAGACATTACATGCTTGTAAATCCAAACTGCATTTTAAAATTACACAAAATGACAGTATTTAGAGAGAAACAAAACAAAACACACAAATTAATCACAAAGGGAAAAAGAAAAGCCTCCATTTAGAGACTTAGTAGGGAGATGCTGTTTACAAGATCTCTTTTCTGCTCACAATGCTGTGGTTTCCAAGGCAGAAAACACTAAGTTTGTTTTGCCCCAGAAATGAATAATGACGAAGAGTAGGTCAAATGCCAGAGAAGCTAAGGATAAACTCTGACATGGTGAGAGCACAGCATAGATATCACTAAATTAAGCTAATAAAATTCACCACCTAAACTGTCATTTGCTCTGGAACAGACATTTTTTCACCAAAATGGACATTTCATATGGAAGCATTTGCTTGCAGGAAGCTCTACTTTGTAAGAGGTGATGCTGTGCACAAACATTTTGCACAATGATTATACTGTTATATATGTACAGCTACATAACAGGAAGAAACTTTAAGTGTATTTTATAGAACCTTCACATAAATGATTGAATAAACTATGTCCTCTAGACAGTAACTTTCAGTAACCTTCTAAAGAGCTTTAAAAATTAAATGTAAAAATGAAATAATGAAGGTTGTAAACATCTTTCCATCATCAGTGATGCAGGAGAAAAGAGTTCTTTTTTCCATATGACAACTGATCACATATTCATGGTTTCAATTAATATGAAACTATGCAGCCAAATAATGGTATTCACCTTTTGCAGCACTCCCTGATTAGCAGTAAAAAGCAACAAATAAATTAAGACATGCTTCATAAAACCCAGCTGTTGCCTGAACTTTGTTTCTGCTTTTTAAAAAGGAAACCTGATTGTTTCATCAAACTTTATGGACTTCCTTTTAAGAATAAGAAAGTGGTTATTTATGTGACTGAGCTGACAACAGTAAAACTTTGCTAAGTGATGAGTTTTCTGCTAGTAAAACTACTCACATTACTGTTTTGAATTTACTTTTTCATGGCATGACTCATTACAAACATGTTCATGCAGCTGGAAAAATGCCCCACCAGTTCCATCAGAGACAGCCAACATCCTTGTATATGTATATCCAATGTAATAATGCAGAGATAAGTGAAGGACTGCTGTGCCTTTAGTGGCAAATGAGGGCTTTTCAAAGCCAGTATTTGCAGAAAAATCCTGGTTCCACTGAAGTTAATGCAGGTTCTGCCACTAGATTTCATCACACCAGGACTTCACTGTCCACACTCTGGAAGAATCTTTAGCCAGAAGTGCAAACTGAAAGCATAAAGCCTGAAATAGTCAGATGGAATATAATTTAATCTGGCTCTCCTCATACACTGCAAATATTGCACCTTGAGCTGTGCCTGGTCTTTTCAACTGGTGTCCTGGGATCAACCAGAGCTGTACTGGCCTGTCAGATGTCACCTTGTAATGCAGACAGCTCTGTAGTGCTGGCATGGGCTTTGCATTGCTGGCAACACCATTTATTTGTTTCTCTTATTACACAGAGGTACATCCTGGGTTTGGTGGTTTTCCTTTTTGCCAAAAACATCACTTTCTTTGACTGACAATATGTGGAGAATGAAGGTATTTTAAAAACCTCCTTGCTTTTCCCATTAACTTAAAACCTGCAAGATTAGCCAGCACCAACCCCAGTGAAGGTGACCTGGTGCTTTTGCCCTGCCCTCCAACATGTGCTGAGGCAGAAGAGTGTTGTGGGCTCTGCTGAGCCTCACTCACCACAGTGGCCTGAGGGAAGAAAAGTCCCCTTTCAGAAATCACAGCACCTTCCCACAAGGAACAGCAGAACACATAAATCCTTGCTGTGGTTCAGATCCTGGGGAGCACTGCACACACCCAGACCAGGGCCAGAATGCTTAAAAAGCCTCTATTCCAAAAGGTCATTAAAGAAAAACCTTCTATGAACTGTCTTTCTGACAAATTATCCAAACCACTCTGACCATGCTCGTGTCTTGTGACCAACTTTGGTCCAGTTTCTGCTGTTATCTAATGCACACTGACAATTACAATCAGATGTGTGCTTTGAATGTAAATTGCATCAATTAAGGTAGTTCAATGTCAACAGTTTTCCTAACTTAAGTGAATTTACAGAATAAGACACTTAATGCAGGAGGGATAGAACTGTCTGTCACGATTACTCTCATATTTTTTGCTTATTTTCAGGTGTTCCTCATCCCTAAAATACAACATATCCATACACACTCAGTAGCATCATTTTTATTTCCCCAAAGAAGTCCACAAATAATCTCTAATTTTAATTCTTGTCAGCAGTTCTTCTTGAGTTATAAAATATATGAAAACCATATTTGGAATTTCTCAGCTATTCCCTCCTGAAACCAAGACACTTCTAGATCAAACAGGTTCAAATTCTAAATAAAAATCCAGTTGGGCATTTTGACCTGTATTTTACAAAACTGGCAAGAATTGCAATTTCAAAAAAAAAAAAGTAGTAAGTATGGAGAAAATGGAGATACAGAAGGAACAAAAAGGGACAAGAATACCTCACAAAAATACTATTAAAGTCCAGCCAAGGTGCTATAAGACCACCCAATACATTCCTCAGTGGAATCTGTGCTGGCCCCCTCACCCCAGTCCCACATCCTCAGGAACTACATCAGTTACTGGTGCTGCAGAACGAGACACACACATCATTCCAGGCAGGAGGAACAATTCCTCATCCCAAGGTTTCCCTGCTCATCATTCCCAGACACTGCAGCCCCACCACCAACACCTGCTGAATCCTGGCAGTCCAGGAGCCAGAGTTTTAGGGGTGTCAGACAGACCAGCTTGCCCTGTGAATCATACAAGGCCATGAGATGAGTGAACATCTCAGTAAGGTGTTTATATTGAAAATATATTTATATTACAAAAATTTCATACTGGATCACTCACTGTTTTGAGGATCTTTCAGATCCACAATAAAATCCTCAGTGCAGCTTTGAGAAAGTTACCTCCCAATAAAAAGAAACTTTTACACACATCAAGAATAGTATTCTTTGAACACAGCCCATGAGACTTTCCCTGAAATACAAGCAGGGGGTTTGAACTATAAACTGGAAAGCACAGCAGCTTAAGGGAATTCTGGATGCCACTTGGAGGATTTTAGGTAGTTTGTTTTTTATTTTTAATGAGTACAATTGGAAGATGCATGTGAATATCTATTAATTATCTGTGCACTGAATTACTTTTGAATTTGCCCTTATGCTTTTGTGTGGTGTAAATATGAAGTGTAGCCATGAGACCAGCTAAAATCCAGAGCTTTTTTTAAAGATTCATAGAAAGTCAAAGATTCCAAAGCCGATCTCTTTATTTATACCAGCACTGAAAGCCGCCCTGTTTATCATTTAGACACATAAAAACCTTCACATAACAAAGCTATAAAGCCCAAATAACACCAAATTGGTAAGCCACAGTAAATATACTTTGTCCATGATGCCTGAAGTATTTATTTATACTTATCATCAAATTAGGCTGGAAGAAACATGTTCAGAGGAAAGACCAGAAGGTGTAAGTGACATCCCATCAGTGAGTACAGGAGCAGTGCCTCCTTTAATCCCACACTAGACATTTTTTCTTGTTAACCTACTTATTCTGCTTAAAGGTTTATACTGTTTTGGTTTATTCTGTTTAAAGGTTTAGCCTATTTAAACCAATTTTCCCTTAGTTCACAACAGCACACTGCACTATTGCAAAACAAGTCTGAAGTTGTTTTAATACAAAAACAAGCAAACAAAAAGTCAGTACTTCATTGCAAAAGGGTAAAGAAGGAGAGTGGAGAAGAGTAGGAGGAATAATCCAACTTACTATTAATGAATAAATGATGGATTACAAACTTGCAGCAAAAAAAAAAAAACAAAAACCAACAACAGCACTATGAACTGATGAACAAAGTTATTCTACACCTTGGAGACAATATCATTAACAATTTATGAAAGCAATGTTATTTTAAGTGCTCTACATGTCTGGAAATTGTTTAGAACAGAACTTGCAGATCCATGAACAACAGGAAACAAAACCACTTCTGTGCACTGACTTCTTAAACTAAGTGGTTACACTAATTCTAATGAAAATTTTAGATTCAAACCACTGGCTGGGTTATTTTGCATGCTCATGGAGCAGAGCTGCTGGAGCTTACTGTCAACCAGAGATACTGAAAGTACCTATACTTTGAAGTATTTCTATTTATAATTGTCCTAATTTGTATCACACAAAGTAGAGATAATGTGTTATTTTTTTTTAATGTTGATCCTTCTGAATTCTAAGACCTATATTCTGTTCTCGATTTTATTGTTTGTTTGGGGTTTTTTTAACTAAGATATATTTCTTTATGTGCAGTAACTCTACATTATAATAGAACTGTAAAGAGAACAATGTTATTTGAGTTCAGCAGGAGTAGAACTGTAACTTTGGCAAGCAGGGATGACCCAGGAAACTGGCAGCATATCAATGTAAATACAGTACAGAACATTTATGAAGTAAGGAAGAGCTGTGTAGAAACAGCACAGAAGTAAGTGGGCTCATCTCTGTAATAAATAATTGATGCTGGGATTTCTAAACGTGTTATTTCTCTGTACTAAAATGAATGACAAGCCAGAGCTCAGGGCAGGAACACAGGGTAAGATGACCCCAAAAGCAGATATATTTTAAGAAATAAAACAACACACATCAGAAGAAATACCATTCCTTCAGGAAACAGAGACCACCAAGGTAAAGCCATTAATGTTACCTGGAAATCAGAGACACGTGAAACAGAAAGTCCACAAATAATACAACTCAGCACTGTCACATGTGTCATATGTGATTTGCAGTGATTGAAGGCAATTGATAATCTCAGCTCAAGAACAGAGAATTTAGGTGAGGGGTAATTAGCATTTTAATTGCATAATTGGGAATTATAAATTACCTGTCTTATATAAAGAAGAACTCAAGAGATTATACGACAGTAGCTGATATTTCATCTTTTAGGCTAAACTACACAGGCTGGTGAATTTAGAGAATCTGGAACTGCATTTTCCTCACACACAGAGACATTTTCTTTTTTCTTTTTTTTTTTTTAAATTTCACAGCTCTTCCTTTTAACTATCCCACCTGAAGAAAATTTTCCTCCATCAATTTCAAAATCTATAATTTTTAATAATTTTTGGGTCACAGAACGTGACTGACTCTATTATACTGCAGTAGTTTAAGAATATCTGTGGAATGATCTCCCTTTCTCCCTCACAGAATGATGCAAGTTTCTTCTAACAGGTCTGTTTGAGTTCAAATACATTTTTTTTTCAGTATGAGGAAAGGGCAAGAGCTTTCACAGATGTGGTTTTAAAGAAGTACATATATCCACTTCACTTGATTTGTCTTTCATCTGATTCTACCCTGGTGCAACATTTCTCTACTTCATTCTGAAAATTCATCAATTTTCAGCATAAGTTCAACTAAGCCATTTCATTATCAATGGTTCAAATGCAGATGATGATTTTGTAAGCCTATAACCTCACACTCAGCTGCTGCTTTTCCAGAAGCTTGGCAAGACAATGGAATGGGTACCCTAGAGAGAGGACAGTTACCAGAGTGCTCTGTAAATACAGCTTTTCAGTAAGTCAACCTTTAAATTAACACTCAAGAAATCTTTAGAAAAGTCTTCAAGTATGGTTGTCGAATTATTATTTTCCTGAAACTCTTTTAACTCTGCTCAGAAAATTCACCTATTGCTCATCAGAATTGTTTGATTCTTCTGCATAAAATCCAGTTGACTTGTGGATTCAAATGTTATGACTACTATGCTATTGAAATTCTTAACTATCAATCCTGCTGAAATACAGTTAGTGTTTCATAGTAATTAAGCTGATTAATGTCAATTCTAACAGACTTCCAAGTCAAGATCTACCTCACTTTCTGTTTTGTAAATGTGCAGTAGCTCAGATGGCAGTAGGTGTGTGCTCTGCCAGCACAGAACATGCCTCTTCCAGAGCTGCTAAGTCTGCCAAGGGGCTGTGACAGAGAACACAAAGAAGGTTCATTCAAAGGATGGATCAGAGCTCCAGCCAGTCCAGGAACCACCACTCAGTAACTGGCAGAAAAAGTCTGACTGGAACAAGAGACTGTCATGGCTGGGATTCCAGTGATCACACTGGAGTGACTGAGAGGCTGGAAAGCAGTGCCGGGAAAGGGCCCTGGGGGTGCTGGGCCATGGCCAGTTGGGCCCGAGTCAGCAGTGCCCTGGCAGCCAGGAGGGACATCCGTGTCCTGGGGCAGCAGGAACAGCAGCACTGGGCCAGGGAGGGGATTGTCCTGCTCTGCTCTCACCTGGGGCCTCACCTGCAANGTGGGTGGGCACTGCCCAGGCTCCCCAGGGCAGTGGGCACAGCCCCAAGGCTGCCAGAGCTCCAGGAGGGCTGGGAGGATCCTCTGGGCACAGGGGGGACTCTTGGGGCTGTTCCTGTGCAGGGCAGCACTTGGACTCCATCATCCCCGGGGGTCCCTCCCAGCTCAGCACATTCTGGGATAACTGTCCTGCAGCCAACACAGTAACAGTCCCTGTGGGCAGCTCTGGAATCTGCTGCCACAGCAGGAAAATCTCTGCAGCTGGGGGTTCAGCAGTGGCACCAGAAGCACACAGTCCCAGAGCACACGCTGTAGGTGGGCATTGTCCTCCTACACGGTGACACCAGCTCACCCTCTGAACGTTCCTGCTCCGGCCTTTGCCGGCCCGGCCCTGCCCGTGGTTGTGCAGAGGCACCAGGGGCTCCTCCTGCTCTGCTCCCCACAGAGATAAGGAGGCTGCAAACCCTTGAACCCAGGATTTCTTTGCAGCCATTTTCCAGAGCACAAGGATTTTGAAGAGAGTTTTCAGTCTTCACCAAATACATAAATGGCAAACAGATCCCACTGCTGCACCACAAATCATTAAAAAGAGTCTCTGTTTTAATTCCAAAGACCATTTGGAGTCACATTCATTACTAACAAGGCAGAACTAAGTTCTGCACTGGTCTACATTTGCTATTTAATCTAATATTATGGAAAGAGATGGTACAAATTTTTCTTAGACTCGTTGCTCCGTTTCCAGCTCTAATAATTCTAGATCACAACTGGCATATTTTAAATTAAATTTTTTGTAGTTTAAACCTATTTATCAACAGCTAATTAATGAGGTCTAAATCCTTTGATGACAGAATGATTAAACTGCATTTTAACTAATCCATCTTTAATTAAAATGCTGCCAGCAAACCATTTCTGGATGTGTAAAAAGGACACATTTATAGATGCTCGCTCTTTAACTATGCATTATGTAAAGCCAATAATTAGAAGAACTCATGATTTCAATTATATTTTAATTACTGTTACATATAAAACATGCTTTAATAGATGTAATGCAATACATTTTATTTCTTTACAACCCACTAATCATTTCTATTGGGGTGACAACCAAATAAAAGGAAGTTTAATATATGCGATAGTACAGGAATCTTTCTTTAGCTTTGAGCCAACTCTCTCTCCATCTCTTCTTTGCAGCAGAAAGGTACTTAATTATCTCCAAACCTAAACCACAAATGAATCCCTATAAATCCCTGTTAAAACTCGGAAAGCAGATTAGTAGTAACTGACCATAATAAAGAGAAATGCTCCATTCTTATTATTGCACTTGCATGTCTTCGACTTTCTTCAGCTCAAAGCACAAAGCTACTAAAAACCTGCTAGTTAGGAAGAAATAGAGGGTGACATCTCACCAATTTTCCTATTTCATTCCTTTGGAATTTTAGGAAACAGCACGAGTCAAGAGATGCTTCAGGCATTGGAGGAGCCATCAATTTTCATTTCTTTCGGGTACCCCCTTCCCTCCACGTGGAAGGGGAGGGTAGAGCATGAACATCATGTGGTGACTGCAGCTCCCCATTATCTGCATTAATGGGGGGCTGGGACTTACAAATACAACAGTGATAGAAGTCTAACTGTTCTTCACAGTTATGGCTAAGCCAGTTTTCAGTGCAGATACAGAACAGATTATTTCTTTCTAAATCACAGTATAGATAGCTGGTCAGGAACACTCAATATCCTGTAGTAATTCAACCTTTAAAACTGCATGTTATTACAACAGAACTTGTTTTGCTAAGACAATCTAAAGGTGATAAATTACAGTTATTAAACATGTTTCTAAGCTCTGCATGTTCCAGGTAGTTGTACATCGCTGTAAATTCAGTTTTAGGGCTTCACTGCTTTCAGTGATCTGAATCTGACATGAGGAAACCTGCAAGTTTATAGAAGTCTGTTTACCCATTAAATTGCACTTCACAAATATTCAAAAAGGCATATTATGGTATTTCTACTGACTAGGATATGTTAAATTTAATTTTCATATGTTGATTTCTACCGTTTGGATATATTAATGAAATTGCATATATTTCAGTTTATTTCAAGTTTTCTCTAAAAATACTTAGCATTTAACACGTTGTTTTCACCACAGGGGTTTATCATGAAGTCACTGAACATACAAATACTGAAGTAACCACACAAAAAGACTTAATCTGCTGCCTAGTTTGATTTACATAAATCCTCTCCTTTCATTTCCCTTTTTGTCTATTCCTACTTAAGGAACAAGCTCTTGGGGGCAGGAAATATATTTTACTACCTTATAAAGTGTACTGTCCATTTATATTCTGAAAAAATAACAACAGTTTATTATGAAGAGTATATGAGCTATATCTCCTTGAAAGACCACGTCTGGAAGGGTCATTTGGAATATTTCAGTACTCATAATTAACAAGAACAAATGCTGATGTAGCAATGAGCTTGATCAAGGGTTTTTGAGAACACTCCTTACTTTTTAAAAGATTGCAGTAGGCCTACCTGGAAGAAAAAACACCTCAGACTGATTATGTCTGTTCCACCATGTCAGGAGTCTTGTAGGGCCAGCACAAGGAACAAGCAGCTGAGGCTGTGTCACTTCACATCTGTCCACAACCACAGAACTGGTTTTCCTGTCTCTCATGATGCCTTGGCAGTCTGAGACCAAGGACAAATAAGTTTAAGGACTGAACACAAAGTAGTATGACACCAGAAGAACAAATATTTTAGCTGTTAGAAGTGCTGGGCAAGGACAGTTATCAGGCCAATACCAGAAACAGCATTATGATGGAAGCTAATCAGATATACATTGATAGCTTGTCTTACTTTCAATTTAATTTCCTGGTTCATTTCAATGCTGGCTACAGTAAGTGCTTTTCTTTAAGACAGTAGTTTGGCCAGTCAGTGCTGTGATTTCCTTCCCAGTCTGCAGGGACTGTACCAGAGCAAGGACAGAAGGAAATGCCATCTGGCCCCTGCTTTCATGCTGAGCCAGTCTAGCACTCTGGAGAGGGAGAGGTGACCAACATCTTCTGGGAGGAGACTTTCTTGGAGAAGGCTCATGCCAGGCAATTTTACTTCCCAGAACTCAGAACCCTGCCTGGATCTCCCACATGTTCTGGAGTAACATGGTGCATTGCTGCTTCCCTACCAGAGAGTGTGCAACTGAATACAGGAAAGCTGGTGAAGTATTTCAGAATCCTCTAGTTAACTCCACAACACTACCCAAACTTTTCTGAAAGTTGCATTTTCCCTGTTCCCAGAAGCCTTGAGTAAGGTGATGTTTGGCTGGGTCTGTTCCCAGATACTGTATTGTCAAAAAGCAAAGTTTTCTTGGCTTGTACAAATAAATAACAGATCAGAGATGTCCTTCTCTAATCTTTCTGACCATGTTTCATGGGTCCTGGTCACATAAAATGAGTGAATAGCTGCCCAGAGGACTACACCATTTACCACAAATTACTTCTTTATGGAAGAATCAATTTTATAGTCTCCTGAATTTCAAACACTTGCCTCTTCAATCCACTGGAATTACTCCTTTGAGAGCCAAGTCAGAGACAGATGATTCCAAGGATCTACTTTTGGGACTATGAACTATCTGTTGTAAAAATCTAGAGAGGACTTAAAAGTCTTTGAAAAAGACTCTGAGTAGGGAAAACCTGTATCAACATTTTAAGATTCTATGGCTAGAAGTGTCCAGACTAATCTGTTGAGTCTCCAACAGTCCTCCATCCCCACAGACCAGAAGGCTAAATTTCATTCAATCTAATACAACAGATCCAGAAAGAGTTTTCAAGACATGCCCCATTACATGCTGGTCTTCTGCTCATGCAGGGGGAATTTTGCAAAGCTGAACTCATGAGAATAAAGCTTTAAAAATATATTAACTAATTTCAACTCCTAAGAAGAAACATGCAACTTGCAAAACAAATACCACTGCAAGACCTCGGGAACAAAAGGAAATGCATTGAGCAGATGCTCTGGAGCTCTTGCAGTCTCAAGAAGATTGTGATTGCTGATAATGCTGATTGTGGTTCCCTTAGTCCATGTTGCAGAGTATAAATCATCATTTGGGTGAAAGTGAAGGGAAATCACACCCTCAGCAGAACTTTCAACAATTCAAGCTGTCACACAAGGCTTGACAAATCCACTTGCCTGCTCATAGTAACACAGAGAAAACTGCCCAGCTCAGGGTACATCAGTAAATCTACTGCTTTTACTAGAAAAATTAAAACTGCAAGGATTAGAAAGATAATATTAACTGACTATAAATGAGCCTAACATTCCACTGCATGCCTAAAACTCTAAACATGTTTTAGTTACTCACTCCTGCCATTGCAGAGCCTCCACTGCAGCAAATAAAACAAGAATTCCAGTCCTTGACTAACAGTATCATATTTAGATCTGTCAAAAGAATGAAAGGAGAAGTTTTGTCCTGATGACACACATCTACTTAGGGCTTGAAACTGTTGGTGTCCTGATGTGGAACTGCCCAGCAAAGCCCTACCTGTCAGGAGGCACAGTCAAGCCCTTGCTCCAGAATGACATAATCTCTCTCTAAGAGGATTTGTTCTCCACCAGCTCTGGCTCCTTCTCCCTACAAGAAGGTGAAGGCACCAAAAGACAGGGCAACATGCAGAGGCAGTACTTGCAGGACCACACTTCCCCCTTAACCCCACAAGGTCTTCTGTGCTTCCTGCTGATGTAGCTGAACAGGAAATCACATCCCCAAAGATGGTGCAAAAAGGTCTACACTGTCACACCAGAGTCCAATGCCATGTCCAAGCACCAGTGGATCCATCTACAGAAACTCTCAACACTTATTCCTCACCTTGTAAATCTCTGCAACAGGGATGTGAGTGGCTCCAACAGCTCATCCAGGATGTTTGCAAGCCATAGGCACTACTTCTGCCAGGAATACCAAACAAATGTCTAAAATACATCTTGATTCAGCTGGTAATTATCTTTTCACTAGTACACTATAACTTTCATCACCTCTGCAGGTGCCTACATGCAAGAGAGGTAAACATCTTTCACTGTGCTCAGTAAAGGTCAGAGATACAACCAGAACTATGGGCTTTATTTGTCATTCCTCACTGGTAAACCAGGAAGAGATGAGATCAGTGCTGAAACCCACTGCCAAGCTATGGACACAGTCACTGGTGCCATCAGATTTGACAGGTCTCCACAACACAAGGCAAAAAGGCCTGGCCCATGCCCTGAGCACCAGCAGAGGAGCAAGAGCTGGGGGGATGCTGGAAGACCAGGAAACACTGTTGCAGACCATGGACCACCAGGGAACAGTGAGGGCTGTGGAATTGTCTGAATTCAGGGTGATCTTTAGGAATCTGACCATTGGTTTGCTCAGACACACACATTTTTATAGGCAACTTCCCCAAGTCCTTCCTTAGAAAAGTCTTAGAAACCAAAACAGGCTGGTTTTCCATTTAAAAAGTGCTGATTCTATAAACAGGTGCAATTTGCCATTTCCCCTGTTCAACATTTATATTTTATCTATGTACCTCAGTTTCTATTCAATTTTGTCTGGCTTCACCATACCATTACTAAACACGTGGGGGCTTTTGTTTAAGCACCCAAGTAGCCTCCAACACCACCTGAACACTCCTTAAAGAATAGTCTGTATTTAACAAAATGGCCATTCTTGGACAATGCAGAGTGTAGGCCCTTATATCTCTCAAGGAAAAAGTGTTCCTTGCCAGTACTTTCAAAACTGAGCTGACACGGGTCACATTAGCTGTGACTTTCTACACAGAAGTACCATAAAGAGAGACTTAAAAACCATTACCTTGGACTAGAGCCATTCCCCCCGAGGTAATTAAGCCTTTGTTCTGATGTGTACACAAAAATACCAGGGGCTGTTTCTGGGAGTTTACTACATGGAGAATATGTTCAGTTGTTTGCAACCTCACATTTCTAAATTATTTCCAGATCACATGTGCAGTATTCTCTACATTTCGACTAAATTCTTTCTTCTTAAACTCACAACCTCTCTCTTGTCTATATTAAAAAAATAAATTAATAAGCTCAGCTGATCAAACTATCCAGATCTTACTGCTCAATCTTCCCATCATTATGATGGTCTACTAACTCTCAAAAGTCTACACCTATAGGATTTATTGGGATCCAGAAATTGTTTCTGAGACGTCAAATCCCATCCCATTTAACATCCTCTCCTTTGTAACCCCAATTGGGAAAAAAGAAAAAGCTTTAGAAGCTGACTTGTTCCTGACAACTGCTTCTGTCAGTAAGCCAGGCTTTAATCCATTTAACATGTACCTTATTAATATTGTATACAGCTAATCTGAGTGTTGTGTGATAATAAGGGAAATGCATTGCTGAAGGCTAAATATATTACAGCCATGGAGTTAACTTTATTAACTAAGTGTAATCTAATTTAAAAAATTAAATCTCAATTTTTTTAATAAGATGTCCTTCATAACATCAAATTAACTTATATTAATGAAATACTTGTCCTCCACTACTGGACTTCATATCAGCACTGCCATTGTTTCTAAATAAGCTTCTCCCATCATGAATTCAACCAGGTATCATCCATAAGCCCAGTCTACAACTACTGGTGCTCTCTCTCTTCCTGGCCCAAGTGTAAATCAGAACCAGATGATCTGCTAAAATTTAAACCACTTTGTGGAATTTCTATGTTGAATACAAATATTAAAATATTTAGGAAATATTAACAGCCAACAGAGTTTATTCATTTCCTCAGGAAACAAACATGCAGTTTTTCACTTTTAATATTTACTGAAGAAGAAATGGAAACCCTACATTAGGTCTGTCTGCATCGTGGAATCATTTAATAAAGTTAATAACGAAATTATGTTCATATGCATGTGTGCATATATGTACATACAAAAAACTTGCATTTTTAAAAGGACTACTTATTTAACTCCAGATGTCAGTTGACTGGTAATTCCACCAAAAGAATCATTTTTTCCCTTCATTTTTGAGTTCAGTTACTTTTATTTGTTCCCAAGCATTCAGCAGAAAGCAGTAACATCAATAAAAACTGTCAATTTTGATCTGCCTCATGAGATGCAATAGCTCCAGATAGATTTTCAGTCAGACAACAGAGTGACTAGAACAGCTATTATTAACAGCTGTTAGACAGAGTGGCAGGACCAGCAGACAGCTCCCAAGATTTAGGCTGGATTAAGTGGATACTGTACTCAGACAGACCTGCAAGCACTAAATAAGTTGAAAACTCTACATTGTGGCTGAACTCTCTGATGTCAGAACTGGTCAGGTCACACCACATGAGATGGTTTACAGCAAAGTGACAAGGCCACTGCTGAATGGCAAACTGTATATGGTTTATCATAATAAATTCAAATTATTTAATACAGGTACTTGAGCAAAGCTCTACAAGAATGAGTGAGGCAAAGGAGATTGTTTGACAGGGAACTAATCAGAAAATCACTATAGGAAAGGAGAAAATACAGCAGCAATGCTAGAAAGATTGCTAACTTTTAAATAACATTTTCTGCTTCTCCCCTGTACTATCAAATTGTTCTTTGTTTTCATGCCATCTTTGGTTTCATGTATTTAAAGAGGACTGCTCAAAGAGAAATAACTTTTAATTGGGCAGATACCCAAGTTTCATGACATATAAACCATTGCGGGTAAATATGATGTTTTCATGAGCCAAAGAGAAAACATTAGTATTATTCATATTAAGAAAGGAATCAAAGCAAACCTTTGCAACTAAGATGTTTTGCAGCAGTTCCTGATTTTGTTTAAAAAAGCACAGAGTTCACATTAGCATTTAACTTTCCTTTTGTTTCTGACACATGTGCCACCATCCATCTCAAAAAATAAACCAAAACCCCATAAAACATAAAACAGAAAAGGATTCCAAACCCAAATAACCCAAACCAGCAACTGGTGAAGGGCTCAAATGATCACAGAAATGCTGTAACTTCTTTGTTACTTATGTGTTCAAAGTGCTCCTTCTTGCTCTCTGAAGCCCCAGGTTTGTATTCTGTAGCAAGACACCCTTTGCAACTGAACAAACAATGGGAAAATGCCTTTTACTCAAGTATTTTGTGCTCTTCTGCTAATGACCTCCTTCAAGGGAGACCACTTTATGCAGCTGAGAGGATAGACAGTCATTTCAGAAAGCATGCAATTGTCTTGGAAATTTAAGACCATATCTCCAAAATACTTTAGCCCTGATTCATATTCTATCCAAAAAGATAGAGTTGTCCTTAAAACTCGAGCTTTTAAAAGCTTAATTTCTACTGAAAGGTTGATATGAAAGAAGCACTACAGTACTTTTCAAAATTGAAACCAAGCTCTTTCCTTACATTAACAGCAGCTCCTTTGATAATCCAAGCTGGAAAGAGTCCAATATATTTATCACTCTCTAGTCTTACTTTTAATACCCTGTTAGCTTGGATAACAAAAATAGATGAATCCAGTTCACTTGTAGCTTCTTGTGCAGCAGGTGAGCTCAGCAGCCTGAGGCTGCCTGTGGGAAAACACACCTCCTCCAGGCTGGAATGGAATGGAATGGAATGGAATGGAATGGAATGGAATGACTTCTGCTGCTCCTCATTGGAAAAAGTGAGAAAGGAGAGGCTTAAGGATAACACTGAACAATGGCAGTTACTCTCTTGGAATAACACAGATTTTTAATTTCAAATTCTTTCTGGATTTCAAATCATTGCAACTGGAAAGGGACACCATTGTTAAAATGCACATAACGTGGAAATAAACTGCATTTCTCCAAGTTATTTTCTTTACTTTCCTACCAAATAATCAATGCAATAAAAGCTCTCGAAACTGCTACAACTCATCTTTTCTAAGTGTACAATCATTCAGATAAGCAACTTTTTGATCACAGCCAGTCAAAACAAGACCTTCATGTACAAAGCTCACCCGCAGTGAGAAAAAAAAAAATTTTCTTTCTGCTCACTATTTTATAATAGCTACTGATTTTATAATACATTTGATCATGTTTCTCGAGTGAGTTTTCTACAGAAGCTTGCAAAACTAATTTACAAATACTCCAAGCTTTTGGGAGATAATAAAACAGTTTCACCTATTTACTCCAGCTGCTACCAGCATGTGCAGCAATTACTACACTGGGTAAACTGCAGTTTAGAGACTACCCAGATTCATGTTCCTACTCCATCATTTACCAGCAGTTTAATTTTGTTCTTCTTATATTCACTAACTGTGTTAAGAATCTTTAAAAATAAGTTTACTGCTCCTTTAATTAGTAATTTCTTGAGTTGTATTCTGCTTTTATTTTACCTCTTAATGACAAACAACAAGTAAAAACCCACCTTGTAACAACAGCACCTGAATAGCTTAACAGGAAAGTGGAATTGGCCCCTAATGCACTGAAGGAGCCCCACTGTGCTCTTCTGACTGGGAAGCTTTGGGGGCACATTTTGGGATTGCCCAGAGGAGCAGGAGATCCAGCTCAGGCTGCTCATCTGCTCTTACAGGTACCAGGGGACAACTGGAGCTTCTCCTCTGTCTCCACAGACATGAGAAATAATGAAAGGAAAAACATAAGGTGGACAAACAAACTTGTTTGGCATCCCCTGGCAGAGCTCATTATGAAAACACATTTTTAAGTTCTGGTCCAAGCCTTAGCCCCTGGATATGCTGATCCTGGTCCCAGCTGCTTGAGTTGGCAGTGTCTCAGCTGGAAGCTTTCTTGACTCCTGCTATTAGATGAGCATTTAATATAATTCTAGTTTTCTGTTCTGTTCTCATACGACAACGTGCAAGGCAAGTTCATTTAGCCTCATTAATTAATAACCTGTATTAAGAGTACTAAAAACCCAAGTATTTTTCATACCTCAGGATGTTTAGGCTATGTATTGTCACACTGGCTCTTACTGATGCTTTTTTAGAATTCATAGCATCATTGGTTGGAAAAAACCTCCAAGATCATCGAGTGCAGCCTTTGACCCAACAGCACCTTGTCCCCAGCCCAGAGCACTGAGTGCCAGGGCCAGTCCTTCCCTGGGCACTGCAGGGTGGGCACTGCAGCCCTCCCTGGCAGCCCCTGCCAAGGCCTGACCACCCCTTCCATGGGGAAATTCCTCCTCCTGCCCAACCTGAGCCCCCACTTGTGCAACTCGAGGCCATTTGTCTCGTCCTTTCGACCATGTGCTTTGATGCCCTCACAGCAGAAATCTTTAGCCTCAAACAAAATCAAACATTCAGGCCAGTTTGTAATTAATTTACTAATGATGCTCAGGCACAATAAATCCTTAAATAGGGAATACCACTAGACTTGACAGAAGATTAATCTCATGCAGTCTCCTAGTTGGAAAAAGATAAAATATACAATGTTCTATGAACTATTTTTTATCCAGAATAAAGATAATTACATAAGCCATGTACAGCTTCTGAGTTTGCTATCTACAACTCTCAAAATATTGCCTTGCTATGAATATTCTTTGAATAAAGGAAACAAAAAACAACTCACCAACCTGATGGAATCCTAGTGGTTTCTCAAGCTCTCATAATTAAAATGCTATCCTTTAGCTTCCATTTCCCAAAATGGAACTTCTTTCCTAAAAACCCTGTTAACACAAGGAATCTGTTTTCATTTTTACAACTTCTTCATCTACTCCACATCGGATTTTTCCAGTAACAGCAAGTTCATGTAGACTTTGTGTAGATTCTTTGTGGGTAAAGATCATATCTATATTTACTTCTACTCACTTTTATGTTTAGTAGCCTTACAAGGACTCATCTTCCCCAATCCCTTTGGACTTCTGTATCTTTCAACCAAAGCTCCTCACAATCCTGCCCTGACTCAGAGCAGCACTTACTGTCACTAATCACTCTGAAAATCAAGACTTCTGAATACCATTAAAAAGACTGATTTCTATATTGCCCAGACTTCTGTGACCAGAACCACACACCGAGTTCCCACTAAATCCGAGGCATTTTCTTGCCCACCTGTATTTACCAATACTGAAATCTGGGATGTGCTGCTTAATACTTGTCACTTCATGGCCTCACCACTGTGCTGGGAGAAACAACCCAGTGTTCCCAAGCTGCAGATGGCACACAAATGTCTTTGGCTGCAGACTGTGGACAAACATGGGTTTGCAATGGCTCAGACTCCCTGGTGTTCCCTCACCTCTGCAGGTACAGGAGTTTCAGAGTTTAACAGTCCTCTGCCAGCCTCCTGCATGTAGGTCAAGAGGGATAAACAGAGAATAATGGCTCTTTCCAAGAAAAACTTGGACAAGTTCATGTGACTGGTCTTCCCAAAACTGTAGGATGAGGAATGCAAAAATCTTTGGAGGCTGCTAACACCCCACAGGGCACTGTTGCTCAGTGTTTTGAGAGAGGTACTGACAACTCCTGAAGCTGCCAAAGCATCTAAGATGATGTGCTCCAACAGGTCTCACTTAGAGCAATTTTAAATATTAGAGACATGCATGTGTGTGTGCATACTTACCTCCTCTAAAATCTGAAATACTGCAAATATTGGATACATGCACAGAATCTGGTTAGAGTACTGATCATCCCTCCTTCAGCCATGCAGCCAGTTTTATTGTATCACACCTTTCAGACTTCCCACCATCTAATAACAAAGACAAAAATGTATTTTGGAGGCTAACTAGTGCTATCTAAAAAATCACAGTATTCCTTTTGGTCTCTTTCCAACCAGCTGGTACAACCCCTCATTAACAAAGGCTTTGACAGCCCCTGGATCTGCAGAAGGCCCTTCTGAATCTCTCAGCACTTTGCAATATTGAACAGAGCAAGCTCTGTGCCAAGTACCCAGATCCTGAAAACACTCATGACAGCTTCATTTCTTTCAGAATTTAACCACTCAAAACCCACAGCTTTTCAGCTCTTAAGAGGCCTTAAATTCTCCCTGTAATAAGAGATTGTCATTCCTTGGTGCTTTTAGAAAGATAAAATGTTCAATGAGAACAAACAAAAGATCAGGCTGATAACAAGAAAGAGTCTGAGCTCAGGTATTTTAAATTTCTACTCTAATCCCAATTTTTGTCCAGCTTCTCAACTTGATAAATATTTTTTTTACCACATTCCTTTCACCACTATTCTCTGAGGTCCATTACTGCTTGTTATAACCTGTCCACAACATTTCTATGAAACATGCATCCCATACACCTCAAACAGTGGGACAGACTGAGACACCTTTTCTTAGTTTAGCACATTGAATGTGGCTGAAAACAGACTAAAAAAAATTGAAAAGATACAAGTGAAGAGGGAAGGAAGGAGGAAGGAGTAAAGAAGATTGCAGACTTGCTCTCTGGTGTAATTTAGATACCAAAAATGTCAGCCAAGTATTTTCAAACAATTTCAAAGAAATAAGATATGAAAACAGAGATGTTAAAAATGCAGCTGGAAATTTAAACTGATGTCTAATGCCACTAGTCTGGAAAGTAGAGAAGTTATATTTTCAGCCATGATCCTTCATTGCTACATGTGTGTGGGAGCCTCCAGAGCTCTGCTCTCTGCTTTCAGCTCCCTGTCAGCTGTTGGAAACAAATCATGCTGTCAAGAATTTCCATGTTACCTTACCCATACACCTCATTCAGAAAACAGCAGCATTAGCATGCATGTAAAAAAGCCATACTTTGAATTCTGAGCAATGTACATTCAGTCCATGTGCAGTACAATTTAACATGTATTTTTAGAAGAATATCTTCCAAGACAACAGTTTGAAGTGTTTGTTCAATGAAATGTCATTCCTATCAACACCAAGGGGTAGCATGAAAGTCTGAAGGCCAGTGGTTTTTTCTGAGTCTTTTGCACAAGATCAAGTCTGTATTGGGAAAAAAAATATGGCTTTCTCCCCCTCTCCCCCCAATTCTTAACAGGTTTCTTTCTTCTATTATTCCTTAAAGATGTTCCTCAGCACAGCCTGGAAGTTTATGCTGTTCACACTCAGATCAGTATTCCCACACAGGGTTTACAAGAATACCTCAGGCAGGCACACTTCTAGGGAGTTTAACAGATACTTTGCTCTTACAGTACAAATCAGCAAGACTAGTGGCTTTAAAAAAGTATTCTTATTAGCAGAATGCTGTGTGAACATTACTTTTATCAAAACCATGTGCCAGCTCACCCCACAAATAAATTGTAACCTCATAAAATTGTCAAAATTGTATCCCTCAGGAGCAACAAAAGTTTGATTCACGTGCACTTCTGCATTGTAAAATATTTCATATTTTGTTTCTCCTGTGTAATGCATAATAGGCTACATGGCTTGATTTATACTTTGGGGATCCAGTACATCTATTAACTATGTAAAAACTGTGCTCCAAATATTTCACAGTTTACGCTCCCAGTTTCAATTACTCCTGGCACTGAAATAATGAATGGGAACAGGAAAGGAAGCACCAAGGGGGAATCAAAGCCAAAATAAAAAACCAATCAACAACAACCACCCACAGGGTGGGTGGGCACTGCCCAGGCTCCCCAGGGCAGTGGGCACAGCCCCAAGGCTGCCAGAGCTCCAGGAGGGCTGGGAGGATCCTCTGGGCACAGGGGGGACCCTTGGGGATGGGGCTGTGCAGGGCAGCACTTGGACTCCAGCATCCTTGGGGGTCCCTTCCAGCTCAGCACATTCTGGGATTCTATAATTCTATGAACAAAAAAGAATTGTCTGCTGATTATTGCCAGCCTAAATCATTCCAGAGTAAAGCAGGAGTCTGACTGCAGAAACATTAAGAAGTTCAGCTTTCTAGAAATAGCAGCTTTCTAATATTGGGGTAGGGAAACATTTCAATTCATGCCTATACCATCATTAACACTGAAATTAATATTCCTATGTGAGCTGAGAAAAACTATTATGAATAAAATATAATCAATTAATTTGAAATATGAGGAGGAAATAAAGCTGGACAGATTGTTACTATGAATGAAAACCTTATCTCAGTTCAAAAATTATCGGGCTTAGAAATGAAGATCATATATGCAAATTAGTAGCCACTTTTCAAAGAAGTCCCACAAAAATCCTTATTAAAAGTCTCTTTAGAAACGTCTGTCACGTGTAGTAAAACCCTGGACATTATCTGCATGTCAATATAGAAACAGTGCCAGCATTCTGTGCCTACAACAGGTCAAACCTGTACATCTGAACAAATGGTTCAATTTTTCAGATGATGAAAACCAAGTTTTCTGGATTTTAATAGCAAATTGCTCTGAGTAGTGGAAACAACTGCTTGAATACACATGTTAAACCTTTGAGATCAGAAAGATCAGCTCTTTATTATGTTAAAGTTTTACTAATGTACCAAACCCCAAAAACCTGTGTGTGTGAACAGCAAACCCCCAGGTCCCCAAACAATAGCATTGCCCCCCTGGCCATAAAGATGACAAACTGCATCTCCAGCTGCAGTTCACCCAAAGTCTGGAACAGATTAGATTTCAAATTGAGCAATGCACTGAGGCACCTATTAGTCCTTCAACTCAAGTGTCAACTTCAAACAAATTAACGGCTCAGCAGTCGCAACCAAACGGTGTCTTGACAATTACAAACTGCATTTCTAAATCCAAACTCCAGTGCAATATTACTGAGTAAGTTTTCTGAACTGTAGTGATTTACTTGAGTAAAAAACATACAGTGCTGACTGCAGTTCTGCAAGCTATGACATCCACTTCACCAGCCTCTTCTTTAAAGAACGACACACTCTGGAGATGAAAGACAAGGAGATCAGAGCAGGAATTTGATATACAAGAGCTGGAAGTTACACCACACATGCAATCCTTGTCAAATTCCTCCAACTACACACATCTACACAATCTCGAGCTAAGATGAAACTGAATATTCTCCAACAATCAGCAGGATGTGAACCCTCTCTCAGCTGGAAGCTACATAGTAATTGGCCAATAGTTGAGATTTTTGTCCACTACCATCCATTTTCAGCACACACTCTTGGAATTATGGGAGACAAGTAAGCAGACAGTACCAACTGATTTTGCAGCCCTTTCCTTTCCCTTCAATGTTTATTTTTTTCTCTTCAAAGCTTTATAGATTGATCGTAAAGCCATGCTGTAAATCAAAGGAGAGCCACTTCTCATTACCTAGTTAGAATTTCCTGGGCTCTTACTGTGAATCCATTTCTCTGCTCTTTGATCCAAAGGCCACCAGCAATGTCTGTGAGTGCACTCCCTGTCAGGGCACTGAGATGCATTTTTTCCCAGATCCATTTTCAATAGCTTGATGAATTTCCACTTGCTTCCTCTTCTAAAGAGAACCACCAAGACATATGATTCATGGATTCAAAATACTTGTTTAGGCTGAACAACAACCGGAAAAATATATGTAAAACCACTGCGAAGGGACTCAGTAAAACAAAGTGGAGTGCCTGGTCTACTGGTGTACTGTTCTTTTTCAACAGAAAATTAAGATTTAAAAGTACATTAAGAAACACAAGCATCCTGCTCATCCTTATCAGCTTCTAACTTTCTTCTTGATGTATGAAAGATGGCAAAGAAAGTTTCCTTTTCTGAAGGTTTTTTATCTCTGAAATAGATCAAGTCTCTTCTTCCCACTCCTGCTGGAGGACATTATTCAAACAACCCACTTCTGCTTTCCAGTCCTTCAGCAGGCAACAGTGCACTCAGTCCTTCACTCAGGTTCTGTCTAGATAAAAACAAATACTCTAACCCAAGTTTTCATCAGTGCCAGCTTTGAGAAGCCCTGTGCCCCTTGTTTCAGCACAAAGAGTGACCACAGTTATGAGCAGCAGGTGTCTGGCAGCAGCCCAGCCCTCGCAGCCCCAAGGAGGAGGCTCTGGGACCTGGGCAGTCACACTCAGGGACACTGGGTGCCAGCACAGGGCAATGGGCAGGTGTGGAAGCAGTGAAGGAAGATGGATGACACCTGCTAATGATGTGGCACAATGGGGACAGCTGGATTTGCCATGATTTGTAGCTGGAAGCCTGGAGCCCTACAACCCACTCAGATGTTGAGGATCGAGGTGAAGTCACCAGCAGACTGTCAGGATGACCGTGGTGCAGAGCAGAACCTGTGCTTCAACTGGTGCCACTGGCAGTGCCCCCTCAGCCCCCTGATCCCAGCCCACTGCCTTGGCACAGTGTGTCCCCCCAGCTGGGACACACCCCCTTTGTCTCACACAGTCCACAGGAAAACACGTGAAAAGTCTCTCCCTACACCAGCTTACACCCACTGATTTTTTCAAGCTGTCTCTAGAGCACCAAAGCAGTGGCAAAGGGCATAACCCTGTCTCTCCTCTCTGTGTCAGCTCCCCAGGCAGGAGGGGAAAGTGGAGCAGGATTAAATGTATAGACTGAACCTTGAAGGAATGAATACACCTGGCAAACAATACACTAATTTAGCTAAAAATACCCCCAAGGATGATGGCCACAGATGTACAGCCAGGGTGGCTGGTGCAGGACATTTTGCATAGATCAAGTGGAATGACATGCAGGAGGTTACAGAGCTCCAGCTCAGAAGTGGCCATGGTTCTGAAACAAAAAAACATGGCACATAAGAGCACAGCAGTGTGTTTGCACATCATATTTTGGAATACGTTTTTCAACGCTTGTCACAATAATCTGAAATAAAGTTTGGAACTGCTGACAGGCCTCATATAATCTTTTTAAATGGCTTATGCATGCTAAGCAAAACTGAACCAAAACCTAACATAACGTTCTGAAACAAAAAAAAAATTGTCGAATTTCACTGCGAGTTCTATGGAACAACTAAAAGATATCACTTGTATTTACCCACACAAATGAATCTGCATCCTTTAGAAAGTAAAGAACTTATTGATTTTTACCTGCAAGGCCCTCTCTTCACATCTCAAAACCAGAAATTCTTCACTTAATGTTGCCTGAGACTATTTTGAGTATCATCAATATTTTATATTTAGAAAAGTACCAAACTATGTGATAAATGCAAATCACTAACTGAGGGGAAAAAAAAGTACAAGTAAAGGTGACTTGTCCTGTCCCAGGGTCCATTTGGGACTCATTTGTCTTTATGCCTCACTGCAGTATTATGGTGACTGAATGGTGCTGGTTTGAACTTCAGTGACAAGGCAGCACAACATTTCTCTCTGCATCTCACAACTAGTGTCACTTTGCAAAAATCTTTGAATACATGATGCCATTTCTACCCATTTTGTCAAAGTTTTGTTACAGTTAATGACCAAACAGCACCAAAGAACACACACAAAAAAATAGAGAAGGGGCAGGAAATCTGCTGGGTTTGGATCTGTTGTTTAAGTAATAGAAAAATAACATTTTACTAACTGCTAGAAATAATGCACATGCTTTGATTTGTTAAGTGTTACACGAACATGAGAACAAAGGAAGCCAAAATGCACACACTGCCTTCCCTGGCAAAGGAAGAGGATTTCCCCAAGGCAAGTGTGAGCTCCCACTCCCCACTGCTTTGCTCAGAGCCAGGCTGAAGATGAACATATTGCTCTTGTTCACCCAAACATGTCACTCAGGCACACACTGAGTCACAGCCAACCCTGTTCCTAAGCAACCCCACACTCACTGCCCACTCTCCCCCACTGCCAGTGGCAGACAAGAGGTTTTAATCATCAATTCCCACTGAGCCAACGTGTGAGACCCCTCCAGGAGAGGCCTGGGCACAGCACTGCGTGGAGCAGCACCAGGCAGCTTCAGCTCTGACACTGCACCAAGGCATGCACACTGCAACTAAAGGACAGCATTTTTACCTTTGAGTCATTTAAAAAGAAAAGCTTTTTAAAAAAATCCTGGCTTGAACATGAAATAATGCAAATACAAGCTAAAAATATTTATTCTTGCCAGCAGGTGTGGAAACATTCTGTTAGAGGTACTGAGGGTTAAACTTTTTTCTGACATTTATACTATTCAGTGCTGGGAAAAAATCTCTGCAAAGAATAATTGCTCCCACAGGGACCAATCCATGGGTCACAGTTTTTTGTGCTTGATGGCAACAGCCTCGAATGAGATTTCCTATAAAACCCAGATTTAAGCTTGCAGCGTAATCACAATGTTTGCCCTAGCTCTAGAAGCTGAACTAAAGCACCACTTCTACAGTGTAATTATTCTACATATGTTCCAAAAACCCATGGGGAAATTTTATTATTCAGAAGAATAAATAGGGTAAAAATAAATGGTTTTTAATTTTAGCCAATTTTTACACTCCTTATGAATTTTCATTTTTCTTATGCAAGTTTAAGTCCATGGGAGAAAGGATTTGCCTTGAAGAAATAATTAAACTTTCATCTTCAGTTATGCTTCTTAGTAAATACACAGCCACCCACACAGCACACAACAGAAGTGCTGTTCAGTGACACCGAGTGCCAACACGATCACCAGTGCTACATAATCTTCCTTTCAGTTTCAAATTGAATATTTGAAGTTTGAACTTCTGTTCAACAACCCAGAGCAAGCAGAAATGCAGTAAGGACTTAGGTTAGAAGGAGATTGGTGTCACCACTGTAGAGCATAATTTGCCCTCAATAGTTTTTTGCATACTTGAACTATTCTGAGAGAATAAGGCAGTAATTTGTCATTTGGGATATGCAAGCCTACTACCTTAAGGATAATAAAAGATTAGAGCATTCAATTTATGATGATAGTGTCTGGACCAGATGTAGCTGGCTGCAGTAGTCAGAATTTTTCAGGACAGGGGAGCTGAGGAAGCAGGACTCCATCTGGTTCAGGAAGATGTGGGCACATTTTGTGACTAAGGCTACACATGGCACCTTCTCCAATTCCTAGAAACTTTTCAACATTTCTTTCTTTACACAGAGACTGAACAAATGACTACACAGGTGCTTTGTAGGCAGGTCAAAAAATCTGCACATCCTCTGGTTGGAAAACACCTTGCACCCTGTCCACAGGGTGCCACTGACCCAGCCACTGCCCTCAAGCCACACACCATCTCACCAGAGGCTGCTCCTTTCTCCCAGAGCTCAGGCTGCTTCCCAGTACCTGAGCTGGCTGAAGAAAAGGGCATAAAGACCAACCACCAACAGCAGAAATCAGAGGTTAATGCAGACTGAGGGGCTGAAATGGGACTAATTCTCAATTGTTATTCTAAACTGCTTGAGGGATGCAAATCTAGCTCCCAGGGCCTATTGTAGCTGATGAAATCACTCCCCCTATCCCAAGTGCTAGAACCAATACGAAAATAAAGCACAAAGTAAAACAGAAAACTACCAGGAAGAAGTAACACCAGCTATCCAGGAACTCTTTCAAGTAACAGACACCTCCTTGCCCCACCAACCCCAACTAACCAACACCTAATCCAGACAAATTCCAGACCCCTTTGGAGGTCTTGGGGACACAAACCTCTGAGGTGCAGCTGCAACACAAAGAGCATTGACCAGGATCTTCCTCAGGTTCATGGTTTCTTGTCATAAAATACCCACTTCTTTGCTGTGGGAGACAAAGGTGTGAAAGCTTTGCTGAAGTCCTGGCAGACACAGGCACAGCCTTCCCCTCAGCCACCAGGTGGGGCACAGGGCATGGAAGGAGCTCAGGTTGGTCAGGCAGGACCTGCCCCTCCTAAATCCCTGCTGGCTGGGTCTGACCCCTGGGCCATCCTGGAGGGGCCGTGTGATTGCCCTCAGGATGAGCTGCTCCAGAACCTTGCTGGGCACTGACATGGGGCTGACAGGCCTGGAGTTTCCTGGGTCTTCCNATAGTGGTCAGTTTAAGTTCTGAGCTTTTGCCAATTTTTTTTTCCTACACGACCTAGCAACATCAGGGAGAGTCAGATTATGTGTCAGAAAAACACTTTTCACTGTTAGTGTGGTCAGGCATTGGAACAGGCTGCCCAGGGAGGTGTTAAAGAGGCATCTGGATCTGGTGCTGGGTGATGTGGTTTAGGGGTTATAGTGGCAGTGCTGGGGGAACAGTGGGACTGGATGACCCTAAAGGCCTCTTCTATCCATCTATCCATCTATCCATCTATCTATCTATCTATCCATCCAACCACCTATCCATCTATCTATCCAACCACCTATCTATCTATCTATCTATCTATCTATCTATAATGATAATCCTGGCCTTGCATTTTCCAATACTACTGATAACGTGCATACTAAAAAAACTACCAACTTCCAAAAGAGTATACAATTCTGCACAGTTCATCCCCTAGAGAGATGATGCAACAACAGAAACCAGACAAAAATCAAACATCACGGCAGACATTAGAAATGATGCTCAGTAAGCTGGAATGGGGCACTTGCACACCATGATGATGAGGATGCTCTAAGAACAAATTTGGAAAAAAATTTATGCAGTGGGCATGCCAGCAGCAAGGAACAAAATCTGCTCAGTTTCTTTTCATCTCTGTAAAATGGGTTTGATTTTCAGAAGGCCAGTGTGCAACATCATGTCATTAATGGACAACCTTGATATTCTACCTATTTCCTTCAAGTTGAGCTTGTGGTCTCTGAGCACGATCATGAGCAATTCTGGTTACAAAAAGACAGCCAATAAACACAAAATTCTCATCTCTCTGCTTCATTAGTAATTAGAAAAAATTATTGAGCTAAAGTTCACAATGCAGATAAAGCCTCACATATGGTAGAATCTTTACTTTTGACTTGTCTGAACAAGCATGAACAAAATCCAAAGCAAATAATAATCAGTTCAGCCTGCTGTCTTTTACAATGAGTTTCATTTCACATATCTCCAATCTTAGCTTGCCATTAGCAATGTTAATTAGTTCACTATCTCAGTGCCACACTAGATTCAGTAAAAACTGAGATCACTGCTAATTTGAGAAGAAAGCTTGTTCTTCCCTTAATATAACTAATCATGGTAGTCACCCTAGAAAACACCCATAGAAATTAATATTGCTTGCAATTTTTAATCAGTTACAAAATTAAAATAAAAATGGCAACTACTTTTTGATTTCTAAAAAGATAATAAAAGGATAATTATGAATTATCACAGCACTTACTATACCAACAACCCTGTAAGGACATACAATGACACAGCATTTAAAGTTGGGTTAGCTGTGCAAGCAAGCCAAGTTCTGTTCACAAGGCATACAGCCTTCCAAAGCTTTCTTCCCAAAGAGAACCCTTTTCCAAGATGAGCATGGAAATTGTTCTTTGGTATCTCTGGGCTGATAGAGGATTTAATTTTAAAGCTCTCACATGATCCAATTTCACTTTTTTTTTTTTGTAGAAGACAAAACCCAGTTATGTGGAACTTCAATCACAAGCCCCAGGAGAGACCTGTGCAATTAAACAGGGCTCTTCACCAGGAAGTGACTGAAAGAGAGAACACACGAGCTCACTCCAGGACCTCCTGCAAGGGAAAATGCTGGGAGGTTACTGGGACCATACTGGAACTGCTCTGCTCCATCCCAGCAGTTAATGGAGTCCATCACCAACCACCACGACCACACCGACCTGCAGTTCAGTCAAAACAGGTTTCAGAGGTTCCAGTGTCCCCACACTCCCATCCCCAGGAGGTTCTAATTCCCACATTTCCCTTCTCAGCTGGGCACAGTGAAGAGCAGAGTGAATGGAAGTGGGTATGTGCTTGCCAGGCTGGGGCAGCTGCACCTCTGAACTGCCTCTAGGTCTCCTAAAGCAGCCGAGGTGCTGAGACAGGAGGTGTCTGTGCTCACAGGTCACTCTCACCTCCACTGCTGCTGGGTCAGGTGTGCATATATCCAGTTGTGCCTCTGTGTGTCCCACAACAGAAACAGTGCTCAGTGGCTTTCTAAACCAATTTCTAAATCTAGATTTATTTGCAGACTATTTACAAGCTTACTTCAGCTGCATTAGGAAATGAGTGGTGACAGCCTCATTTAAAACATCAAAGTACCAGCTGTAGCTGAGGGAAGGTAGGCAGGAGGGAAGGCTGCAGCAAGTGTCTCTCTGAATCCAGTTGTTCTTCCCAGCAAACCTATTGTATCTGCCTTCCCTCTGGGCACTGGACACCCGAGATGCAGCAGCTCTCTCAAACCAAGCAATTAGCAGGTACTGAGTTTGCTGTCAGAGCTGTCAGACTGAGCTGCCCCCGGCCCTGGGCACTTCACTGCACCATTTTCAGGAAGCTCTGGGTGGCCTCTGCAGCCCCTGACACGGGCACAGTGACAGAGCCACCAGCTCAGCTCAGCTCAGCTCAGCTCCTCCTTGTCTGCTGGGCCCAGCACCAGCCCTGTTGACCAGAAGCTCCTGGGCCGCAGTGCAGTGAGGATATTCTGCTAAAAACAGGGATTGTGGCTCATCCACTCCTTCCTTCAACCTTTCTGCTAGAACTAGATATCAATATAAAGAAATAATATTGAGTACAGGATTGTCTAAGTACCAAAGCACCATCCAGACAGCAGGCAGCCAGCCATCCTCTCACACAGGCCTGCAGAAACCAAGGAAAAATTAGTGGTTGGGGTTTTTTAAATATGGGGAAAGGCCATCTACTCCATCTTTTTCAGTTTGTCATGTATTTTAAAGTTATAAAACTAGTCTTATAACAGCAACAACCTACATTAAAAAAACCCATCATCTCTAATTTTGAGGCAGTTTGGGAAATCAGGCTGCCCAGCCATTTCCAGGCTACCCAAACCTAACTGTTTTAAAAAAAAAAATAAAAAGGAAAGAAAAGAAAAAAACATTTCAGTAACTGAGCAGATGACACACTGCTTGAGATTAATGGAGTGCTGGTCTGCTGTTTAATAAAAATACACCAATACCAGTGAGGGTCATGGCACAATTCAACACCATTCCCATGCCAAAAGCAACGGTGAGGGATTCATCCATGTGGTTTTGCCAGCTGCAATGGCCATTCTTATTTACTAACCATGCACTCTTATGTGAAGGATTTATGAAGGCTATAATTGAGATGAAATTCTAACCAGCCTCATGAAAAAAACAAATATTTTTAAAGAGCATTTCCTGCAGAAGTTACTGACTTTCTCAAAAACATTCAAAGTGCAAATATTGGGAAATGGTAAGTGGCAAATACTGACAGCTAAAATAATCAGCATTTCACTAAAAGGAAATACCCAAAGGAAAATAAAATTATTCTAGCTATTTTCTCCTTTATAGTGAAATAACATGCATGTTTTATTTTCAGTTTGTTCCACTGGAACAGTGAGGAGAGAGATAAATGAAAGATGAGAACCATAATCTGTGAAAGCACTCTCAGACTTCCAGATAGTGAAATTTAACATTGACAGATATGACAGTGGCTCATCTCAGAGTTTAAGCTCTGCTCTGGAATCAGGAACAGCACTCAAAAGAATAGGGACAAGGAACTTTTATCAGCCTTAGCTGGTAAGAGAGGCGAGGTGTAAAAATAGTCTGCAAGCATTGTGGACCAAGAACAAACCTGTAGTTGCTTTCTTGCTATTTTACTCTTCACATTGTTGCTGTTACAGCAGAGTGGAATTTAGGTTTAGTATTAACTACTACAAAATCCCCACAATTATTACCCTCACAGCAAATAAGGTCTTCCTAATATCCAACCTAAACCTATGCTGTCAGTGTGAAGCCATTCCCCCTTGTCCTGTCCCTCCAGGCCCTTGGAAATAGTCTCTCTTCTTCAGGTCCTGGAAGGCTTCAGTTACATCATCCCAAAGATTATCTTCTCCAGGCTGAACTCTCCCAGCCTTTCCTCCCAGCAGAGCTGCTCCAGCCCTCTGCTCTCTTGGTGCCTCCTCTGGACTCTCTCCAGCAGCTCCATGTCCTCCCTGTGCTGTTCCCAGGGCTGGAGCAGCTCTGCAGGTGGGGTCTCACCTGAGGGGACAGAGGGGCACAATCCCCCCTCCCTGTGCCCACACTACCTGCCCTGCACACCAGCCAATGTTCCTGTGTTTTGAAGAACTCCACTCTGCAGGACAGGACCCAACTTTTTGGATCCCAGGCACTGGAATCAGTTATTTGCATGGGAAACCCAAGGTGCTCCTGTGTTCAGCAGCAGTAAAAGTTTCAGAGACAGTGACATAATCCAGGGAGATGTTGGACAAGGATGTTTAGGCCTGGTTTAGAGCAGCCCAACATGCTCAAGGCAATGATAACTACATTAGCATTTAATGAACTCAGGGCTGTGCACACCCTCCTATCACAGCACCTTCAGTGCTACTAAAACCAGGGTAAAACCCCACAAAATGCAATACATTGTATGCAATGCATACAACAGCTGGGTGTCCAAAAGCCCTGCTGTAGGAAGGTGCTCCCCTGTTCCCACAATTTATACTTCCACATCATTTCCCAATCAAATGGACAATTCCAAGCAGCCACCCCAATCTTAACAATGTTCTCTTCAATAAAAAGGGAACAAATGAGGAAATGCACAGAAGTTCAATGCTTCAGGTGAATAGGTAACACTCTAGAATTTGATAAGTGCTGATCTAGAGAAGGCATCTCCAGCACTTCAGAGCATCCTGACATAGATGACTGTAGGTCCTAATCAGCATCTTCAGTGTGTTTATATAGATATATATATAAAATATTTTTGTTTATATATGCACACTTAAACAACTTAGCTGAAATCACAGATCTTATTCATATACTTCTCAAGCTGAAGGGATTGCTTTTACCATTTTGCTATATTTTAACAATATATTCACTACAGAGCAGTTTCATAATTAAAAGCCTTTAATTAAAGAAGATTAATTAAACATGAAATAAGCACAAATACTAAACAAACTGCTTCAGAGAAAACCCAAACCTGACCTACCAAAATGACTTTATATGCACTTACACATGCAGTGAATTACTGTTTGTAGATAATTGCTTTAGCTGTCCCCTTAAAGTCAGCCAACCACACATTAAAGTTAAATAACATCAAACCAGAAAAGAAGTTAGGGCTGATTGAACTTGCAGTTAAATGTGTTCATTTTTTACATAGCATTAACACATTACTGGTTCAAAATCATTTACTAGTGCTTCACCAAATGGACAAAGAAAGGCCACACTTGGGTGCTACATCCAGTAATGGAAAATTTTAATTGCTTTTGGGATCTCTTGCATTATTTTCCTAGCAGACAGGGTCAGAGCACCTTTGTACCCCAAACCACACGTGCTGCAGTCCACAATGTCAGAGTGAAGTAAAGCAATAGAAAGGGAGGCTTTTGGCCACATTTCAAGGGCTATCTATATTCATTTCAAAACAATCAGTTTCACAGCCACCAGTGGGAACTGCTAATGTCCACACAATTCTTTCACAAAGGGAGTGAAAGCCCTAGAAACAGCAGAAAATGAAAAAAATTGCACTAAATTTTAACTGACCTAAAAAAAAAGTGTGAATACTTTCAGTAAATCTATACAGACTAAGAATTTTGCTGACGAAGGAAAAAAAAACAACCAACTAATCATCCCCCAAACCCCCAACAACTCTACTATTTCTGTGAAAATAGTCTGGGTTTGGAGGTTGGCTATTTTTAGGTCTTTGAAAGTCCTCTTCTTAAACTACATTAATGGATACATTATCTGCATACATATTAGAGATTTCCTAGACTGTTTTCTAACTTCATTTATAAACATTCCAACGATACATTTTTTGCCAGAAAGGTGTGGAAATGACAGGTTTGCATTTTTAGGACCCTCTTTCCCTAAAGGAATAAGGAAACAGAAACTGGTGCAGGGATGGATTCCACCAGCAAAAGTAACTGAAGTTCCAATTAGAGTCTCCAAGGCAGCCTGCCAAGATCTTTTTATTAGCTAAATAACCTCAAACTCTTTCAAGAATTTAATGTATTGAAGGCAATTTTAAATAGCTGTAATAGCTGCTTAATTTATTTATGTATTTCAATTGAAGGACACAAATAATCTTTCCAAAAGGTTGATGTATGTGAAGACCTAGTCAGGGAAGTGTGAAAGTCCTGGAGTAAAAATGCAATATACCTTGTAGACTTACAGAGGAGTGTGTGTATATATAGATATATATTTGTTGTGTGACATTTAAATCAAACTGCCAGAATCATGACATTTAGAAGCACCTGAGAGCAAATTCTACTCATGGAAATTTTTGGGTGCTGCTGACTCCCAGAACAGAAATTTCACTCTCAGCATGTGCAGCACGGGCAGTGAGTAAAACAACCCCAAATTCATCAATAAAGTTAGACAGAATGTGCACAACATCTTTTTTCCCCTGTTACCTGGTGGTATATGTAACTACAGTTTGAAGCACAGGCAAATTATAGGCATAAGCCCATAGCATCTCCAGGAATTTACTCTGCTTCACTGTAACATTAGTTACTCCATACTGCATATGTTCTAGGACATTATTTGTCTTTTGAGCTGCCTTGAAATCCTGATGATAAATATTGTGGTTACTTTATTCTCCCCTCCCTGGGTGCTGCTCTAGCCTGTTTAGCCTTTGAAAAATTACTGCCAAGAAACAACAGTAACTGAGATATGACTGTTGTTTTCTATTTCTTCATTATGCAAATACTTTGAAAATAGAAAATACCTTGTGCAAGCTAAAAATAAATGGATTTGATGCTCAAACCCATGCTTTTTAAGATAAATGCTGATGATCTAATGTAAATGTTGATTCAAGAGAGAAGGCAATGTTTTGCTCAGATCTAGACTCAGCACTCCTGTACCAGTTAGGAGCAGCCCAACAGGATCTCTTCAACAGAACAGACACTGCTGCATTCTCCTGGACTTCCCAGCAGTGTAGGAACCCCAGTACATGTGTGACCTGATCAAAATGTAACTGAGCACAGCCTTTCACTCCCACACTGACAGCCTTGTGAGCACAAGCAGGCTGAGGGCAATGTTCATCCACAAACACCATTTCATTGCATGGTTTCAAACTATCATAGCAGCTACTTTGGGAAGCTTCTGTAAATTACTAAAACTCTAGGAAGAGAGTTATGCTACACTTAACTCACCAAAAAATAATCAATCCTCATCAAACACGTGTTTGAAACTGAAGTACCACCTCACAATAATATAATAATGCTTACAATGGTCTTCAAAGAGCAGTGAGCTCTCAGTCCCAACTGAATCCATGCTACTGCTTTGTCTCAGCTGTTGCTTCTCCCCATACTACAGAGAGACCTTCCCCTTTTTACTATAATTATTGAAAGAACTCTTACCTTTCCATCTCATATTCTTTCATTCCTGGTTTTACTGCCTTCATTACCTGTAAGATATATATTAACATGGGACAATCATAGCAGGAGGGAATCTCATATTTATAAATTTATGCCTTACGACTATCTCCAGAGGAACCTATATTACAAAAATATCATCTGTACTTCATTTAAATTTACATCAGTAGATGCATTTTAAAACTACATTGGAATCAAACTCATTTTAATCTTTATAAATGCCTTCAGTCTCCAGCAATAAAGCAAGTTTAATTGCCAAACTACTATATCCTAATGAAGTGCAGCTCATCAAAATACCAGTGTTTAATTCCAAAAGCTCTGGTGAACTTGGCAGCAAGTCCTTTTGTTTTACTTTAGCAAAACAAAGCTATGACCTGGATTATACTACAACAGGAGATTCTCTTCTATGCTTTGCAATCTGAATCACCAGAAGACTACTAAACACCAGTTCACAACTCATAAATCTTATTTTTGTTCTCAGATTTGCTAAGAATGATTTACTCCTTTGCCTGTTCCTGTATTACAGAAGTTCTAGGCAGCTGCTCAACAGAAAAAAATGCTCTTAGATGTGACAAGATTATTCAGGGATGAAAAAGAACCAAGGAGAATGAATGCTATCCCTTGATTTCTCAGTTTTGCAATACTGACTTTAAAGCATCCTTACACTTCACAGTTCAAAAATCTGAGGAGCAGGAGCAAAGACAACAGCTGAGTCAGTTATCAGCTCCTTTTACCTAAACTCCCTGTGGTCATCATCACTCTTAGAGCTCTCTGCACCACAGGAGAACAGGAGAACAGGAGGAGTACAGGACTGATTCCCAAGTTAATTTTGTCCCCAGCACCAGGAGAGCAGTACAACTCCAGATGTACAAGCCTTGCTGAGAGCCTGGACTTGCCTTTGCCACACTGCTGTGGCACCAGGCTGAGTGCCAGGCTGAGCACTGCCCTCCAGTCTGTAAGAACCTGGAGACAGCAGGTAAACTTTGCAAAGCTGCCCACGCTGCCCTGGGCCTGAATTATCTTCTTCCTCCTTTCTTTCTCTGTCAGTGCACAGGTATTTGTGCACACAGGACACACAGACTGCAGGCAGGTCACCTTCTGTGAGGCTCCAGCTCTTACCCAAACCCACACTTCATTTCTCACACATCACAAATGCCCCACTGAGTTCAAGGACAACACAAGGTGTATTAGTGGGCTGTAATAGGAGGGATATTATCTGCTTATTTCTATCCAGCCTTTCCATTATTTTATTACTAAGCAATTCTGGGTTGCTGGGAACATTTTCTGAGTACCACTGCTACACTAAGAGCCAAAATTATTGACACTAAAGGACCCATTACCTCTTTATGAGCTTCACTGGAGATTTTATTGGTGTAGCGCAGAACTTCCAACTCCATGTCTGTCTTAATCACACGACTGAAAGAAAAGAGAACAGAGAGCACATCAGGCTGCAACTTCACAGCTTAAGAATACAAAATTAAAAACCTTGAAAATAATATGTATCACCTATAGTAAAATTACACCAAGTACACCTCAAGAGCATAGAGCTGTTGCACTATTCATGACAGCACAGTTTTGTTGGCATTGATTCAGCATTAGCAAAACAATCTGACAGGCATTGGAAACATCAGCCTGCCCCACTGAATACTTACAAACAACAAGTTCAACCAGCCTGTTTTCAACCCATTTCACAATACATTAGGAACAAACCAATGCATTTCTGCATTTGTCATGACTTAAACATTACTTTAAATGGAACATTCCTACAAGCATATTGATTTAGTTTTTAAACACAATTTGAAACTAGTTTCCATAATTAAATGCCCAGAGCTCCAGAATTTCTCTTCAGCACAGTCCTGATACCCACCTATTTGCCATACCTCAAAAGTTGGGCATGTGAAGAAATGCTATTTCTGTTTGGTATTAAAAAATCCAAACCATGAAATTCAGAAACCACAGCAGCAGTATTTACAGCCACAATGCCCACTTTTTCATGTGCTTCTGAAGGAAAAGAAACAAAAACCCCAAAACAAATCAACCCCTTAAAAACCCCATCCTGCTCTTTGTGCCTTATGAGACAATGAATTTGTGTATGTTTATGAGCTTTGATACTCTTTTCTGAACTCATCTCAAAAACTTACCATTTAACTCTTTTCTAACACATACTTCAAATAAAAGCAGCTATTTAGTGTAACATGAACAGGAAAGCAGACATAGTTCCATAGCTCCTATGAAAAACCACATGCTCTTTCCACTGCTACACATACTGAATTCCCAGTATTTGGGAGCTGTGAAATACATACTTACTGCTTACAAAGTACAGAACTACCTCTGTTGGACTGCATGAAATATTGAAATTGTGTTGTCCAGCTCCACTCCAGAGTTTGCAGCAGTTACAAAGCACTATTACTGTTACACTTTGGAACTGCCACCAAGACATTCCTTTTTATTGTAACCCACTCCTCACACTGCTGTAGAAACTATTTACTGTATTTCCACTCCTGTAGTTTGTTTTAATGAGTCCAGAACCAGGTTTCTCAGCCACCTCTGATGAGAGATTAGAGCCCTTCCCACAGACAGTGGGAGCTGATTGCAGTGCTACAGCACAGCCACTCCCCTCCAAACACAACGTTCTGGCAAGAATAAAGGTA
Source organism: Calyptomena viridis (assembly GCA_013390005.1). Lineage (NCBI taxonomy): Eukaryota > Metazoa > Chordata > Aves > Passeriformes > Eurylaimidae > Calyptomena > Calyptomena viridis. Next base: position 688,069 of record WEIV01004058.1, read on the forward strand.
CCTTTGTAAAAGCCTGGTATTGATCAAAAGGCTTTTAAAAACAGAAACACGGCAGAGGGGAATGGATTGACTTTCTTAGTCAATTGGAATATGACACAAAACAATCATTATGCACATTGAGAATGAGAAGTACAAAGTTTTAAAATGCACACCAAGGTGAAAAAAATTACACTGGGATGGTCAAATCTGCTGACCATGAGTGAGGAAACAAACATCCTCTTCTGTCTTTCAGCCAAGACATAAAGAACAGTGGTTCAAATATATTCAAGTTAGAATGAGGTAGCAAAGGCTCATAGATTTGTTTTTAAAATCTTGTTCTTTGGAGGACTGCATGTGCTAGCAGGGTAATTTAGTACTTGTTTGATTTGCCTTTATATTACTTTCAATAAACAGTAGATATCCCCAATCTGCAAGTGCCTGAAAAATAGGTTGTTTCATAATTCAGTTGTCTAATCTCTTTGCTGGAATCTGCTAGTAATACAAGTTAGTAACTGCTCCACAGCAAGCACAAACACCATTAGAACCCACTCCCTGACTAGGACACATAAGGCTTCAGGGTCAAGGTATTTATTTTAGATCACAGTTTCTCAGGTATCTTTTTGAATACAGAAATTCATGCTCAGCCTCAGACAGACCTTTTATGCAGTGCAACCCCTTTATTTACACAAGGTCAGGCAGTGAAATATTTTACAGAAAATGTTTAGTCATTCTGAGACCAACAATAACCACTTTCCAACCATCAATAACAAAAAGATGGAGGATGTACAAATGTGCAAGGAACATGATCAACTTCACCCTCCACCAGACACCAAAAAAACCCCTGGGCTCCTACGTTACAGTGGTGCTGGTGATGGGGTTCCCACTGCATGTTTGGGGAGTAGAAAGGCATGTATTTCACCACCTTCTCACTTCTTCATAGTGTAAAAAGCAGCACTCTCCCAGGCCAGCTTTAAAGCAGTGCTGGGACAACTTTCAGGGCAACCTTGCAGGAGATGAGTGTCCACAGTTCTCCTGATGTTTTCCCTCCACTTCCAAAATAAGGATAGGAAGAAAATCCCTCCTTTGTTCATGAATATGAACTTCAACTTTCTATTAAAAACAGCTCTTGGACTAGTTACACACTCTGCCTAAATTCATTAATATTTTAATGGGAACAAATAATTTCCAGACTCCAGCTGATGCAATTGCAAAAATGGACACATTCAGCATGTAAGGCAGCCCTCAGATCAACAGCACCCAGTGCAATCAAGCCAAACTAGAAGCACAAATCTCTGCCTGTCAGGACTGGCCTAAAACTTTCAGCTTCCCCCTGACCCCCCTCATTTTATCATTTCTTCTTCTCCATTCTCTTCTTTTACACATATTTTGTGCTTTTATTGTACTTGGCCACATGAGCAGTTGGTCTTTTCACACATGTCAGTCATCCAAAAGGAGAGAGAAGCTTTAATAGAAACATTGCAGTCCTGGAATGACATTTGGGCATTTTAAATGCCTGGATACCAAATTTCATGCACAGCCTAATCATGTGCTCAGGGGCATAAAGAATTCGAGGCAATTATGATGCTGAAACTCACAGAACTATGTTTTCCTGAGCTGGTGCTTTTCTCAAGGACACCCAAACGTTTGCTTCTCTCTGTGCATCCTGCAGCCTGATCACCCACCAGAAGTACTTGTTTCCAGTTTTCAGCTCAGTGTTTTATCAACTGGCTTGTTTTGCTGCTTTTTAGTAAATATATGCAACCTGAATGTCTCCTTCCAGTGACATGCATGGAAAATGCCTCTCCACTCATCCTTGTCCTTCTGGAAATATTACATTTACAGCTCACCTAAGCACAGATGGTGTCCATGTAGACAGACACCACAGTCCTGCCTTGTCTTTATCCTTTCTCACCTCTGCTGTTACCTTTCCACACTTTATTTATAGAAATTTTTCTATAACAGTTGACACATTTATGCTCTTCTGCAACACAAAAATTGGTGACTGAGTTAGGATCAAAGCCAGCAAGCAGAGCAATGCACATAACAAAGGAGAGGCACCATAGCACAATTCTGAAAAGCAGGTGCATGAACACCAAACACAGCAGTTCAAAGATGTTAAGGGGTTTACAACATAGATAGAAAAACCTCTGAAAATACATGCACAGCTTTAAGACATTAACATACAGATCAGTTTCCCCAAAGAAATAATTATAGCTTTCCATCAAAGTAATGCAAAATACAAAATATATGAAATCTTCCATGTGTTATCAGGAAATCCCATTTTCACTGAGTTTACAGGAAAATACAGCACATACAGGGACAAAAAGCTGCACATTGCTAAATGTTTACTTCTAGCACCACCACGACAGACAGACACTGGTCAAGTACAGCAACAAAAGGCCATTTTACTAAGTGCAAGTGTAAAAAAACCTCCTTCTGATTACTAGGGAAATAATTTATACAAGTTTGTCTTCTGTTAGATGACATTTTCCTTTCAAAACACTGAAATCAATACTTAGCATATACATTCACTATCAAATTAGAAATTGAAGTCCTGAAATTTAAACTTGAAGTTTTAAAATGTGCTTGGAAACACATCCACTCAATACAATTATCAAAAAAATAAACTGCTGAAATCCAGCCTAAGGTCAAATTCTTCTATGTTTTACCCTTAAGTTCCATGCCAAGTCAGAAACTGTGGAGATCTTGAAAAAGGATGAGTATGCAAGGGAGGCAACAGATCCTTAATCACCAACGTTTTGCCCTTGTCAGTATTTAACCTTTTTTCTGCATTTCATTAGAAGACTGTGTAATATTAGAGTTGTCTTTTGTAGCCCACAGTTCTCCCTGGCTGGTTCAGAAAGCTCAGCCATTTCCTCTCTTGCTGGTGGTTTGACAGCAAGGCACAGAGAGGAGTTTTTCTGACAAGTACCATGTCAAACACAGCACTTCAGAGCCTGCTGAATTTGAAATGATGGGCATCCCTGAAAGCAGGTGATTAAAATGATGCAATTTCCTACCCTAGAATATAACCCAAAACAATTCATCTTCCTAAAAGAAAAATTCTGACTTCAACCAAAAGCCACTAAACTCAATAAAACCTTTTAAAAGACTCCTGGATGCAAATCTGAACTTTGGCTTCACTTATGTTTAATGGGGATAGTTGAAGTGAATTAAAGTAAATTCAATATCAAATTGTTCGAGACTTGTTTAAGGATAGAAAAAGATTTAATTAAAACAGAAAAACCAACATTCCCCTCACATTCCCCTCACACCCACCAGCAGGGGCAGAGTCCCCCAGCCCAGGGGTGCAGCAGTGCCCACACCAAGGCTCTCCACTTCCTACTTTCCTTTTACACCTTTATGTCATGGCAAACAATGAAAAATGTCTGCAACCACAGAAATGTGACCTTCTAAGAATTCCATATGTTCTGAAATCACTCTGATGTTCAAAAAACATCTCCACAAATTTCAAGCTGGCAATTAGCTGTAGATGAAGACAGCAGAAGATGGTTCTTAGCTTATGTGCTAATAATAAACATTAAAAAGCATAATATGGAGTAGCATAAAATACATTGCACTACAACAGTGGTAATCATAGTGTACACTTGCCCTTTATATTTTAAGATTTTAAGCTTATCTGTCTTAACTAAGGATTTGCTTCCTCATTTCTGGATTAATACATAAAAAAAGCTTAAATAAAAACCTAATTCATTAACAAAAATCCACTATGTTCTTTTTCCAGTTCATTTCCTAAATGGAAAACTAGGAAGTCTTATTTAGGGAGCAATCCTGAGGAGAAAGTGAGCAATGCTGACCCAAATAGGAAAACTAGTAAAATACAATAGCTTTGCACTTAGTTACACTCTCTGTTTGTCTATTCCAGACAGGCTACAGCAGAACTTCCCTAGTATTACAAAGCATAGTTACATGAATTCAACAAAATTAAGGCTGTTAAAATAAATTCTAGAGAAGTAATAACACCTAATTAAATACTACCCGTTCAGAAAGTTTTGATCTACCTTTGATTTCTGTTGCTAGAATATAAATTATCCTCAGTTCTTTTCCTATTTATACAAACTCGTATTTACACAAATGTGACTTGACTTCTAACACATCCTATAAAAATGTGTACCCAGATACAATGCTTAAGAAATGTTACATATCCTTTGCTTGTGAATGGTGTTATCTAGCCCTATTTTTACTTTTGTACATTATTTCCACTCTATAAGATGAAATCAGCTTAAAATTAAAACTCCTATTGTAAAGTAGGAGGTTTCTGCTGAGGGAATCCCTGTGAAGCAATGGTACAATATAAGCATGTTCAACAGTACTCAGAGAGAAAGATTTCATGCTACTCACCATTCTGCAATTTCAGGATGAAGGATCTTGTTGTTCACATTAAATCTACAAAAAAACAAAAGACACTAATATTATAAAGCAGCCAGACACAGGTATTTTGTTTCTAAGTGTCTTCTCTGAGGAAGTAAAGCTAAAAGAAATATTGTATGGAAATTGAACTCAGACCCAGTCAGGAGAATGCCCACACTCACATTCACTGCATTTAATTTTGAAATACATGAGCCTAAACCAGCTACACGATTTTAAGAATGTGCAGATCCCAGACTAACAGTATATTTGAGACATGCTTATAACACTTCTTTTAACAAAGACAAAATGTGAGCTTATCAATTCGCTGCTATAGTGTGGGGTGCACCAGACTGACCTCCAGAGGTCCCTTCCAAATTATGCTGTAATTTTAACTCTGGTCCTCAAATACCCTTCAATGAAATTAAATAGTGAATTGTTGATTTCACCCTTTGTCTTGTGCCTTCCCACTTTTGTGTGCACAGAAGGTGGCATGTGATAAACAAGCTTGCTTAGAGGATGGTGAAAAGAAAACAACTTCTCCAGGTCTTTTCCACTCTACAGAAGAGGCAAAGCAGAAGCTTCCATCTAACCTCTAACACTTTCTGTTTATTTTCTACAATAGCAATTCATGTATTTTTGGAAGTATTTTGAGGCTCTCTAAAAAATAACATTACAGTGGCCAATAGGGTAAGAAGCTGACAAATTAGGTGGAACACAAATGGATTTTCAAGCATCGTTCAAGGGGGTTTTGCTGACAATTTAAATGCCTAAAGAGCACTCTGTAGCAAAGGTATTTTCATCTGACTCGGCACTGTTGGCTCTTCAGGAAGGGCATCTAAGAGAATTAAAATGCTACAAGGCTCCAAACAGTTCTTCAAAAGAATGTTGTAAGGCAACAATTCATTTTCCCACATTTTTGAAGGAAAGATTAAATCTATTCCAGGTTATTAACCATTCTTTATATCTCAGAAGGGGCCAACTAGAGCAAAAATTCAATTTAGAAGTCACTTCTAATTGTACAAGAGTCTTCCTGCATCCTCAGAAAGCAGAAAAAAAAACCCCTATGTTAATGAGAAATCACTGTAAAAGCAACTTAATACAAAAAGCCACCAGTCACAGAACAATGCATCATTACAGAATAAAATTGGTCACTTGGAAACAAGAAAGTATTGAAAGGGCACATTTTCAATTTAATCATCACCATCTCAAAACTTATTATCTACGCACATCAATTCAGAAATAATTCTGGAATGGAAGAGACAGTTGAATACAAATTTATACAGAAGAAAATACATGAATGACATAGTAAAATAAATCTATAAAACTCCTAACAATCCCAAAGCCTGAGTTCCTAGTCTGGCTGGAAAGCACACCAACTGACACCACCACAGAAAACCCAGACACAGAAGAATGCAGCTGCAGCTCTGCCAACAGGCACAAAGACTTTCAATAATTGTCATCAGCATATCAGACAGAAAACAGGTCAGTGAGGGCAAGTGTAAGGAGACAGTGCACCACTGCAGAAAGCTCCAACACCTGCTCTATGCAAATAAGAGTAAACTATGGTTAGTGTGAAGTAACAGCAGAAAATAAAGGGAAGGGCAGTTAGAGAAAGCAGCTGACTCTGAAAATCCCCATCTCGAGAACCTGACATGCTCATTTTAACCACAAGCACAAATGGATGAAATCAAAAGCAAATCAAATGAGCCAAAGCTGAACCTTACAGCAGACAACTGTCTCATCTGAGCATTAAGAAATAGGGGGGAATTGTACACTGGTGTAGACTTATAATAGCTCAAATAACACTTAGAATAGCCATTCCAGCCAAGAGATGAACCATCTCCATCACAGTCCCTGGATTTTACTTTTCCTGGCCATAAAGCCTCTTCTTGCACTGTCTTTGAGCTGCCAGAAATGCAAGTTTTACTGACTGGCTGGGATCACCTGCTACGTGTCAGCTCCTTAAAATTCTAGTTGCTGTCATTTGGGGAAGCTAATTAAATACCCAGAGAGCCAACAGAACTGGATCAAGAGGGTCCTGGGGGTGGATAAGAGGCAGAAGGTCATCAGCCAAACAGCAGTTTTCTGTCTCACCTCAAAAACAGACTTTCTGATGTAATGTCAAGTAGAAAACAAGATGCCAAACCTCCAGGACAGCATCAGTTCCTGTGGGGGAGACAATCTCTAGGTGGCCTTTTAAAGACAGGCAAGGAGTGAGGATGGCAGTGTGTCAGCTCCACTCAGCCTGTGGGAGCTGTGGCTCCTGTGACAGTGGCTGCAAGGCCTGGTCACAGCTGTGACACTTGTAAGGCTCAAATTCTGCTCCACTTTGGCCTCGGTGGTGCTGTAGGAATGGTTTCTCCAGCTTGGTGCTCCCACTAAAACCACACTGCTGCTCAATCCCCCTCCACTTGGAAGCACAGAAGGGTTGAGGTGAGGAATATTTAGTGGAAACAGCAGTGAGCTAAGAAAAGGAACAGTAACAGCAGTAATATTAATAACAAAAGGTATAATACAAAGAAACTATTTACAGAGAAACCCCCTAACAATGAACAAAATACCAGAGACCATTCCAGCCACCATTTCCCACTGGAAGGAGCCCCCTCTCCTCCCTTTCCCCTGGCCATCAGGTGTGGTATACAACAACACTCTTGGCTATTGCAAAAAAGTAACCCTGTCCTGGCCAAACCCAGGACATTTACCAACAAGTCAGCTAAACAAACCACTTCCTCAAAGTTACTGGTTCAGCTCAAGGGGAAGAGTTTTTCACTACCAACAGGGGCACACAAACAGTGTTTAATTCACATAATTTGTGCACAAACTCCTATATAAAATCACCCTACCTTGGCCTCCCAGCAAAGGTTTGATCTCACTAGACAGTAAACAACTTACTCCTACAAAACATGTTCTGCCTTAATGTTAAGAGGATCACTCAGAGCAATCTAATTCTACATTTTTCTGCAATCTGCAAATTGACAACACTTAGATGATGAGATATGGGGTCTTGAGAAAGAAAACAAAATGACATTTGCCACAGCTGCAATCTGTAACATATTAATGCTCCCATTTAATCAACACAGAATTAAGAAATACTACACTTAAAGGCATGTCCAAATTGATTTCATACTCAGTTGTCCTTTAACATGCAAGACAAATTCATTAGTTAAAAAGCCCTAGAAACATACACCTCTGATATAGTAGCACCATAAGACAATAAGTACAACAAGACCTCTTTTTGTCAGTTTAACAAATACACTTTGTGTGCCTACAGTGATAAAAACCTAAAACATACTCATACACGATGTCAGAATTTTCTTTCTTCAACATGGAGAGCCTTTCCCCTAACAACTGACTTTGCTACTCAGCATGAAAAAAGGCCATCTAGATGGTCTTCACTGTCATACCCAACAAGTGCAGTTCTGAGGGAAAGGAATTCACTGCAAAACTTTCAACATTAGGTACAATGGCTTAAACTGTCCATCATTTACATCAATTGCTTCTGAGGATGAAAAACCCTGCCAACACAGTGAGTAAAGATTTATTTCAACAGTGTTCTAAAGTATATGGCACGTTGCTCTTCAACCCTACAGATTGAAAATCAATTTTTCTGTGTGGTGAGTCACCTCCTCCCATACAAGGGCTACATAACTGACACAATTAGGTAAAAAAAGACTGGCACATTTTCCAGTCTGAAAAATGTGTCCATGAGTTAGGAAAAAAATCCAGCAAACACAGAACTGGCCTTTATTAGAAAACAGAAATGTGTATTTCTGGGAAAAGAAAGCATTAGAACTACTTTGGAAATCTGCCTCCTCTCTTAAGCCATTTGGAGCAAGTCACTTCTGCAGGATTCCTTCCTAAGGGCTGCAAACAAAGCTGACCTGAGAGGAGTTACCAGGACTAGGAAACAGTCCTGTCTCAGGCCCCTGTCCCAGACTGCACCCTCTGAACCACAGTATCACCTCCATGGGGTGGGGCAACTTCAACAGTGACACATAAACCAATGAAAACCACCATAAAGGTCACTATTATGGGCTCTATAATCAGGATAAAAGCAAGTCTAACTACTGCTAGAATAACAAAAATAACTTAGGGGTGGCACAGAAATAACCCATGACCATAACAGTCACTTTGTCCCAAATGACCATTTATTACAGTAGAAAAAATTTATCAAATAGCTGAGGTAATAATGTTCCAGAAGTTCAAAAGGTTCAAAAAGTAAGGCAGGGAAGTAATATCATTAGAGCATGAAAGAGATGAATGAATTCAAGCAGATGAACAGCCTGCAAAGAAACCAAGATTCAGCTTTTTCAGGAAATTATACATTATTTCCCTTATTATCCATCACCAAAAAAATCCACTGAAAAACCTCCACACCAGGCCAAGCCAGCCTAGGAGAAAAAACCCCTGTGGGAGCAAGAGGAACACAAAAGGGCCCTAGCAAGAAAAGAGATCTTGGCCAGGCAGATGAAAACCAGAAATAAACAGGAACCCAGGAATAAAAGAGAGCATCATTGCCAGGCCAGAGTCTGGAGGAGATGAGGATGGAGAGAACCAGTAAGGCACAGTCACAGTTGTGGGAGGGAACACACAGTATAAACTCTGAGAGTTAATCAGTACATCTGAAATATGTGTTTCTGGAATGGAAACATTCACTACAGAGAGGTGGAGAAGCAGGAAAGCAAGAATGCTGAAATCGGTTTTGGTCTGTGTTAAACCCAAATATAAAATGGTTTGGTTTATATAAACAGTTACAAAAATATGAGGAGAGCCAGTTTTAAGGGAAGCTCAGCCCCTCCTGTGGAGCCCCATTACCAGAGCCCACTCTGTGCACATGGATGAGCTCAGCAGGGACACAACAGCCTGGGAGGGCAGAAACAGGGGCAGGGAGATCCAGGGAAGGCTGGGCTGAGCAGTGCTCGGAGGGCACAGCATCTGCCACAAGAGGGAAGTTGATCCAACAACAAAATCAATGCCTGCTCTTCCATCTCGTGAGTGTTTGAGGGGAAGACATCAACCAGGCCATCAAAGGCAGAGCTATGAATGACCTGGTGCCTACAGGGGGAGAAGGATGAGCATGTGCCAAGTCTCAGAAGAGAAGTGTCTGCTAAACAGCTGGAAATCCCCCCTAGAGAATGGAGAAGCACTTGTCCCAGAGCACACTGACAGCATGTTTACTGCTAACCAGGAAGCCAGTGCTTAAACATCATTAATCCCTTTAAGTGTTGTAGGAGACGTGCTATTAAAATCTCAAATCAAGTGCTAAATGGAGTGGCTTCCCAGCTTTGTGTTGACTAGTGAATGTGTTACTAATGAAACTCTAGTGCTTAGTGGAATTCAGGGCAAAAAAGGCTTTTTTGGTACTTCAAACAGACCTTTGTACAACATTCCAATAAAGAATGACTGCTGGAGTTAATTGTTCATATTTCAGGTGGAGGTGTCTCAGATAAAACACACTTTGGAGTCTACCTGTACCTGAAGAGCATAAGATGACTACTCACCTAGCAACAGAACTCACACTGCTTGTAACAGCAGGAAGGACACCAATCACTCATTAAAAATGACCTGAGTGTATTATGGAATAGTTTATATTTAACTCACTGAGCAGCAAAAGATGTCGAAATGCTGCCACCTTGGTCCCCAATATCCCTCACACAACCACTGTGCTCACATTTAGGCTGTAGCATGGAGAACTAAGTAATTATGGAATTAGATTCCACATTTCAGATCATTTGACACAGAGAAAAGATGATTCCAGCAAAAAGGCTCTTGAATTATACAAATGAGTGCCCAGACTTGCAGCAGATTCTGTGCATTATCATCTTCACTGCAGAATTAACATGCTGTTGACAGAGATGGAGAAAAATACAGCTGGGTGACTGGAAGTCAAGGATCATTAAAAAAAGGCCTCAACATCTCAGCACAAATGTTTATTTTATCAGGCTTTTTAATGGGTGGGGGGGGTTCTTTTTTGCCATACATTTGAGATGAAACAGAAAATGATCTCATTTAAGTATATTATAACACAACAGACAGTTGTATTTCATAAAAATGGAGGTCACCATCCTCACATCCCAGAGCAAGCTGTGATGTATTTTTATTTACTGCCTTTTCAAAATACTGCATGCAGGAAGACATTTTCACCCCACTAGTAGCCAAACTTCATAAAAAGACAACACCAAGGGTCATGAAAAGATCACATCTAGGCAGAGAAGTGATCTTTTTTTTGTGATTTGTGGTTTTATTTTACACCTGTAATGCCAGAATCCCTAATATCTAACTTAATACTGTACAAGGAAGTCAGTAAGAGACAGAAGCTACTCATATCAATTAATTTTTCTGAAATCTGAAAATCAACTATTCTAATCCCAAAAGTGGAAATGGACATATGAAGATTGCTCTATTTTGTTTTTCATAGTTACAGTAAACACAGAGAAACATTAGATTAACTCAGATGCAAAAGAAACCTACTGTATTTCAAGTAATTAGAAACATGTATCAAAATTTCTTTGGAAATAAAATGTTTGACATCTGATCTGCCATTCAACATCATGTCATTAGGAAAAAACATCATTTAATTTGAAATATAAAATGAATTCAACATAACTATGCAACAATTAATGTATAAAAAAGCCTTGTCACTTACTGGCTGATCCCATCAAATGAAGCTTCTTTGGAGACATTTCCACTATCAGTATTAACACCACGCTGGGAGGAAAAAGATCAAAAGGACCATGATTCTGTGCCAAATACAGGTATTTAACATTGAAATCATGAGAAGAACCTGACTGCAGTAAGTCTTCAGGAAAACTTACATGTGAGTTTACTTGAATCACTGTAAATAAAAACCCCCAAACTGTTTGTTCAAGTGCAATCCAATATAAGAAATTATCAGTTTCATAGGAGACCATCACAGAACTCAGGTCAGGATGTGCTGCTTAGGAAAAAGACAAGCTTTGATTTCTAATGTCCTTCCATCTTGAGAGGGAGCTGTGAGACCTACACAATAATTACACAGGGCAAGAGAATGAAAAACAGGCAAGATTTCTTCAAAGGTAATTTCATTTCAAAATAAATTATTATGCCCTGACTTGGCAATGCTTACTATTTGAATTTGCTTTCTGCTCCTCCACAGCTTTCCATTCAAGCCAGGAGCACAAGCAAGAGTGCTTTGGTGCTACACAGCACATGACATGTGCCTGGGAACCCTCAGAGCAGCATTCCAGTTCTGATTCTGGGATGAGAGGACCAGGTTTCCTTCCAGCCAGTGGAAAGGGAAGTGCTCTTCCCTTCCCTGAATATTTCTTCATGACAGTGGGAGGAATGTGAAAGCCCCACAGCATCATCCACTCAGCCAAAAATTATGTGAAAATTCCTGATAACCACAGGATGCTCACAGAGGGACAACTACTCAACAACTCCATGCACAGCAATGCACAGTTAGATGGTCAAACATTCCATTTCCCTCATTTCTCTTAAAGAACATGAAATTAAGCCACAGGGGCATCTTTTAAATGTATGTATGTGTGTAGAAATATAAGTGGAAGAAAGACTGAAAACTATTTAGGGCCTCTGTTCTTAATGGATAAAGAATTCAGATCCCAGGCCACGTGACTTTTTGAGGAGGGATTTTTTGTTACAACTTCTGTCTGGTCACTATCATGGGAAAACAAGAAATCCAGGAGCTGCCACTGCATTTACTGTAAGAGAAAGTTCAGAGTCAGCTAATCATTTCTTATATAGATAAATAAAGAGACAATAAAACAGATACTCTTAATACCAAAAATCTGTAAACCAGGAAAGCAGCTGGGAGAGAGGTGAAGGGGAAGAAGAAACTTGCAATCTTTACCTCCACCCATTCATCCTTCTTCCAAAGAAATAAGCAAGCACCAGTCAAAATACTTGGCAGGCATTTGATGTTGCCTCTCTCCCTCCAGAAGTTGCACTCACTACACAACTCCATGCAGAAAAAGGACTCCCTCAGTCCTTGTGGGATTCCCACAGAAAGGCCCAAGGATGCTCATGACAAGACCAGAGCCCCACAAGAGCAAAAAGGAGTTTGGAGTCAGTGCAGGCAGGTTGGAGCATGGCTGATGTCAGACAGGCCTGTCACGTTTTACCACACAACCAAGAATGCTTTTGGCACACAGAATGCAGACTGGCCAAGGCCAGAGGTTACAAACCTCAAAGCCATGGAGGGGCCAGAACACTAAATTGTTATACACAGGTGGCCTCAAATTTGGCATAAGATGGGGAGGAAAAGATAGGGAATGACAGTACAAAGAAAAGCTGAATAAACTTATTGAGGAAAACTAGCATTTATTCTTCAGAATATGACTTACCAAAGTGAGAAGCACAGCAGGTTTCTTCAAAGCCAAGACATTGGATATCTAAAACGAAGTTTTAGAGTGCTGTTATTTTATTTTTTTCTTTCTCATAATCACACTGATATCAATGCCATTAATATTCACTGCATATAAAGGAAATGAGCTGCAAAGACAAAAATATTCCTCTGATATCTTTCAGATATTGTAATATTACCTGAGGCATGCAACAAGAGACAGTAGAATACAAAATATTTAGACAGAAGTGCAGTGATTAAGTCGATGGTGTTCTTCAAAGACAGAAATACCAACTATAACTGAAGTCATCATTAGGAAAACATGACATATGAGCCAAGTTGTAATGTCACACAGAAATAGGGAAAAATAGGGTATTCTCTCCTCAGCACACCACTGCATATAAAAACATATGCATGAATATTATTATGTTACCACGTGTTAAATGCTTAGCAATAAATATTTACTGTTGTTCTCACTGGGTCACCTTTTACTGACTAATCCTTTTATCAAGTGTTATACTTTGGATTCCTTTGCTGAATTTTCCTTCCCACCATGAGGCTTTTTGCAGGGTGGATGGAGATGGTGTGTACAGATGCCAGGGCACAGTGCCCGACAGCGTGGGGAGTTTGGAACAGAGCAGGAGTGTCCCCTGCCCAGCACAGACAGCAGGGGCACACACTGACAAGGGGCTCACACTGACAGCAGGGACACACATGGACAGCAGGGGCACACACTGACACAGGGGCACACACTGACAGCAGGGGCACACACAGACAGCAGGGGCACACACAGACAGCAGGGGCACACACTGACACAGGGGCACACACGGACAGCAGGGGCACACAC
>WEIV01004058.1:702655-729925 GCA_013390005.1 Calyptomena viridis
TGCTGCCCCCGTGCTGCCCCCGTGCTGACCACTGCTGCCCCCGTGCTGCCCCCGTGCTGACCACTGCTGCCCCCGTGCTGACCCTGTGCTGCCCACTGCTGACCCCGTGCTGCCCACTCAGCCTCCACAGCCACCTGTGCCCACAGCTGGCACCACCCCTGGGCAATCCCCGACTCCACTGGTGCCACCAGCGCTCTTGCTGCCACAGCACTGCCCAGTGCGGCAATGCCAACCCCGGGGCTGCCAGAGGTTCTCCTGCAGCTTCAGCACATCCAGGGACGTTCCACCCCCAGTGCCCCCAGTGCCACCAGTGCCCCTGGTGTTGCTGGTGCCAGCCCCACACAGTGGCTCGTGTGCCCCCCAGTGACCTTCGGGCACCACCCTCTGCCCACAGCTGCAACTGCACCAGACACAGTCTGGTTTTCACCTTCTCCAAAGGGAGAGGGGTTTGGGGTGATCTTTGTCTCTGTTCTTGTTTGGTTGTTGCCTTGTTTTGTTTTGTTCTCCATGTTTAGTAATAAGTGCTATTCATTTTTCTACATCTTGCTTGATAGTCTCATAATTTAAGTTACAATAATTCAGAGGGAGGAGTTTCTATTCCAGTAGGTCCCACATTCTGGCATACATTGTCTTTAAACCAAGACATTAGGCTCCCTCAAACACTCACAAACTAAGAACAAAATCATTGGGCTTGTAAAGAGCTGGGCTTTCAGAGCAGCTGCAGAAAGGTGGGTGCTGAGTTACACATTTCCTGAGGCAATGAACACATGACACAATAATGACATCATTCCATGCAGCACAGCTCTACCAACTTTAAAACACCTTAATAGCACACTACTGATATTAACAAAAGAAAGCATATGGCAGTAAGGTTTGAAATTACCAATTTTTTTGTTTCTTAATTTTTTTTGTTTCTTAATCTCATGAAACATCAGGGTAACACACTTATATAGGTTGGTCATATGTTGACATAAAGCTACCCAATAAATAAGATCCCTGGTGTTCTGATGGTAGAAAACCAATTCCTTGATAAACCTTGGCAAAGTTTTCTTGCAAGCTCCAACAGCTTCTGACTTCAATATATGTAGTCCAGGTGGAAGGCAGCCCTTACTTTTTAATTTTATTTACTTATCCACATAAAGAGCTCTTTTTTTTCCCATCACTGATGTTTTTAAGCAGAGAATAGAACTGCAATAAAGACATTTGTTGATACAAAGTGACCAAAAACAACTAAGGTGACCCTCAAAAAGGTGATTTTTAAAAGTAAAATATGTATTTTCCACTTGCAGTTTTCACTGTCTGAGAGATGAGCATTGGAGTACTTGCACTCTGCAAGACTCCAACTCACACATGTCAAAAAACAATCTCCCTACAGCTTCCTCTACTCCAGCCTCTGACAGACAGATCAAACTTCACTTTGTAGCTGGACTCATTAGGAAAATTAAATGAAACCTCACAGCTGACGAGAGCACAATTTTTGGTCTAGAGAGTCACAGTTAGTGCTCAACAGGAACAGAAATATCAGAGCCTTTTCCTCCAAATTGCTCTCCATGAAAATCCCCCACAGAGCTTGGCAGGAACACTGTCCTCACCCCACTGAGCCTTCCTAGCAAAGAAAAGGTGCACAAGTACACAAACTTCTGCTCAGAAATCTGCTCAGAAACGAAATGAGAAACCTAACTAAGCAAGGCACACTTGCATTTAGAAATGTGAATATATTTGCTTATTCAAGTAATAAAATGATTCTACAGAAACTAAGAGAGAGGCAGACAGCCTTTTCTCACAGCTTTTTGGAGGCATAAAATAAATGTAGGCTCCCAAGTCAGAAGTAGGACGTGCAACTTCTCTGGCAGCAATCTCCAAAGCACTGCAAAAAATTTATTTAGTGACAATTTCTGTTGGATAAAGACACAGACTGACAGGTCTTATAAAGCACAGAGTATGAGACAGCCTTTGGAGTAAGAACTTTAAGTGTTCAGCTCAAAACAGCAGCCTTAAAAAGAAAAATTTACAAGTGCTTTTTAATAAAGAAGGACATTTTCCAGTAACAGGGGAGGGAGACAAGGTCCCACCAAGTGAAGAGACATTCAGTAAGCAGAGGACTAAAATTAAGCAAAGTCATTGCCACTTACTGATTTTGTCTTCAGAGAAAAAGGTATTCAGAGACACAGACATCTCACCTCAGTCACATAGTGAACTTCATCCACAGCATATTTGTTCTTGAAGAATTCTGGGGGATGAATCCTTTGGAAAACAACAAAAAGAAACATTTCATTTTAGCTTTGTTGTTACATGTAATAAGGCCACAGACAAAGAAATAATGTTCTATACTATCACAACAATAGAATCAGATGTGAGGAATGCTTTAATAATCTTATCCTTGACTCCATTTCTCAAAATAGGAGATTACACAGAAAGTTGCCAGGGCTACAAAAATCAGTGTACTTTAATCCAGCCCGTGCTTGATAGTTAAATTGCCTTGCCTCCTCTGAATTAAAGGAGTTTTTTGCATTCTATGCAAGACAGTTTTGTGAAGGATTTTTGCCATGCCATTTATATACAACTTTCCAACTCACTTATCTTTGGAAGGATGTGGAAATAGCAAAAAACCAGCCCTGTGTTATATTCAAAGGATGAACAAAATATTCATTCTCTATCCTTGTAACTGCCCTGAGCAGACTAAGGGCTATGAAGACATGGGCTCTGCTGCCTCTACTCCTCAGAACATCAGAGAACTCCTCTAGCCCAATAGGGTGGGCAACTTTACATGTCCATGTCCAAGCAAAATCCCTTCTGCTCTTTTCTCCTGATATAAAATCAGAGACATTTTTCTAAATGCAGAAGAATGTGAAGGGTCTGCTTGCAGCCCATCCCTCCAGGGCTCTCCCACCACCTCCTGTACCAGTGGCTGTAATGTTGTTCATTCCTTCACTGTATGACAGCAGTCAGTTATTCACAAGACTTCAGTCTCTGATTACATTCTCTATCTCCCCAAAATTAAATTAAATTCAATCAGTGGAATTCTGAAAATGTAATCTCAAAAGAAAAAAAAAAGAAACAAAAAAGTAAAAAAGATAAAAAACCCCATGCAGCTTACATCCTTTCACAGAGTAAAAACAACAGAGTCACAGAGTCACAGGTTGGAAAAGACCTCTGAGATCATCAAGTCCAACCTTTGACCCAACACCACCTTGTCAACCAGACCGTGACACCAAGTGCCACCTCCAGGGATGGTGATTCCACCCCCTCCCTGGGCAGCCCATTCCAATGCCCAGTCACTGTCTGTAAAGAAATTCTTGCTGATGTCCAACCTAAACCCCTCTGGGGCAGCTTTAGGCTCTGCCCTCTTGTCCTACTGCTGCTTGTCTGGGAGTTGTGGCCAGTGACCAGGTCCGCCCTGAGCCTCCTCCTCTCCAGGCTGAACACCCCCAGCTCCCTCAGCCTCTTGTGCCCCACACCCCTCTCCAGCCCCATTGTCCTTCTCTGGACACGACAATGGGAGGGACAAAACAAGTCTGGAAAAGCTGGAGTTTGGAGGGCCCTGTGCATTTTGCTTCTTGAGAGACAGCAGGAGAACCAGAGGTGTGGGCAGGACTGAACCTTCAGCTGTGCAAACATCACACAACAAGAGCACAAGACCAGTTGGGGAAAGAATACATGAGGCTGGAGGCCAAGCAATATTTCTAACCCTTGCAGTGGGACCAGCAGAAGTGGTGGGACAAACACCTCAGCACCTTCAGGAGGTGCCCAACAAAGGCCCATCCCAGAGCTGCCAGCAGTGCCAGGTGCTGCCTCACTGACTTATGTCTATTCATTCAGTCCCGTGTGCTCCTTTGTCATTTTACATTCCTTTATGCTCCAAAACATACTGGGCTGTGACATAAAAAACAACAACATGAAACATTATGGTGTTCTCAAGCACTAAGTCACAAACTTTTAAAAATTGATTCATCTGTGAAAATACTACTCTAAAGTTACACAAAAATATCTCACTATATGTTCCCTTTTCCAATGTTCCTTTCGTGGAATCTTCCCACCAGTGATGGAAATTTCAAAGCAATTATCATTTATCTTTTCTCCTTGACTAATTTCATATATCATTAAAAAAACCCCTATGTCCTCTTATTTTTATATACCCTATATATTATAGTTCCCTTACCTCCAACTTTTGCATACTCCTATAGGCATCTCTTTTTGCCCTCCTTCACTCCCCAGACACTGAAGTACTTCAATATTCCAGAAACATGATTAATAGATTAGCTTTTTCCATTTTCATTCTCTTCTACAGTTTCAACCAATTCATCTGATATCAGAAGAATCCCAACTGTAAAACCAGCTAATTTATGGCCAATGGTAATTTATGGTAACGTATCTTTAGAGCAATACCTCCAAAGCACCTTTTTATAATTAGCTGCCTTGTTTGAATCACAGAACTATTTATTGCAAAGTAAATATTTCTTAAAAGTATGTGCATAAATGTGCTGGATTTTTTTCACTTCACTTGATGCAGTTAAAGTAAAATAGTTCTCATTTTCCATCTCTCTAATAAGAAAACTTCTGTCTTTTCACAAGATGTTTTTCAACTTCATTTGGTTGTTGTTGTTGCCAGTTGCCTCCTATAACTGTGTGGCCTACAGCATACTGCTGCTAATTTAATTCTTGGGTTATGGTTAATATTAATCCACTATTGATTCTATTACAGCTTTAATCCTTCCAACATCTCTTTTTATGTACACTATGACTCTTTTGAGGAACAAAAGTAGCTCATCATTCTTTCAAGGCTGAGGAATTTTTTCTACTTTGAGAGAAAGAAAACAGCAGCTTCCCACAACTCTCCCTCCTCTCTCAGTTATTAAACTAGGTCATCTTCCACATCCTTTCGACTCCACCACACCTAATGACAAGCTGCCAGATTCCCAGATGTGTTCCTCCCTGCTCA
Source organism: Calyptomena viridis (assembly GCA_013390005.1). Taxonomy (NCBI): domain Eukaryota; kingdom Metazoa; phylum Chordata; class Aves; order Passeriformes; family Eurylaimidae; genus Calyptomena; species Calyptomena viridis. Next base: position 707,595 of record WEIV01004058.1, read on the forward strand.
TCTTCTTGCTTTCTCACTCAAGTCAGCAAGACTTTTGGCACAAAGTAGAGAGCCACACTTCTCAGCCCCTCTCTGAAGCACTCACAGCTCAGCCTCCCTTTTTTTATACAGCCATTTAGCACCTCCGACTAGGTGGTAAAATAAATTCCTGTACACTTCCCACAAACTACCATCCCAGGGGAGCCACGATGCTCCAGTGATGAAGCTGCCACTCCCACTGGGAAGATTTCTGCTGAGACCAAACCTATTGCAGAACCACAGAGGTGCAAGGAAAAAGTGCATGTGCAAGTCTACATTGGGGCTGAAAACTCTGTGCTGTCACATAGAGAAAAACAGTATAGAAAGCAAATCAAAAGCTCAGGGAGAATGAAAACCAAAACAGGTCAGGGGAGGTGATTCTGTCCCTCTGTCCCCTCAGGTGAGACCCCACTTGCAGAGCTGCTCCAGCTCTGGGAACAACACAGGAAGGACATCAGATTTCCAGTACCTACAATGGAGTCTTCAGGAAAGATGGAGAGGGACTATTTCCATGGGCCTGGAGTGACAGGACAAGGGGCAATGGCTTCAAACTCAGAGAGTAGGGTTAGATTGGATATTGGGAAGGAATTGTTCCCTGGGAGGGTGGGGAGGCCCTGGCACAGGTTGCCCAGAGAAGCTGTGGCTGCCCCATCCCTGGGAGTGTCCAAGGCCAGGTTGGAGCCACCTGGGACAGTGGGAGGTGTCCCTGCCATGGCAGGGGGATTGGAATGGGATGGTCTTCAAGGTCCCTCCCAACCCAGCCCTCTATGATTCTGTGACCCTCAGAGGAACATTTCCATATTCTCTCTAGTCTTTTCAAATTTTTCCCCAGTTTAGTGAGGGTCAGTGGAAGATAATTATGCACAGCATGGTGGTAACTGTGAAAAGTACCAGCACAGAGTTCTGTAGCACACACAGGACTTGGTATCCGTTTTTATCCAATTTAAATGCAAAACAGGCTAAAGTCTAGCACTGATTGTCATTGTCACAGGGGACAGTACCTTTCACGAAATGCTCACTGGCATCATGAAAATCACAAGTTACATTCAGTTATGATAATTTCCAGTCCATCTGATACTTCCCAGGGATGAGGAGTACTTCTCTCTACAAATGACTCTCAAGAAGCCAGAAAAAGTTAACTGGTTACAATTTTTAGGCTTGGCTTTGTCTTTTGTAATGCTGTTATGGGCTGCCAGTTTCAGAACCCTGATTAATCACCACAGAGACTACAGGCAAAAAAACCTCACAGCAGATCATAAATTAATTAGAAGGATTACTCAAGTGGAAGATGTGATCCCAGATATTATTGAATCTTGTCTCCTTACCTATCAAAAAACAAACTCAACCCTTTTGTAAACAGATGTGAACAGAAGCAATGACCTGATTTTTACAGGCTTTGGGCAGGGAAAGGGGTTGTGCAGAATTGTTTAGATTCCCTGACAACATAAATTGGTAAAAACCCACAGAGAATAATGCACTTAGCCCTAAAAAGGCTCAATATCCTTCCTCTGTAGTTTCATAACTCCAGCCAAGCAAACACCAGTGCTAGTTGGAAATAGCTTCCAGAATAGCTGGAGTCATCCTTTTATCTTAGAACAGGAATAAGCAACTCCAAACTCCTGGAACAGCATCAGGCCTAAGTACAGACATCCAAGTGTCCAGGCAGAAATCTGGCATCTCAGAGTTTATGAAAAGGAAAACATTAGAGTCCAACATTAGAAGGAAAAAGAGTCCAGAATTGCTATTTATTTACAAGAACAAGGTCCCCATTTTTCACATTTTCAGTCCCAAAGGACCCCTTAAACAAGAGACTGTCACCAACAATTCATCACAATTTCCAATGAAAAAGCTTGAGTTATTTTGAGTTAAACATCAAAGCTTTTTACATTCTTCTGATGCTTCCTATGGAATTCTTCTATCTTCCATGTTCTTCTAGCCCATCTAGTTCACTACTTGGTTTCTTACTCTCCAGATTTCCACAGCAATTGGGAAATGCCAGTGACAGACTAAAGATATGAAGTTACATTTTAAGAACATCTGAATTCTGATGCACTGTCTCATTTTAACAGCTACAGTCTTTATTAAAGCAGCAAATACTGAAGATCCATCTTTCAATGATAACAAGTGACAACTTTATTTTAAACAAAATTCTACTGAGGCAGCAATGGGGCAAAAAAGAGATGATGGAGCAGCAGCAACACTTTCACTGTAAAACTTAGTGTGAAATGTCAAGTCAGACAGTAAAGTAATACCTCATGTTAGCTGTACTTCTTTTCTCTTATACACATGGATCAAGTACAAAAACCACCAGCAAAAGAGTACCATTAAAAAGGGGGTGTAGCATTAAAAACTAGTAATCAGAAATCCCAGTCACTCAATCATCTTAGTGGAAACTTCTAAGTTCATTCTAAACTTGTCCACGTGGTTTAACTAAATTCACAGTTTAAAAACCAAGATGTCCCATCAAATCACAACCAAATCACACCAGACCACAGTATGATGACTGGCTCTGCTTTGACATGATCCTCAAAGGGGAATGTAAGAGTGTCTCCTCTGCTCACCCACCAGGCAGAGGAGCAGCTCTGACAGCCTATCTACAAACACAGCAAAAATACATTTTGAAGCTTTTATATAGTCGGACTAAATTCAAATCTCAATTTCTTTGCAGGATTTTATCTATCATGTTGTGCTTCCACTTTATATCCAATAAAACCTTGGTCTCGCTCTCTAAAATAATTCTAAGCCTGTTGTTCATTACATTGCACAAGAATTCATAACACAAATCTTAAGAGATTTGTACAAATTTGACATTACTGTAAGAATTCCATTAAGCAACATTTCTTTGTATTCTAAAGGACTCTGGAGCAATAGCCTTGTAATACCAACATGATAAAAGAGTGTTCTAGTTTTCAGAAGAGAGGTAAAAATGAGATAGATCTAAATCACAAATGCCAAAGAGAAACTGTGAACAGAATTCATAACAGCTGATAGCTATTTCTGAAAGAAGTGCATCTAAGCCAGCTGCTAATATATTTGCAGCCTAATTGCTGATATAAATCCATATGTATATGCTTTCATTTGCATCTACACATTCTTCCAAACTTCAATATATATAATAACTTATTCCTACTGGTTGCTTTGTATTTCCATTTCTTAATGCTTCTAGGACAGATTTTCAGTTTTTAGTTTTTACCATGGATCTGCTCTAAAATGAAATTCAGCTTTTCCTGAAGTAGTCTAATTTAGCTTTCTTTAGCATTTCAGTGGGACTTCCTAATGCAAGATTACTTATCTTACTGCAGGCCTAGAATATAAAACTAATCCTGTTAGAAAAAATATATTAAAGGGTATGTTCATTACAAAAATTAGAGAAATTATATACCTTTAATGATAAGATTTGAATGGTTTCACAGAATATTTTAAGTCCTGGCATCTGGCTTTGCTTGTGTTTTGAAGCTATTGTGGAAGAAGGGTGTCTTACTCCACTCTTACATATAAAAGAAAGCAATAGGTGCAGCCTAACACAGGCACCAATGTGAGGTAATTGCTCTTCTGAAAATGAAATGCTGAGTTTATATCCACATTGCATGGACAACAAAGCAATATTCCAGGCTGGCTGACCACACAATGAACATACATTAAGGCCAAATAATGAGAATTACCTACAATTTCTAAGCACTGTATCTGGCTTTAGACAAAAAAACCCCCACAAAACAACACATTAATTTAATGTATTTTTTAAAAAAAGATCAATAGGAATGTCAAAATAAAAGTCAACAGCCATTTTGAGGAACTTCTAGGACATCAGGGAGGAAGACAGCAAGTCCTGACACAAAGCAACAGGCCATGCTAAAGGATAATCCCTGTAATTAAAATACAGATCCACAAGTCTGGATCCACAAGTCTTATTGTCCTTCAGATCCACAGCTCCTGGCAGTTACCAGAAAGTGATGTTCTCACAAGCAGTAATTAAAAGAATTAACATAGTTGGAACAATAACAGAATAGACCAGTATCGAAGACTAATTGTGACAAAGGCTGGAGCAAAACACTTCCTACACAATAATGTTCAGGGCACATTGCTCTCTTAAAAGGTCCTACAAGTATTGCTTAAAATACATGAAAAACTGTGCAAGCTTGTATCATAAAATCAGGAGAGGAAGATTCTCATTGCAGTGAGACAGAAAAGCTAAAACTAGTGAAGTTCACAGTAAAGCTTTGTGCTTCACAGGGAAACAACAGTATTGCTTCCTCCATTCAACCCTGGCTTTCACATTCAGAGTAAGGGATATAAAACAGATATAAACCACTACTTTATGGCAAATCCACTTTGTCTCGAGCAAATGAAATGCCCACATTATCCTGCACATAGTGGCCCTGCAGCAGGGACACACTCACTGCCACCAAGTCACTGCAGGAGTTACAGCACAGTTTTCTTCACTTACAGGAGGGAAAGCACATGCACAAGGAGTAAATTGGACAAGCACAGGCTTCAGAAACTGAATTTCTACACAGCCAACAACTCATTTCTCAGGCTTTGCAGATTGAAGTTAAAGCAGAGTACAAGTTCCAGACTGCAGATACAGAATAACAACCTCAGCAAATTTAAAACAGATGAATAGAAATACATAAGCAAATGTAGAGCTGAAGGAGGAAAAGGGATACAAAAGCAATGTTTTAATACTGTCAGAGATTCACCAATAAACTCCCTCCTCATTACAATATCATCAAGTTAACAGATGGCTAAGCATTAACCAAACAAGAGGGTGTTGAGAACTGCCAGGAAGAACAAAAGCACACTTTGCAAAATACCAGCAGATGTTTCTGACTTTGTCCAAAAAAAAGGCCATCACCTTTACATCCAAAAGAAATCTCACTACCTCAAAAAAGAAGATTAAAAGGCATCAAGGTAGATTTAAAACAAAACAGTGTGGATGGGCCTGCTGGTATCACAGAATGTTTTGACTACCTTAGTGCCACTCTATTCCACATTTCTCCAGATTACTGTTATAATCTTTGAAAGACAGAAGTACCTGCACATATGTAAACTCAGACTCCTTGCTCCTTTTGATACAGCCCAGAGTAAGATGGATTTTGAGAAAATAATGGGCTTTAAAAGAAATCAAGCTGAAGATGATGACTGAAGCTGACCTGACTGGAAAACATACCCAGGGCTGTCAGTGAAGCCCCATTAGCCAAGGGACAGAGCAGCAGAGCCCACAAGCACAAGGCTGGACCCAGGGTGCTGGGTATGTGACACTGGACTTCCAGGTGCCACACACAGCTCATGCAGAAACAGCAGAACTATGAGAACATACAGGCTGTAGGACCTAGGAAATCAGAAATAAAGTGTTGAGAATCTCACACTTATTCCTAGCAAAAACCAAGCACTGACATACCTATTTCATCTACTTCAAATATACAGTCTCACTGCTCCTGCTCAGCTATTCCCACCACAGGCATTCCCAAAAGAAAAAGTTCTTTAGGCTTTCTATAGATCCTACCCTGAGTGGCAGTGCTCCAATTAGACATTTAAGAGATCCTATCAAAAGCTACCCAACAAAAACCCAGAAAACTCACAATTGGTAACCTTTGCTTTATTCCTCTCTGCAAATAAAATTCTTCCTTGGAGACAAAGACAGAAAGGACTGTAACTAAGGAAATGTTTATACACTGAAATCCCTGAAAGATTTCTCTTAGCATAAGACTGCTGACAAATACTCATCAGAAAGCTCTCTTCCCAAAAAAAGAGCACAAAGAGAATTATAGTGGTTAAGTTACTAAGTATAGTTTCTAAGTCACTATATAATAAGTGTTCCACTCAAACACAGGTCTCAAATCATGCTTCTTAACAAAGGAAGTTACATATTGGATCTGTCAATAGAGGATGTTCTTGCTTTTACTTTGGAAAAACACTGATACTGGGGGGAGGAATGAGCAATATTTTATGTCCTACACATAAAAGTACTATAGCATTAAAGCTATGGAATGTGCAGCATGTCCCACAGCTCCCTTATTAATTGGTAATAGAATGAGAGAAAGCAGCACTCATGTTCACAGCACTAGATGACCTGAACAGCTTTAAGAAGGGGATGACAATATTCCCATTTTACAACTTGTAAGGAAAGCTGAACCACAGAGAAATTAAATGCACCTGACACAACAACCCACTGGGCACAAAGGCAGAATCTACCCAGGCACACTGTGCCTGCTCTAGTGCCATGTTGTCCCTGCAAAGCAAAGTACCTGGCATTCCCCAGCACTGGGGCCAAGGCCACCAGCTCCCAGAGCTCCAGCCAGGGGAACACAGCAATAAACACAACCTGCCTGCTTCTCACTCACATTTAGCTTTTAAGAAGCATTAATATTAATGATATGTGTATTTTCCCAGAACAGCTGGGTTTATTTTTCCCTCTTTGTATATTTCTCAACAGAGACCACAGTCCTTCAGAGAATAAAGCATCACTGTAGGGATTGCACTTGGGATTTTTTTCACTGAAGTACCTCCCTAAATCCTGAGCAGCAAGAAGTCAGACTGGGCAGCAAGGAGGTGCAGAGCCTTGTCAGAGCCCTGCTGGAAAACCCCCACGGACATTCCTCTTGCTGCAGCCTCCCTTCCTATCAGCTGAGTCCCTGGAGAAAAAACACATGGCATGCCTTATCAAAAGAAAACCTGGATTCTCTGATATTTCAAAACATTATTGGGAGTTTATAGCACTGAACTCAGTACTCCTAGTAGCACATTAAATACAGTATAAAATAAGAAATGCCTGGTGGGGGTTACCAACATTCCCTGTCACGGCACAGGGATGACACGTGCAGATCTCATGCCGTGGTTTGAAGCCACATCTGGATATTAAAAAGCATTGCAGCATTGGTGAGCACATTTGCTTAGTGCTGAACCTTTTCTCAATATGCCCAAATCAAAATGAGGAGAGGAAAAATAAGCACTTTAACACTTACAAAAACACCAACTGGTGCATCCAGTTAAGGGTGTATGCTGGTAGAGATTGCAAATCCATGGACTGATATAAACTACTATTATGGTTTAAAGCCTTCTGAACAAGAAATAAGAAACTTAAGCAGCTAGAAAGCAAAGATCTATAAAAATAATTACAGAAGTAAAAGTCACAGAAACAGTACACATTCACCCCAGACCAGGCAAGGCTCACAGACAATGAGAATTCCAGGACAATGACTAAACTGAGCATTGAGAAGTCACTGCATTCAAGTAGTGCTGCTTAAAACCCAAAATCATCAGTAAAGTGGCAAGAGCAACCCAGACAGCAGTTATTCTGAAGAAGTAATCTTTATCCACAGAAAAACTGGGCAGTGGGCCCATGGGAATCTCATGAGGTTTAACAAGACCAAGTGCTGGTGCTACTCCTGGGTCAGGGCAACCCCTGGGATCAATCCAGGCTGGGGAGGAACAGATGGAGCAGCCCTGGGAGAAGCACTGGGGGGACTGGGGGGGGAGAGGCTGGACATGGCCCAGCCCAGAACCCTCTGTGCCCTGGGCTGATCCCCCAGCGTGGGCACAGGGAGGGGGGATTGTGCCCCTCTGTCCCCTCAGTGAGACCCCCCTGCAGAGCTGCTCCAGCCCTGGGAACAGCACAGGGAGGACATGGAGCTGCTGGAGAGAGTCCAGAGGAGGCACCAAGGGGATCAGAGAGATGGAGCAGCTCTGCTGGGAGGAAAGACTGGGAGAGTTCAGCCTGGAGAAGACACGGCTTTGAGGGACCTTCCAGTACCTGAAGGGAACTCCCAAAAGATGGAGAGAGACTATTTCCAAGGGCCTGGAGTGACAGGACAAGGGGCAATGGCTTCTCACTGACAGAGAGTAGGGTTAGATTGGATACTGGGAAGGAATTCTTCCCTGGGAGGGTGTAAGGCCCTGGCACAGGGTGCCCAGAGAAGCTGTGGCTGCCCCATCCCTGGAAGTGTCCAAGGCCAGGTTGGAGCCACCTGGGATAGTGGGAGGTGTCCCTGCCCAGGGCAGGGAATGAGATGGTCTTTAAGGTCCCTTTCAAACCAGGCCATTTTATGATTCTATGAAATACAGTAATAAATGAATGGGTACGAGAAATGTAAATCCCTGTACCTGGGAAAGAATTAGAATAATGGAAAATAAGCAGCTTGGGGAATTGCACAAGTCTCATCAATCAAAAGCAACCAGCTTTACTGTACAGTTCTGAAAGGATCAGATGAAGGGTAAAGCAACAGAGGTACTACCTGAATAATAGTAAAATTTTTGATAAAAATCTCTCTCAAGACTATTACTCTCCGAAATCAACTCAAATTAGCTTGGACAGGAACACTACAATGTGACCTGAAACCCAATGACTAATCATAAGCAAAAAATGGAAAAGCCTAAGGCAGAAAATAAAAATAAATAAATAGATAAAAAGATGAGTGTTTGAAGGGCTGGGAAATCCTCAAAATGCCACATTGAAAAGTGCTGTATCAATTTAGACTGCTGTTCCCAGAAGTTAAAGTGATAAACAGCAATGAACTTTAAGTCTTGATTAGTGGGATACTGCAAAGACTGAAATTAGTCCTGCAAAGACTGAAATTAGTTCTGACACTATTCAGAAACAGAAGCAGGACTGAGTACGTTTGTGAGATCCATAGATGACATTTTCAAGTGATAACAAACTTTTCAGATAATCTGCAATTGCCGGTTGGTACAAAACAGTAATAATATGGCTTAAAGTGATTAAGAACTCTTTTTTTTTTCTTTTTTTAACATTAAAATTCAGTGGGTACAATGGAGGGACAAATTGCAGTAAAGATTGAACTGACAGACATGGAAAAAGAGAAGCATATTTAATTTTACACAATAAAATACTATAAAAAGGAGCAGGGGATGATATGGCAGACGAGTTCTGAAGGCAGAACCAAAGAGCCTGTAGTCTCTGAGCACACAGAGCAGGCTATGGACAGGAGGAGCTGTGTGCACCACATCAACACAACTCCTGGAAAAGACATCCTTCATTCCTGCAAAATGAACACTGACAAGAGCAATGAACTGCAGTTTGTTGCCACACAGGGGAACAAACCCACACTGTGTTTCCACAGAGATGTCCAAAGTCAGCCTGCATGGACTGGGCCCACTGCAGACCTTGCCTTCTTGTTGCCAGGGAAGGGCAACAATTAATCAATTAATTGTTTAATTAATTAATTAATTAATGCACCAGTCTCAGTCACCATGGTACAGCCAGACAAACACACCATGCTGTGCACAATATAATACAATTATAATTATTCAAAATACAAATGCCACAAAGTCTCACCAATCTCCATTAAGAAAAAGACATCAAAAGGCAATTTCTTAACTTCTAATTTTCATGGTCATATACAGTCTATAGGTAAAAAAGAAGGCAAAAGCCTACATAAAGTGACAGGTTCTTTTTTTGCTTGGTTGGGGTTTTTTGTTTTTACAAAAGCATTAGGGGGAAAAAGCAAACAAATCAAAAAAACCAACCACATACTTCTGCTTTTTTTTCCAAAGCCAGTAAAACTGCTCAGCTTTGCTGAAGTCAGCCAAACTTAATCACCAAAACCAAAGGCTGATTTTGGTTGTAACCTGCTAGTAAATGCTGACAAAGTTTTAAAAAGCTTTCTCATTAGGTCACTGAGAAATTCTGAAAGCATCTCACTGTGCTTTATTACAGCTCCAAGTGCTACACCAAGGTTTCAATTTGCATCTACAGATATCTTCCAATAAAATTCATGGAAAAAAGTTAATTATAGTGGGTGCAATGGTAGATTAACACTGCAATACTCCCCAATCATCCAGCAGGGCTTCAAAGAAAACACAGGAAGCTGCACACAAATACTGCTCTGCACCATTTAACATATATTTCTAAAGTTAGAGCAAGAAAGGGTTAAATATTTTTGTTTTTCATTAAAAACACCCTTTAAGTGGCAAGGCTATTAAGTTATTTTGGCATGTGCTCCACGTAAAGCAGCTGCTGCATAGTATGTTTTACTTTATAAAATATCTTTAATCAGCACACTGACTAGTTCTGTCATTTATAATTAAGGAGGTAAATGGCAGGTGCAGCTTTAATTAGTGAAATTGAAGTCTCTGTGCAATGGATGCTGTGCAGTCATATGAACTTAATGCTTTCTAGGAAGAGAAATGACTGCTAACAGCTTTGATATACCACAAACTTGACTGCATAAGACCATGCATTTACAACAGTTACACTTCTGAAGCCTTTACAATCTTTTATTACCACGTTCATTTCTTAAACTCTTCCTTCTAAAGTTAAGAATAGAAAAATACTCAAAGCAGAAAAGCCTGGGCACTAATCCATCCTCAGAGTCTGTGTTTGTGCCTTGCAAGTGACAGATGGGCAGGGGCAGAGGCACAGGTCAAGAGAGAGGCAAAGTGGTTGTCCTGATTTATTGACAATATGTTTTAGGAGGTGGGACCTCTGACAGTGTAAAAACATCCTCCACTTTCATTTATTTCCCTCCCTCTAAATTACAAATTTTTAAAATTACGAGGAGCTTGAGTAAAGGAGATAAAAAAAGGTAACTATTTTACTAAACAAAAAAAAAAGGAAAACAAAACAGAGCAAAACAAAAAACCCTCAAACAATAGCAGACAGAATGTTACTTAAAATCACCCTCTCCCTTCTTGGTTAAACCAAGAAGAGCCTGGTTTAACCAAGTTTAACCTGCAAACCCCTGCTCGGAGTAGGAACTGCTGCAGGGGCGAGTGTCCAACAACACAGTGGTGACTCCCTGCACTGCCCTGTGCCTTCTGAGTCCCCTGAGTCCTCACAGGACCTTCATTTCTGGGAGGCCCACTCTCCTCCACCCCCTGCTCCCACACACTCCTGCTGGGAGCAGCAGGGGAGGGTGTTTGCCTCACTCTTGGCAAGGCTATATGATGATATGAAAAAATTCAACCACAAAATCTTCATTTTGCTGAACTATAACAGTGGTTCTCTTACTTGAAAAGATTTTCCCAGCCAACAACTAAGAAATTGCCTGGCTCAACATTTGCAGAAATGCCCACACCCACAATTTAAACACAGCAACTATTGTTGTAATCCTTCCATGAATGTAGGACCACCAGTCCTACCATTAGCCTCATTAACCTTCTAAGATTGTCACCTTAAAAGGTTGTGGGTGTTTTTGGAGAAGGTCCATGGCCTGTGAGTTAAACCAAATCTCTACTCCCTTTTAAAACTGCAGAGGTTATTTTGGCTTGAAGGACTTCTGAAGGACTCACAGCTACTTACAAACCCTTAGAGCACACACATGGAGCATGGAGTCCTACCGGGTGGGTGACACTCCCCCAGTGGTGGTTGCCCTCAACACCAGTAGTACCTCATGCTGAGCCCATGTTCACCTGCTCTGCAGAGTCCCCAGGCAGCACCTGAGCACACAGAACCATTTCTAAAAACAAGGGCAGTTGGTGAGACTGAAATAATCACAGTGTCACATTTGTACACCCCCAGTCTGGTCCTCTCCAAGCAAATGCTCCCAGACACTGCCCTGGCTTTGGCCAAACCAAACGTGCAATTTGGAAGGAGCCAAGAAGCTCCACTTCTGCATCACATCAGGGCAAAAAGATAACCCTTTGGAGTGACACATTATTCAAGCTACGCTTCAAAAGCAACTCAAATATGTGTTCTTCAGAAGTGAATGTACAACAGTACATCAAACAACACATTTAGGGATGCAGTAGTAGTAGTAGAATTATAGGAAAGAGCCTCTTGCATTAAGAGAATCTACGTCTTTGTGCCTACATTCATATCAGTCTTAAAGAGAAAGCAGTAGGAACATCAGGCAAAGTAACTCCACCCTGCACTGTGAACTACAAGAGCAGTGCAGACCTGTGTAAAACACCCACCTCACAAACACCCCACACGGCACTGAACTGGTTTGTGCTGTTAAATGACTGATAAATGACTGTTTCTTCAGAGGGGAGGGAGTGCCTTCCACTGCACACAAGTGAGCACTTCAAGGCAAACTACAGTAGATAAACTGCAGTGGGTGGAAGGCAAGCTTGTCTGAGCTTTTATTTCAGTGCTAATTCTGAATTAAAATTGAGTCTTCTGGGAAGGAACACAACCCCTAGCTGTGTGCCAACCAACTGATGAAGCAGAACTGCTATTGACTCACAAATGAGTTATTCATCCATCCTGCTTCTGACAAGCAGAAAAAGTACATGACCACAGCTGACAGAGGAGAAAACAAGATTCAAACAGAGGGATTCAGCAAGGGTAAAGAGGAGAATTTAGGGAAAAAACAATGCTGTGATAAAGACCATTTCTTATACTCCACAGGAAGACACAATGACAATAAAACCACTTTTAATCAGACTTGTAATTCTGTAAATGGACAGATAACAAGCAGTGCACAAACAAGTCTAAAAGGCCACCAGTTAAAAACACCACAGTATTTGTTTGAAAATGCAAAATGAGATGCTGGAATTTCAATAATATTTTTAAGCTTTTTTAGATTAAGCACAATCAGTGTGGGTAGGAAACAGCTGGTTTGAACCAGCAGGAGAGAACTTAGGGGGAGGAAAAAACTTTGTAAGTGGGAACAAGCACCACGAGGGAAGGAACTTCAGAGAGTGATGTGGAGGTTACAGAACCTGCCTCCCCAGGGAGCTGAGGCTCTCAGCTAAAACATTGCAGACAGAAGCATTCACATTTTTATGCCATCACAATTTCAGCTGCCAGGCAGGTCTAAGACAGTGATATTCATATAAACTCTCTGACAAGACAGGAGCCATGCCCTGCCATATGGTCTGGCACAGTTCAGCACATGGGATTGCTTACAACTGTTNACAGTGTAAAAACATCCTCCACTTTCATTTATTTCCCTCCCTCTAAATTACAAATTTTTAAAATTACGAGGAGCTTGAGTAAAGGAGATAAAAAAAGGTAACTATTTTACTAAACAAAAAAAAAAGGAAAACAAAACAGAGCAAAACAAAAACCCCTCAAACAATAGCAGACAGAATGTCACTTAAAATCACCCTCTCCCTTCTTGGTTAAACCAAGAAGAGCCTGGTTTAACCAGGTTTAACCTGCAAACCCCTGCTCGGAGTAGGAACTGCTGCAGGGGCGAGTGTCCAACAACACAGTGGTGACTCCCTGCACTGCCCTGTGCCTTCTGAGTCCCCTGAGTCCTCACAGGACCTTCATTTCTGGGAGGCCCACTCTCCTCCACCCCCTGCTCCCACACACTCCTGCTGGGAGCAGCAGGGGAGGGTGTTTGCCTCACTCTTGGCAAGGCTATATGATGATATGAAAAAATTCAACCACAAAATCTTCATTTTGCTAAACTATAACAGTGGTTCTCTTACTTGAAAAGATTTTCCCAGCCAACAACTAAGAAATTGCCTGGCTCAACATTTGCAGAAATGCCCACACCCACAATTTAAACACAGCAACTATTGTTGTAATCCTTCCATGAATGTAGGACCACCAGTCCTACCATTAGCCTCATTAACCTTCTAAGATTGTCACCTTAAAAGGTTGTGGGTGTTTTTGGAGAAGGTCCATGGCCTGTGAGTTAAACCAAATCTCTACTCCCTTTTAAAACTGCAGAGGTTATTTTGGCTTGAAGGACTTCTGAAGGACTCACAGCTACTTACAAACCCTTAGAGCACACACATGGAGCATGGAGTCCTACCGGGTGGGTGACACTCCCCCAGTGGTGGTTGCCCTCAACACCAGTAGTACCTCATGCTGAGCCCATGTTCACCTGCTCTGCAGAGTCCCCAGGCAGCACCTGAGCACACAGAACCATTTCTAAAAACAAGGGCAGTTGGTGAGACTGAAATAATCACAGTGTCACATTTGTACACCCCCAGTCTGGTCCTCTCCAAGCAAATGCTCCCAGACACGGCCCTGGCTTTGGCCAAACCAAACCTGCAATTTGGAAGGAGCCAAGAAGCTCCACTTCTGCATCACATCAGGGCAAAAAGATAACCCTTTGGAGTGACACATTATTCAAGCTACGCTTCAAAAGCAACTCAAATATGTGTTCTTCAGAAGTGAATGTACAACAGCACATCAAACAACACATTTAGGGATGCAGTAGTAGTAGTAGAATTATAGGAAAGAGCCTCTTGCATTAAGAGAATCTACGTCTTTGTGCCTACATTCACATCAGTCTTAAAGAGAAAGCAGTAGGAACATCAGGCAAAGTAACTCCACCCTGCACTGTGAACTACAAGAGCAGTGCAGACCTGTGTAAAACACCCACCTCACAAACACCCCACACGGCACTGAACTGGTTTGTGCTGTTAAATGACTGATAAATGACTGTTTCTTCAGAGGGGAGGGAGTGCCTTCCACTGCACACAAGTGAGCACTTCAAGGCAAACTACAGTAGATAAACTGCAGTGGGTGGAAGGCAAGCTTGTCTGAGCTTTTATTTCAGTGCTAATTCTGAATTAAAATTGAGTCTTCTGGGAAGGAACACAACCCCTAGCTGTGTGCCAACCAACTGATGAAGCAGAACTGCTATTGACTCACAAATGAGTTATTCATCCATCCTCCTTCTGACAAGCAGAAAAAGTACATGACCACAGCTGACAGAGGAGAAAACAAGATTCAAACAGAGGGATTCAGCAAGGGTAAAGAGGAGAATTTAGGGAAAAAACAATGCTGTGATAAAGACCATTTCTTATACTCCACAGGAAGACACAATGACAATAAAACCACTTTTAATCAGACTTGTAATTCTGTAAATGGACAGATAACAAGCAGTGCACAAACAAATCTAAAAGGCCACCAGTTAAAAACACCACAGTATTTGTTTGAAAATGCAAAATGAGATGCTGGAATTTCAATAATATTTTTAAGCTTTTTTAGATTAAGCACAATCAGTGTGGGTAGGAAACAGCTGGTTTGAACCAGCAGGAGAGAACTTAGGGGGAGGAAAAAACTTTGTAAGTGGGAACAAGCACCACGAGGGAAGGAACTTCAGAGAGTGATGTGGAGGTTACAGAACCTGCCTCCCCAGGGAGCTGAGGCTCTCAGCTAAAACATTGCAGACAGAAGCATTCACATTTTTATGCCATCACAATTTCAGCTGCCAGGCAGGTCTAAGACAGTGATATTCATATAAACTCTCTGACAAGACAGGAGCCATGCCCTGCCATATGGTCTGGCACAGTTCAGCACATGGGATTGCTTACAACTGTTTTCCCTTTCCCAAAATTAGCATTGAAATGTAAGTGATAGCTTCAATTAGAAGCAAAGCAGCCTGTCAAAATATTAAATTAGAAGTAACTCAATGTTCTGAGACAATGTAGACAACACAAAAATTTACAGTTTGGTAGAGGGTATAAACACAACTAAGACTGAGAAAATAAATGAACACATAAATAAATCAATTCCTCCACTATTATGGCACTGTGCAATATTTACTACCAAGGTGGATAGAGAGATGTTTATGGCATACTCATAGAATAGGATTAAAACCACATTCCCTGGTCTTCGAGTTCATATTAAAAAAGTACCAAAGAGGCTAAACTACCTCCTGCCATTCAAAAACCTTCATTAGCTAAGGCTGCTGCAAACTGGTAAAGCAGATGGAAAACATCTGCTTTTATTTAACTTGTTTGGGCTTAACACAAGGTATCAACTTGTCTTGATGGTTCACCTTCCTCTCATAGATACCATGAGACTCATGGGTTCCAATTCTGAAGGTATTATTTTCCAAATGGTGGTGGATCATTTGATATCATACATTCAATACCAACTGATGATGTCTTGTCTCTTTTTCTGTACACATTATTACAATTCACACTGCATGATTTGGTGGAATCTCATTAAATGATAAAGCCTTGCAGCTCTACAGACAGTTACATCACAGAAAGTACTCGGATACATTGGAATGCAAACACAACATAGGTCTTACTTTCCCATCCAAACAGCATAGCTTTCAGGGAGTTGTGGAACAAAAAGCATGGATCTCCCAGTATCAACATCTATTGCTCCAAAGCAGCCTGGTTCAGTTACTCCAAAAGTCCAGTGAAAGTAAGATTCCTAGGTTAAAACAAAATATATTCTTAGAAGAAAAACCTCACCTCTACCAGCTCTAAAAATATACAAAAGTACACACTAATTCCTACTTCCACGTATCTGGAAGAGGTCTCTCTTGATTTGGGAGGAGGAGAAGTGGTTTAGAAATAAACCTTTTCAGACTGATTAGTTTTAGGTTAGAATAATACAAATCCCTCTGTTGGGATTTGGAAAGGATTAATAAGGTACCATAAGAAATAAACAGGTTAACTCAGCACAGTAAACATACACACATTAAATACATTCTTCCAATCCAGAATTAGGGAATGTATTATCAGGGAGAAACAACTACATCACAAGAGACAAGGCAAAAGCAGAGTGCAGCTTCACTGGGCAGTGAAGGCAGAATGCTGAAGTGAAAACCCAACCTCCCCCAGAGAAGAGGAAGCTGCACCAGGAACAGCCTTTAGCCAAGAGTTAAGAAATCAAGCAAACAACAAAACACCTAAAGACACAGAAATGAATTTTGGTAAATACAGACATAAGCTCTAGTACCCTGAAAGGTGCATCTCCTTTAAAATCAGACTAATAACTACATCAAGATATGCTCTATCTAAATTAGAATTTACTGGGTTTGTTTCTTCATAACATACAACAGCTCCATTAAATTCACAAAACAAATGCTGTAGCAGCCATGCAGAGTATGGAATATGCATAATTAAAGTTCTGTTACACCAGCATCCCCATAACTTAAGTCCTATTTGGGACAGAAGAACACATGGGTACTTAAGGAAGAGTGTAACTGGAGAAGATACATGTTGTAAATTCCAAGATATATTCTACTTCGTGGAATATACTATTAATAAGACCTGAAGTATGCTTTTCTATTAATTAATTCAGCATAGGTCCACTGTAGCACATTTCATTACAGAAAGAAGGTTGTTTTTTGGGTTACAGACAAGACTGAAAAAATGAAGAAATATTCCACTGCTATCTTCAAGATTAGATTTAAATACTGATGAGCCTTGAACAGGTTTAGGCCCTTTAAACCAGATAATGAGCCTGCACACTAATGCACTGAAAGAAAGAAACTCAAAGTTGAAGAGGCAATGCTATAAAGAAGCCAATTTATTTAAGTGAAGCAAGGCAATGCACATCTGAGAGATAAAGGGAAAATAATTTAAAATCATTTTAAACTCATGCAGTTGAAAAGACTTTCTTAATGTGATTTCAAGTTTTATTCAGCTCTCACCTGGCGAAACACCACGTCAGTATCAGTACAGTATCTCTGGGTTTCTTCTCCACCCTGCAGCACCACAACTGAATTCTCCTGGACATCCTTGTTCTGTCTCAGCCTCTCACACAGTCGCCTTCTGTTCAAGGCAAAGAGCGCCATGGGCACCCTCAGGGTTTCATTCCCCAGCCAGAAGGAGGCTCTGGAAGAGATTTCATTGACAATTAATGGAAGACAAAAGCAGTGGTTAGCACAATTCACACACGCTGTGTTTGTTACTTGTGTTCAGTTCAGCTCTACAAACAAGAGGCTGATCACTCCAGGGGAGGGGTGCTCTGTAGTGGTATCAAACACACAAGTGCCATAGGAAAAAGGTGGCAAGAGCAGCCAAGGGTGGCTGCAGCTCCAGCCCACAGCATGTCACTTGTGCCACCCCTTCAGGCAAAGCAACACAAAGTGTAGGTGCAGAAAGCTGAGGAAAGGCAAAGCAGGAGAGAAGAAATGAGTTCTAAGTAGCTGAAAACAGAAGGGGAAGGTCACACTGAGCCTGGCAAACTTCACCAAGTCCTTCTGGGAAACACTCAGTAGTTGGAACAGGGACTAGAGAGAAAAGATGATGGATAGGAGATGCAGGACCACAGCATTCCCCACACTCACACAGTATCTGCAAACTCCTTTTCTATGGACAGATGTTTAGTGTCCCATGCACACGAGCAGCTTTGGGGGGTGACTTTGGGTACGTGCATCACCACCTCTCCAAATGGGCAGCACCAATGTGCTCACACAGCCCAGAAAGCGTTTGAAAGATTGTACTCAACAGAGCTGCAACTGGGAAGATACTGTTTAAAAGCAGAGAACTTGCTGTTACTAAGTAATTTAAGGTGTTCAAAGGCCCACAAGAATATGTTGCTGATTTGTTCACACTTGTTACAGGTCTGCTTTTGTTACAGTGCACTTTTTGGAGATTTACCAGTAGAAACACAATAGCTTTTGTAGGATACTGGGGACACAGAGAGGAGGTTAATCACATGATGAGAGAAGAATCTAAGAGCAGCTCTGTTTGTTTTTATGCTTAATATAGCAAAGCTGTGCTTTGGAGCTCCAGTACTGCAGATTAGCACAGCCTTATCAATAAAAGTGCAGTTTGTCCCTCCACCTCAGCTTTGACCAGCAGACTGGATGGGAGCAGTTAAATTGATACTACGTTAAAATGACAAGAAATGAACCAACCACCAAGGGACTTAACCTTAGAGGAACAGAGCTGCACATCTTAATTATTATATAGCTTTCATAAGCAATCTGAAAGGTAACCTTTGATTTATAGTCACATAACCTCCTGAAAGACTTATCGACCTCAGAAATGTAAACCCTATAATTTCCTACTGCAGACACAGCATAAAAGAGCTAATAAAAGATTTTATTTTAGTTGTTTATAACCACTTGATATAAGTGTAAGTAATTTTAGAAGGCGAAAACTGCTCTTGCTAATCCAGTTTTCAAACTACCTGCTTAGGAGTTTGGCTGATGGTGCACAAACCCCAAATGTGTTTAGTTTTATTCCCTCCCACACATGATAACCCAGCACCAAGGTAAGTGACCATTACAAGGACTGCAGGCCACCTATTGCAGCCCATCAGCACAGCCTGGAAACAGCATAAGCTTTTGTTTTGGGGTGCCCATGTCTGTAAGAAGAAAGAAGTAAGTTCATATAATCCTAGCAAAAGCTACTGAAAGTTTTAAATCAGATAAGCTCTTCAGTTGCAAAGCTGTGCCTCAGGAATTCAGCAATGCATAAGAACCTCAAAATGTTGTTACCCAAACATGATCATCCCCTGGAGCAGCTAGATGCAGGGGCCTGGAAATCAGATGCTCACCTTACAGGACATTTATAAAAGAGAGAAGAAAATATCATCAGATACCCTCATGCCACATGTTGCTCTCAGATCTTTGTAGCTGCTGATACAAAAAAAAAAAAAAAAAAAAAAGGCAGAGGTTGTAGCACAACCTGTCTCATGTTTTGCTTCAAAGGAAGGCAAAAGACACCTTCATTGCAATTTTACCCACTTCACAAGTTTGGGATCTTTTTCTGTGATTTAAAACAAAAAAAAGAAAAAAACCAAGAGAACTCTGACCTTTCCCCTCCATATCTATTCCTGTATCCTAGAGCTCACAGGAAGCTGCTGCAAAGGCACATTTTCATCTCCCTTAGGTCTACCACTAATGCTTTTATTACCCTTAAAACCTTTGACAATCACAATGAGACTCAAGGAGAAATAATTCTGTCAGGCAGCAATTCCTACTGGTAGTCTCCCTAAGCCACTTTAAGTGTGCCTTTTACTGGGATCTTAATGCTACAGCTGAAATGCATCCTGGTGCAGAATGATGGATCCTCTGTACATTTTCTCTAGGCCTGTGGCAAAAGCATGTTCTTCCTGGGACAAAACAGATCCCACTTTCCCTGTTTGAACACGGTGCCACAATATTCATCCACAGCAGAATGTGGCCTCTGCAGTTGTTTTGGACTGGCACAGTTCTTCAGGGCATGGCCTTGGTTGCTGTTGTAAGGTTGCTGTAACAGTCACAGCAGCTGAACATGCTGGACCCCTCAGCAAGGGCTGCAGGACCTGAGGGCTGGGCTCAGTGTTGCTCTGTTGCTCAGGTTCTCTGCTGAACACTCATGTTCATTCAGATCTTGGACAGCACGAGCTTGCCAGGCAGCATATCTATTTTCACAACTGAAATTCTGCAGAGAAAACCAGCTAGCTTTCAGACAGCACATTCAACCTTGAAAACTTTGCTTCCTTCACAGCTTTTGTTTTCTCTTTCCTCCTGCAAGCCCCCAGATGCCAAAGTGAGGGTGCCATCCTGGATGGACACCCACACGTGCTGCTTTGCCTGCAAAGATCAGGTCACTCAGCACACATGAACCAACAATGACCTTTCTACAACTTCAAAAGGAAGCTCTTTTCAGAGACTAGACTGAGAGAGGAATTTAAGTCCTACAAAAAGGAGAATGGCTGCACACCTGGCTTTCCAGCACAAATAACAATCTGTGAAGAGAACTCTCACAGTGCTCCAGATCACGAGAAAATAACTTCAGAGGACTGGCTCACACATGTATCACCTCTGCAAATACACACGCAATTACAGTGTAAGCAGTGTAAAACTATGTTATCTGCCTTGTAACAACACTGCCACAAAATTCTCTCAAGAGAAGGAACCACAAGCTTTCCATTTTGGTCCATGATCTCTAATCACTCACATCACACAAGACACATAAATCACAGAATCACAGAAAGGTTTGGGTTGGAAGGGACCTTAAAGATCATCTAGTCCCAATCCCCTGCCATGGGCAGGAACACCTCCCACTAGACCAGGTTGCTCAAGACCTTAACCAACCTGACCTTGAGCACTGCCAGGGCTGGGGCACCCACAACCCCCCTGGACAACCTGTGCCAGTGTATCTCCACCCTCACAGTAACAATTTATTCTAATATGCAGCCTAAATTTCCCCTCTTTCAGTTTGTACCCATTACTCCCTGTCCTATCACTACAACTCCTAATGAACAGTCCCTCTTCAGCTTCCCTGCAGGACCCTTCAGACACTGGAAGGTCTCCATGCAACCCTCTCCTCTCCAGGTTAAAACCCCAGCTTTCTCAGCTTGGCTTCTTCAGGGTGCTCCAGTCCTCCCATCAACTTTGTGGCCTCCTCTGGACCTGCTCCAACAGAATTACCAGAACTGGATTAGTGCAATCCATTGGCTGGTCCTTCCAGGTCTGTCAGCACAAGGAGTTCAGCATATCCAGCCACAAACTCAACTCAGAACTCTCCTACAGAGCTATTTGACACAAGCACTGCTTTTGTGGTGCACAGCTCCTGGAAGCTTCTGCAAATCAGCCTTATTCAGTATCAGAAGTAGCTACTTGCAAAACCAGGACAGGAAAAGGGAAGCTCAGCTGCCTCCTTTTCTCCAGCCTGGTTCCAGCATTCAACCACTGCTCAGGCTGGTAAAGGCCTCCCACAGTAGCTGACAATTTCCTGCTGGCTGTTAACACACAATTTTTATGATCAGTTAGGCCCGAACTCACAGAAGAGCTCTTTTATTTTATTATACTGGAAGTGATATATGGCCTGGAACATTAAACTACATCTGTTTCTTTTAGGGATATTTTTCTTTTGCCCAAAACTACTGATTTTCAATGCTCATTTCAGAAGTTTTATATTTTCAGAGAGCTTACACTTTGGTACTGTACAATCCATCTAACATCTTGGATTTGTTGTAATACAACCACCAGAACACACTGGCAACCAAAAATCCTATTTTATTTCTGGTTTTCCTCCCATTTTTCAGTTAATGTTTTGTACTTCAGGGATTTTTCAGCAGAAAATTCATGGGCTGCCATTATCTGTTCTACCAAGGTCCCGCAGCCAGGATCCAGATTTCAATGAAGACGAGAAACCACTGAAACTTCAATAAGTTATCATATGTTTGTTGACTGAGCCTTATTTGTTTTGAGCAACAGATTCATCAACACCAGCCTGAAGCCTCCACAATTTTCCATGCAGTTTCCACATCAAATAGGTGAAGAGCAAGAGGCAGCACAAACAAAGATAAAACGAAACAGTAAAAGCAACTCCTGCTGTTCAAGGCACAAAATGGGTATTTTCCACGGCGAGCTCGGTGCTCCCTGTGAAGAGCACAGGCTGAAGTCCCTCGCAGCCAGCGCAGCCCTCGGGGCCGGGCAGGGCTTCCCTGCGCTGGGGGAAACCAGGAGGGGACCCCACGGGGGAGCGACCAACCCACAGACAAGAGAGGCCGAGCCCGGTCCCACCGGACACGGTTTGAGCAGCTGTGAGAAGTTCCATCCTCGTTTTAACGTGACCTTCTTACAGCACTGGAAGACACGGCTGAATTCAGCCACAAAACGCGGGAGACCCCTTGTGCTGTGTAATCCAAGGCACCTTTAGGCATCGCTTCCAAACCCACCAGAACCGAAAGGCTGCGGAGGCGGCGCTGCGAGCGGGCCCGGCGGGCGGGGTGTCCGCGGCACCGCACCGCTCCCACCGCC
>WEIV01004058.1:730522-782361 GCA_013390005.1 Calyptomena viridis
ACACGGACAGACACGGACACAGGGACAGACATGGACAGAGGGACAGACACACGGACATACGAACACACAGACATACAGACACATGGACATACGGACACAAAGATACACAGACACACAGACACATGGACATACAGACACACAGATGGACACAGGGACATATGGACACATGGACATACAGACACACAGACAGACACACAGACATAGGGACACACGGCCTTACAGACACAAGGACATATGGACATACGGACACATGGACCGACACACGGGCATACGGACACACAGATACACCGACACACGGGCACACAGACATACAGACACACGGATATACAGATACACGGGCACACGGATATACAGATACACGGGCACACGGATACACGGGCACACCGACACACGGACACAGTGACACACGGACACACGGCCCCATGAGCCGTGCCCCGGGCACACGGCCTGCCACAGATCCGTGAGGGGCGGCCCCGGCCGGCGCTCCCCGTGTGCTCCTCTGGGCCCACCTGCCCCAGCCCTCACCTCCTCCATTGGCTTCTGGCACGAGAAACCAGCCCAGCTCTGGAAACCACGGCCTGCATAATGTAAATACAACTTCTCTCAGGGATTGCTGTCTTACCACCAACCTCCCCTAAATAAGTAGTTCCTCAAAAAGGCATTTAATGTGTAGTTCTGCTGTAATCCCTGGAAGAGACATTTTCCACCTGCATTTTGCAGTGGAGGTGTTTCACAGGAGCCTTCAGGCCGCAGTGAGACACCACCAGCCCTGACTCTGCTGTTCCGCTCTGTTCACACAGATTTCTTCAAAACTCGAAATGACTCGTTCTTGCCTCAAAATTGTAAGATACACCTGAAGAAACATGTCATGTTTGTTATGCCATGAACCCACAGGCCAGGGTTCAGCAACTCATACAGTCACAAAAGCAAATATCCAGGAGCACGAAATAGCAGATAAGGAACCAGAGATAGGAGCTCTGCTCTGACCCGAACACTCTCTGTGCCCCAGTCAGACAGCAGTGAGCACAGCCCTGAGCTGGCAGGTACCCCTTCCTCCCTGCAAAAAAGCACCAGGCTGGCACTGATCTCAAGTGCACTTGCTTAAGTGACAAGTCAAATATTTGGCTGCTGCACATGGAGGGTCTGCTTCCACCACAAGAGCTCAGGAAAGAGGAATGCAGGGCAGTGGGAAGAGAGGGCAGAGAGTGGTCATACAATACAGGCAGCTTCAAGTTCATGTTTGTTATGACAAATCAGTGCACTGTTACTAAGAAATGTGCCTGATTAAAACCCTGGTTTTGGTTTGCCAAATTGTCCTCTAGTTGGGAGGAAACTGCAGCTACTCATGCACAATTGGCTCTGAAGTGGGGTGTGAAAGCTGCAGGGCACTCACAGGCAAAGATTGATTTCAGGAAGTCTGGAGAAGAGCGTATAAATTAGTAAAACTAGAAAAGTCAAGTGGTCATCCTTCAGCTCTTTATATTTTTATATCAAAGGGTGAGAGACCTTTAATATAAAATATATAATGAAATAATCAAAAGTTTCTTTAATGAACTGAACATTTGACAAGTAACAATACTTACTTTGGGCTCCAGATTCATGGATAAAGCCCCATTTTAGACATAATTGATAAGCTATTGAATTTCAAGAAACTTCCTTCAGTTTATGCAGATTGAAAAAAATGAATGTTAACTGTAGCAAAATATTTTACTGTTTTCAGTCCCCTAGTGGTGCTCCCTTCTGCTTAGGCTCCAGCAGAACCACTGGGAGGAGGAAGGGAACCTCACTTTGCTTTTCCTTCTCCTGTCAGGAATACAGAGAAAAGACTAAAGCCTTCAAGGCACTCTTTCAAATACTATCATTAGTGACTTTGGGCGTTCATTCTTCCCTGCTCCCCTTTGCCTACCCCTATACTTGCCCTCTGTAGAGTACAGGTCTCCTGCATTGTAGTATCTGCTCTCTAAAATGCATTTTCTGGGTCTCTATCCTGTTCATTTCAATTTCCTCATCTCTTTCCCTTGGTCATTTTACCTGCCTTCCAAAAACTATGACCAGATTTAGAAGTTACCTGCAGTGTATTAAATCTTATTAGAAAATAAGATTACATTCATTAGTGGGGGAAAAGTTTTGGTTTATGGTTTTTATTACCTAAAATACCCTGTTCTCCTGTCTCAGGATTTGAAAGAATGAAACTTCTGCACTGTGCACAAATTAAACTCATTTGCAAGGTGACTATATTGAATTGCCAGCCACAGCAATGATCCTGACTGCCAGACTGGGAGCAAGACCAGCTTTATTGCACACAGATAATTCTGCACTGCATTTGACTCTGCAACTGAAATAATGCAGGGGTAGACCTTAATATCTGAGAGGCCACTTCAGAGCATTTCCCTCTACACCAAGGTCTGAGTGACCATTACTCTCACTTATCTCCCAGCAGGACTTCTCTCCACGATCAAGAACATCCTCTCTCAAGCTGAAGGCCTCATTTTGCACTTCTGGCAGCTTCAAAATTCCCACTGTAGCAGTTTGGACATACAAGAGATGGAACACTGCAAGATGTGATGGGATTCTGCACTAGCCCTCTATATTTGGACTGCTCACACTGCTGTCCAGGCAGGATCTTAGAGTTCAGCACCATCAGTGCTGAGTGCTTCTGGTACCTCAGCTGATGAGCAATAATGTTGGGTTAATAAACCTTGCTTTTATTATATGAAAATTACACAGCTGTTGTGAATACATGTCAAGGCATTTTCCCCTGGTTTTAGAGTACAATAGATGAAAATCCAAAGTTAGCAGGGGCAGATGCCATCCAAATATAAGCTGAGGGAAAAGGAAGGATGCTGCAGCTGAGGTCACAGCATGTGCCAGGTCACAGCATGTGCCAGGGGAGCAGCACTTTTCCCTTCCACCCTCCAGCCCAGACTGGGTGTCAAAAGAAGAGTGAAAATACTCTCTGACAACTGCAGTGTCTGAGCTTCTCTCCTGCTTTGGGAAAATGCAATTGTTCCCAGTCCAGATCCCCCACATCACAGAGCCACACTGAGAACAGGTACCAGGGGAAGAAATCTTGAGGTGCCCACACCATGATGTGAAGTGGGGAACAGGGTCTAATGCTGAGTGACTGAGGTCACCCTCCCCACTAAATCCTTACCTGGATACATCATTTCACTACAAGTTTCAGCTGATTTCCTAAAGATATCTAGAAAGCTTCCATATTACATATTCCCCCACAAAAAAGAAACAATGGGAAATGCTGATTTATCAGCACAAATGTGCTCTTTTTTGCTAAGTTCAGCTTGATCTTTTTTTTCTGCTGATTATGCCTCCAAAATTTTGGAAGGTAAGACATTGCTGGCTGAAATGCCCTATGACCTTCTTCACTTGGATGAGGGAGCACTGGCTAGGCAAAGAACAACAGACAGATTTTGTAGGTATTTGAGTCAAAATATTTTATACATTGTAGGATCAGCTGTTAGTCCAAAGCAATTATACAATTTGCTATGTTAAAATGTGATAATACCGTGGGGTTTTCTAATAGAATCACTGTACAGGGACCTCCAGCTGCCTTTGTTTGATACAATGGCCACAAGTCTTTAATGTGGAATTGAGATTACAAGGTCCCTTCAAAGTAAGAGATTGAACAAAAGCATCTGCCTTTGGCATTTTCATCATGAAACAATTTTGAGTAAATTTTCCCTCGAGCACTAAATGTATACTGCTGTATTGATCTTTAGGATCTCGAAATAAAAGTGTGATTTTCCCAAAGCCTACTTGAACTAAATTATTATAAAAGACAAGAAAGGTAAAGCATTGCATTGCCTCATTACTCTTACCATTGACTTTCACTTCAGAGTAAGAAAATCTAGTATATTCAAAATGTGCCCATCAAGGATCAGAGAGTCTAAGGTAGCTTCTCCAGCTATTGATTGATCTTCACAAAATTTTGTAATTTTTTTAGTTGTTTTTTGGGGTATTTTGGGGTTTGGGGTTTTTTGATTCCTTAGTATAGACTGTAATTGTTTCATTGAAATCAATCTGCCCACTAGTATTTATAAATTACTGCCACAGAAACTATCTCATCAAAATATATTTAAACAGCATTATCAAAACTGCTTGGAAGACTTCTTTTTTGGGGGGAAGGAAGGTTGGTTTGTCAGGATTTTTTAAAAATCAGTGGCCAATGTGATGTTCTTGGTAACGTTTCTCGAATGTCTCTGGCAGCTTGAAAGAATCAATGTTTGTATATTGCAAGATATTGGTTTACCTCAATAAAAGGAGACTTCTCAATGATTTTGAGTCTGTTTGCTCATACATTGTGTTTTTTGCAAACCCCCAGGCCCGGAAGGCACAGTTGATGTGTCTGTGTGCTGTGCTGGTGCCCAGCCCCACAGCTCCCTTTGGGTTCTCTAGGCATTGAGTGGCCTTGTACTGCATCAAAAATGTGCTGGGTGATGTGAGTGCACTTCACTCATGGCAAACTGCCAGGTATGAGACCAGCCACTATCCTTGTTTGTGTATTTTTGTGTATTTCCTTTTTTGTGACTGCTACTAGTTAGTATGAGAGATGTACATTTTTGCTTATTCTAAGTAAGTTTTAATCAATGTGCTGCAGTGAAATGTTCTGACAGTGGGTTTAAGACATGAATGTTGTGAAAATGAGAATCTCTGCAGTCACTACTCCAACAGCATCACCAAAGCTACAGGACATACCACATCTGAGAACAAAATTCCTTTGCATGACTCAGACTTATTTCCTCAGCATTTCACACTCTCCAATGCACAGCCCCTTTCTACAAAGAGGAGTGGCTCACTGACTGTGTTTTGAAGGGCACAACCGAAGGTGCTTTGCACCATCTTCTAGAGTAGAAGTGTGGGAAGAGGCTGATGGAGCTTCTGAACTGTTACAGAAAATTTGTCTAGCCTGCACATATGCACATATGACTATTGGTACAGTGGGAAAGCATCACTTGTCATGCAACTTCCCTGTGGTACAACAAATTTACCTGAACCCTTGCAATATATTGTACAGTTATAATACAGAACATGTTAACAAATGGTTGGAGTCCAGGATATCGAGACTACACCTCAAATTGCCCTGGAGGGTCTGGGACCCTTGCAGAGAACCCAGCAGGATACAGTCTTTGATCTGTGTCCCTGGGAAAAGCTTCCAACATGGATGGAGGAAGCAAAAACAACAAAAATATAATTTGGATCATAGTTTAGTTTGTCATAGAAGTGAAGCTTGTAGTTTTAGGTTTTGTAGTATAGATATAAAAGAAGACAAGATGGAGGATTTTGGGTGTTGCCTTAAGTTCTTTCTTCTTCTTCTTCTTGCTCTTTGCACTGCAGTAGAGCTGGCATTTACAGATGGGTAGAATAGATTTGAGGTAGAGAAGACGTGTTAGTAATAAGTTAGGATTACTGGTACAGAATTGTAAACATGATACGTGGTATCTGTTAATTGGTCATTAGTGTCCTTAAAAACTTAGACGCAGTCGCCATTCCAGCATTCCAGCACTTCTAAGGCAGCACACACTTTGGTGTGTGAAACCCAGGTTAGGGTGACGTGCTGAAGTTGTGATAAAGCTTAATAAACAGCAAGAAAAACTGAGAAGCTGCGAGTTTCATTCCTTTGTCTGGTACTGGACTTTGATAACAAGAAAAAATAACAAGAAGAAATTTTTATAAGCTATTACCTTAAATAATTACAACAAATCATATTTTTTCTTTCATTATGATCTGCATAATAGACTCTCCACCTAGTGCATAACAAATCCCCAAACAAGCTTAATATGCTTATGGAAATAATTTCTCAAAAGATTAATGCCTTCAGGTTTTTGGAGATTGTGATCCATATCTTCACACTGATTTAAAGTCAGATTTCCCACTTTTTTCAGCAAGAAAATTCTCTTTAATTATTGTTTATATAGAATGCATTTTCCACCTGAGATCTTGCATTAAAATCTTAAGACACTGGTTTACCAAGTTCTGCATTTTGTTGATGATGAAGAAATTGCTTTCTCTTACACAGGCATATTAGAATGATCTGAAATTAGTTCTTGCAGGCTTTGCATAGGCAACATTTCTTTCTTCTGCTTGAAACAGTCCTACCCTCCTTGCTAGGAAAGCAAAATATGCCTCTTCTGCTGCTGCCCTCTAATGCTGGGAACCACTCCCTCTGCAGCTCCTCCCTTCCTGCCCTGCTCTGTGATGTGGCCACAGTCAGTCTCCAAACGACAGCGAGGTTCCCAGAGAGCTGTGTGGCACCACAGGAACCCAGTGGTGTGGCCATTCCTGGCCAAAATCATCAGTGCTCCTGCCCCAAAGTGCCAACTGCAGATGATGAGATAAATTACTTCCTTTTCCTACAAACCACTCATCTAATCTCCTCTGCATCTGACTGGAAGTTTACCCAGCTGGCTCCTGCCTTCAGTTCAAACCCAAAAAAAGCCCAAGTGATAAGCAACTGGCCATCAGATTGTGTAATCACACAATGATGTCCTGGGACTGCAGCACTGCTTCAGCTGGGTCAGACTTCCATGGCCCAGTGTCCAAAGCCCCCTCCCAGGAGCAAGATTTAACCTGGGAGTGTAAGAAGGAACTGGGGGATTGTGCAATAACATACTAGAGGACAGAGGAAATAAAAACAAGAGCTTGTGAATCAGGGAATTCAGTTATCTGTTGAACTGTAAAAAATTGCTATTTTTACACAACCACTCTCTCCCCAAAAGACAATACACAGCCTCTCTCCAGGCAGTGGAAACTGTGCCAAAAGCACAAAGTTCACTAAGGATGTTATCTGCCCCTTTGCCTTTTAATGAATTGACTGACTAACATTTATTTTAAAAATGGGTCATATTTACAGGCATTTTTCAAAAACTACCACTCTGATAAGAGTGTGATTCAGTTTCTTGCAGGGACACTGGGCCCTTGTTTGCAGTGTTTACCTGTCCTCCAGGTGCACAGCTGCCTTGTGCTGGCAGCCTCCCTGCACAGGTCACCCACGGGTACAGGTGTCTGTAAAGTGACTTGAGTCCAACTTGGGCAGCAAAAATAATATTTACAGTCACCATCTTCTGCTGCCTGGTCTCTCCATTCCAATCTCATTGTCTGTTTTTAACCTCGCAGTAATGAATACAGAGGGGGTTTCTAAGAAATGGTTATTTGCCATCTCAAAAAACCTGTTTTGTTAAACTATTCTTTGGTTCTTTATAAGTTTAAACTGCTTTGAGGACAGCTTTGCTTGGTTCCCATCACCACTACCAAATGTCATTTATGCCAAGGAGATTCAGAAAGGAAGCTCAAAGAATGTGTGTGGTTTAGCTGTGTGTGTGTGGTATTTCCAAGCATCCTGTGTTTCAGGTGGCATCTGCCTGCATCCCTGAAAATCAAAAGGCTCACACAATTTCACACAGCTGTGCCATTTTTCCTGCCTTAAGCCCTGACAGGCACCTTTGTTTGTTTGTATTCAGGGGCCCTGTTTGAACTGTTGCCTGGTGTCCTTGCTTTGTGTGCTGCCAGGAAAGGTGATTTTTTTGGTTTGGTTTGTTTTCATTTTCAGAAAAAGTGGCAACTTTTGGGGGGTCTATTACTGTTGACAGCAATCACTCTGCTAGCCCAGGCACATATCATATGATGGCCAGAAATAAAGGACTCAGCTTCAGAAAATAGTGTGAGTTCTCACTGAGTCCCAGAACTGGGGAGATGCCAAGCAGCAGTGAAGCTCAGGCTCCATTCACCCTGGGGTGCTGTTGTAGCAGCCAGCTCTGCTCCAGCTCCAGCTCCAGCTCCAGCTTCCTTCTCAGTGATAACACTTGGGGATTTATCCTGAATATCAGGAAGTATAAAGCAGGTATAAAGCACAACAGTTCCAGAATTAAAGAGGTATGACAGTGCTCATTTAGGAGCTGGCCTTGCCTGTTTGCTGCTGCTGGTTGCACGTTGTGACTGTGCAGCCCCTCTCGTGACACCACCCCTACTCTTGGATGGAGTAGGGGCAGAAAAGGAACAACACTGCTGCTTTCCCAAGGGATAACTTTCACTTGTTTTCAAAGAGATAAACAACAAAGAAGGAGAAACGTCTTCAGGCTCAGGCTGCTTTCTCAAATCGCACCTTGGGGCATTTTGGTTGCATCCATCAGCTCATGAGCAGCTTGGGGCTGCACACAGCTCTCCTTCGTCGGGCGAGGTTTTCCCAGTTTCACTTTCCTGCAGTAAGAATGGGAAAACAAATCTCTGAGCCACACCACAAAGCAGGCCCAATGACAGGCTGACTAATGGTGCTTTGACAACATCCAATAGATTTTATAGAGATTAAGGTCTCATCAGAAATTTGTCAGCAGTAGTTTAGGAAATACTTACTGAAGATTTGCAGAGTTAACAGCTCTGTGGGTGTTTGCTTTTTGGCTATCTAAACATAAACAAACAGCTGGTGCAGCTGGAATAAAATCAGCAAAGTTGTTGCTAATTCAGATTCTTTGGGCATGTCTCTGCTCCAGGCAGAGATGACTGTGCTGGAGCACACTGGTACCCCAGTTATTTTTAAACCACCTAGCTTGGTACTGGAGGAAGTCAGAGACAGCAACACAGAGCTCATCATGGACTCATTTACCCAGCTTTTTGGCACAAATATTAGTGCCAACAGGATTAGCTAAACCCTTTTAAAGTGGAAAAAGGAGATACAAAGGACTTGATTTAGCAACAGTCTGATTCAAAAAGAAAACCCACACTAGGGGCTGTGACAGGCTACACAGATGAAGACAAGAAGATTAAATTTGCCATAGTGGACAACACAGTGGGGCAGGGAGCCAGTAAACACAGTGGCTGCTGTGGAGAAGGGTCTGGCCTTCACTGTGAACCCTCTATGTCACTGCAAATGGCAAATGTCACATGGAAAAGAAGGAGACTCCTATTAATAAAGAGTCACTGGGATAATGTGAAGTAGAAGAGGAGGAGGGATCATGTCTGGATTTATCTGCAAGAAGCTTTATGAACTGCAAGAGCTCTGACTTACTGCTTCTGGAAGGCTTCTCTAACTCCAGTGTCAAAGTTCAGGGACCTTTCCCACAGTCCCAGTACTAGCTGGCAGAACCACCCCTTTGTAAGGATTTCTAATAACAGGGATTTGTTTCATGCCTGTGACTGTTGCTCATTAGGAGCTGGTCAGACAAGCAGGACAAGCTATAGCCCATGGCAGTCAAATGCTCACTGTGTGATAACTTCTGACTAAGAGGAAGGACACTGACCTAATAACCCATTGACCCACCCCAAGTTGAGATCTGTGCTCCTCGCTAGCTTGAGAGGCAGTAAGAATAAAAGTGCAATAAACAAAAACATAAAATATAAACTGGAAATGTCCAGTAAACTTCAGGCCTCCAGCACCAGCCTTGCTGGGATCACAGTCTGTCAGAACAGGACTTGCTGAGAAAAGCAGTTTCTTGCAAAAAACTGCCTTCTTGTTCAGAATATTCAGGGGCATGGCTAAGGCACAGACCGGGGCTAAGTCCTCCCACAACTCGAAGTGAACGCTAAGGAGCCATACATTAAGAAGCCTCCTAAAGCCATGCCAGCTGAATCCAAAGGGGACAAGTGTGGGAGATGTATCCAACTGTGAAATGGAGAGAAGCACAGTCCCTACTGTGCACCGAAGAGAGAGTGAGCAGTGTCACTGCTGTGGCCCAGCACAAGCCTTGCAGACTCTAATGAGACAGGCTGACTAACAGGGGAAGGATATGGGAGATGTTCAGCAGGAGCAGGCCTCGACCTTGGAGCTGAGCCCAAATTCTGTAGCACAGAGTAATAATGAGAAAGGTGAGAAATGGAAGGAGACAGCTCTGACAAAGAGGGGAACGAGAGGGAGACACACAAGCACTTACTGAGCACTTGGCTCCTCAGTCCTTTGCTTTGCACTTAACCTCGTTCTCGTGGCACTGTCCCACCCCCTCTGCCCACTGAGCCTGGTGAGCAGGGCTGTCCTGGAGCTGCTGCTGCCTGCACACAGCACTCCTGCTCAATACACTCCTGGCCATTATGCACGGGTAGTTCTTATTACCCAGGGGCATTTCTCTTTTACATATCCCTAGCTCCAATTTTACTGAAATCGCTTTCTTTTTTATCGGCCTCTTACATTGTTAGAGTGCTCATGATTTCCCCAGGGTTAGATGATGAATGACAACACATCATACAAAGACAAAATACAGGCATTTGCCAACTATAAAACGGATTTTTTTCATTTGATATGTTTCCTTTTCTTGTGCAACAATGATAAGCAACCTTGATGGGATGAACAGTACAAATAGAAGTTTAACAAGCTCTCTTCTGAATCCAGGATTACACAAAACATAGATTAAATAATGATACTATATTTCTACTAACATGATGGACCTTCAGAAAATGGAGTAGTCATTATAAAGGCAATTTCAAATATAATCCACTGGGTTCAATTCTGAAATTAGTTGTGCCTGGGCAGCCAGCTGAGTCCTTGAGAGGTTCCAGTGACCTCAGCAAAATCAGAGGGAATGTAAAGAGACATAACCTTTAATCTCTACACTATCAAATGCAGCTCAGCTCCTCATCAGCTCAGGAGTCTCCCTTTCCCCTTTTCCTCTCCCCAGACCTCTCCTTCCGACCAGGCAGCACAGACACCCACAAGCAGGGAGTGTGTCCCTTTCCTTCCCACCCTCCTGTCTCCTTGTGAGCATTTGGCAGCAACAGCTCCCAGCCACCCCCATGCTGGAGGCAGCTTTTTGTACAGACAGTATTTTCTGTTCAAACAAGCATTCCCAGCTGCTCCTGGGGAACAGAACATGAATATCATCATTTTTCTGGCTAAAGCTGTGTGATCTTAGCCAAGCTTCAATCTGACCAATAGGTCTTTCCTCAAAAAGCCAGGGAAGAAGTAGCAAGCAATGTGTGGGTGTCCACAGGCAGGTACCTGGTGCTGCTGCACCTGCAGATGGAAGGGCTCAGGGATGTTCCACAGAAAGACAGTATTGATCCAAACATGTAAGCACAGGTTTCCCCTCAAACACATGCAGATTGTATGGGCAGCAGCAATTTGGCCTAAAAAAAACCCAAAAACAAACCCCACCAAAAACCCCACCTAAAACAAACAAAAAAACCTCACTTAAATTCTGATTAAAAAAAATAAATTTCAAGAGCGACAACTGGAATTATTTCATTATGTCAAATATTTCCAGAAAATCCAGTTACCAAAACCTCCAGGTGAACACTGTTAGGCTCACTGGTATGAGGGTGCATATTTTGGTGGCAGAATGGTAGGATATTCAAACACCAAGTGCCCCAAACACTCCAGAAGTATTTCTAATCAAATACTACACAACTACCTGTCCATACCCACCCATCTACCATCCACATCACCCTGCAGGGAGAGCAGGTGGCCAATTTTTTTTACCTTCTTCAGTCCTGGCTGCCAAGGGTGATGTGCTGCCACCTTGATTTTGTCCCCCTTTTTGAAGAACTGATCCCAAACCCACTGAAGTTCACTGAAACACTTCAACTAACCCAGGGCTTTGATCGACCCTTCTACCCTAATTTCTTCTATAACCAGGATGGGAAAAAAGAGATTTTATTGTTAAAATAATACCAGAAGAGGAAATTTCCAGTAGAATAGAATTTCAGAGTATTTAACATAACTACCAGAGCTTTAAGGAGAAGGACTAATCAGAAAGCATAAATAACATGTAACCCAAACAGAGCTTAGAAACAAGTTACCTGCCTGGCCTTTTGAACGCAATCATCCCACTCTATTATCACATATAGAAATGACATGATTGATGGACTTGGAATTCACATTTCAAATTTTGCAGATGAGATTAAATTACAGAAAACATCCAAGCCATTTCTCACACCATGGAGGCACTAGATTGACTATACTCTTGGATTAACAGATGGTAATTGTAGATACATGAAGACTTTTAAGTCTTCAAGCAAAGAACTAGCAGAAGAAATAACTATTATTTGGAAAGGCACTGGAGCAATCTACCTCCTAAATGAGATAAAATTCACAGTGTAATATTGTTAAGATTTCCAGCCAATGTACATATGAAATGAAAAATAGAGAATCAGATTACTAAAGCAATAATGGAGAGATAAAAGGAGCGACAGTTTTATTGTGTGAGGCATTGGCTGGATGTCATGGAGACTTCAACCACTGAAATGAAAAAATATTGTTGCTATACCAGTAGCAAGCAGAGAAAGAGTAATACAGCCAAGGGAGTACTCACACACGCAGTGTCAAACTCCTGCTGTCACTCAGGAGAGTCACCATGAAATAAAGCTGTTCCACATGGACAGTCAAGGCTGAGGTGCCAAGTGCCCAGGTACAGCTCAGGGAACATGTGCAACCTGCCAGCACAGCCCAGGGGGTTGCCTTGTCTTGCAAATCCTCGTGGGCTCATTCACTCAGGGATTCGTGACTGTGTCTCGCAATATTTGAGCTCTTCAGGAGGACTTTGTGCACCAGGTTAGCACAAAATGTGGAGCAGATGATACAAATACTGTGGAAGGTTTCACTACCTCTTTTTGACAAGTTGAAAATGGGAATCCCCAGTGTTTCAGCATTAGGTGGCAAGTGAAAAGGATCCAAATGGAGTAGCTACAAAATCTCATGATTGATCAAATGTGTCTGCACTTGAGGTAGGCTTTTATATCCAAAGTTCTGCCAATCATAGAGAAATTGCTGACAAAACTATGAAAATCAAAACTAAGGGTTTAAAAATGCAGAGTTTTTCTTGAGTGATCAAAATATTGATAAACACACAGGCTGGGTGCCACCAATGCAGAAGTTTCCCCATACCAGGTGCAAGATTTCTTCTCTTGCCTACGCATATACAACTCTCTCACCCGTGTTCCTTTGATTAAAACTATTTATTTGGGATTTTTTGAAGTCTTCATAAAAGCAGCATATGTTGTGGAGATATGAAATGGTCAAACAACTACTACCTTTTGCAGTCCTGGAACAATCAGTCCTGGTCACAGTATGATCTGGTGTTACTGTGCTGTGAAGGGTTAAGGAAAGGCAATGTTGGATCAGCTCTCAGGGCCCACAAGAAACAGGCACCACTCACCTGAATTTTTTTAATCTACAAAATAAAGTTCTTTTGTTTGTGTGCAGCAAGGATTAAGAAGTATTAAATCTTGATCTATTTGTCACAAAAATGCTATGCAATTTCCAAACCTCTCTCTACCCCTGGCATTTACAAAATGGGAAAGTTTCTTGCTTTTTAACAGCTTCCACTTTGACTGGGAATCCCCCTGACAAACTGGTGGCACAGCAGTGCAGGGACCAAGGGTTTGTGTAGCAGTAAGAGCAGCTTCTCTCACAGATGCAAGTTTTGGGAGTTTGGGAGGTTGAATTTAAGCACAGCATTTATTTGTTCACCAACAAATGACAAACATCAAACTTGCTGAGAGAAAGCTAAGTGGAGAATAGCAGCTTAAAAAATGATCCTGACCTTACAGGCCTCAGACAATCTCTTGGATGTGGGAAATGTGAGTTCAAACCCTTTTGGAGGTGAAGAAATCCCTTGCCTCCTAAACAAAACCAGATCATAAAAAGAACAGCAGCCTCCTGGAAAACTCCTGGTCTGCCCAGTGCCGAGCACACTTATCATGATGATTCCCAGGACATACCACTCACAACTATGAAAAGAGCAATCAAAAGACCTTTTGCTTCAAATGACCAACCTCAATTCATTCCAGGACCTGAAAACACTTTTGACGTAGAGTTCCAAGAAATAGAGCTGCAAATTCTTAATCCTAACAGGTTTGCCACAGAGTCTTATAATAACAAACCAACCCCAAAAATACCCAGACAAAGAACCCCCAAACTAAAATCTTAAATGATTGAAACTGATATTTGTTTTCCTGCTGAGCTTCTGTTTAAATGCAGGCTTAATATGATTTTCCTCCATAAAACAAATTCAGTCTGCAAAACAGAGAACCTCCTCATCCTGCTTTATTGCTTAAACCAGACCTTCTGGAGACAGTTCTTACTCTGCAAGAAAAACCCTGTTAGCAGTGACAAATAAGAGTGAGATCAATGTTTTATTAAGGACAGACTCCTGCTACAACCTGCACAGATTATTTTAAATCATGTCTTTGTGTCTAAATTACAATTTTCATTGGAATAGCATTTTTTGATAGAAACGGGATTTATTCTCCAGGTCTGAATTCCTGTCAGGGTACCAAAAATATAGCAGCTGTTGAGAAAGTATGCATTCTTATATTAAAGCCATTATCCTGACCAGAGTTCACATATGAGGCACAGCACTTGTAGCTATCTTTATTTCCATCTAGATATGTTCTGTAGCAAACACAGCTTTGTCATTCTAGCCATTGCAGTAGCACTGAAGAACTAAAACAGGAGCAAATATAAAGGATTTAATTATTCCTTTCTCTGCTGCACATTCGCACATTTCTCTCTTGAGAAAACAAAAATTCTGCACATAGAGAATTGTTTGCAAGCTAATGCTTTACATACATTTCTGAGTAGAAGTTAATTTGCCTGCACATTTACAGTAAATTTATAGCTAAACCTAAGTCAGGCTGCCTCTGAACAAAGCAGTGTTTGAGAAATGATAGTATTGGGTTCTGAGCACTCCTGGGCAAGTGGTTCTGGGAGTGGTACTGAAAAGGTGCACAGACTTCAGAGTGCAAAGCTAAGACATATTTACACTTTTACTTAATTACAAAATGCATTTCAATCACGTGCCAACTACTAAGTGTAGCTCAGTGCTGCTCTGCAGCCCCTGGGTGGGAGCTGTGCCCCCAGAGCAGCTCACTGGGCTCTGCCAAAGCTCCCCTGCCTGGGGACACACCTTGTGCTGTGTGTTGTCCTGCTGCACAGGTACCCAAACTGTGGGAAAGGCACAAGTAATGGAGACAAAAGCAGCTGCAGGGTTTGGGGGTGGCTGCTTTGAAGTTTATGAGCAACAGGGAGCATCCCCTGGGCTGGACTCCTCCTTCCACCACTTGCACAAAAAGATTTCTGCTGCAAAAGCACACAGGATGTTGGGGCCAGGCTGTAGGGAGCTGTTCCCTCTGTGTGGGGATGATGCTGCTGAACAGCTCTGTGCATACACACGACTTGGTTTGGAATTGCAAGTGCCAAAACATTGCTGCAGATTTTAGGACTGTAATTTTAAAAGCCTACTTAAGAATTCAATCAGAATATGGAAATTACATGCATAAACTTAGGTTCTTTGCAAAAGTGACACATGCTCCAAAAGCCTCATATTGACATGTTTTCTGTGCTGAATTCTCTCTTGAACTTGAAAAAATTAGAGTTCCCAACTGCAAGTTTCTGACTTCCATTCCATTCTGCTATATGTTCTGTGCTATATTTGTGCAGATTATCATAAAAGAAAATTAACATTTCGTAAACTAGAAGGATTTTATTAAGGTCATGCAATAGGTATTTATAGTCTTGTTACTCTTTAGTTGCTGGTAACAACTACCAAAAATAATCATGTAATGTGATATTACCACACTCCTACTAGTTACAGTGTGAAAAATGAATAAAAACATGGTTAAAATTTTCTCCATGGAAGCTCTGAAGAGAGGACAGAAAGACAAGGGAGGACAATAAAACAGAGACCTGAAAGCACAGCACGTCCTGCTGTTGCTTTGTGTGAAGATTAGTGGCCCACCATGTCCCAGTGGAATTGCTTCACCATTATATGCTGCACCAGCAGGAAGGGAGCAAACAAAGTTAGGAAAGAAAGTGCCATTTGTACAGTTAGATTTGTACAGTTAGAAATAATATACCTTCAAAAGTTCATCAGTTCAGGCTATAATTCCACCTTAGATTATGACCATGTGAATAAACAGTTCCTTCTGGTCTCATGGATTTAAGACACCTCCAGCCAGGCTCTCAGAAGAATGAGATGCTCACCGTGGGCAGTGAGGGGGTGTTTCCAGCTCTGCTAGTTACATTCTTCATGAGCTGCTTCTCCTTCCTTGCACAGCACTCCCACCCCCATTTCATCTCCTTTGCATGCACACACATACAAGAGACAAACTTTCTTCAGCCTCCCTCCATGGTACCACACAATTTTGGTCTTATGTGGAAAGATGAAGCCAAGAGGCCAAAAGTTTACCTTCATTCCACAGCACAGAGATGGGAGAAAATGATACATTTATGGCAAATCACAAAGTCTTATCCTGCTGATAACTGAGGAAGGTGCAAAGCAGAGCCATCTGGCAGTGTCTTCTCCCTCCCTCTGAATCGTTGTCACATTTCAAGATCAGCCTGTGTTTTCCATCAAAATTGGGAACCCATGAGGCCCCAGGCTGGGAAATATCTATAGAGTAGGTGGAACAGGGGGCAGGAAGCTTGAATCCTTACTTGGTACTTTATATTGTGTTGAATTACTTCTAATGTGCAGCTCCAGGAGAGGGAGAGGAGCTGGCAGGGGGAACTGTCAGTCCTTGGGCCACAACCAGAAATGCAGGAGTAGGTGAGAGGCAGCACCAAGCCCAACATTGTATGAGGGGCCTTCATTTCTCCAAGGTCACGAGACTAAAACAGTCATTCTACTGCAGGACACCCCCTCCCTGGGGCAAACCCATCCTCTCCCCTCACCCCCACTCCAAAGCTTGGGCTCTGCTGACATTTTGCTGCATTTGAGTAAACAAGTTTCTGCAGAGAGACAGAGAGGAGCGTGAGCACAAATTCAGCTGTTTTGATGAAAAGAGAATTTTTCTCAGTGTAGGTATGAGATTGTTTGGGCTCTGTCTGAGCAGAGTTCAGGGATGTGCACAGGTCCCCATGACAACCCAGAGGCCTGGGTAGTCTGCATGGGGATGCTTAGGAGATCCACAATGATGAGCATCTTCCAAATGAGGGATGACAGCAAATCACTTCCATCTGTGATGTAAAAGAAAACCTTGGCATTTCATTCTACATACTTGATCTCCTCCAAGTACCTTCCCATTTGTCCTATAAATAAATAACAGTTTACTTTGAGTGTGCTGTTCTCCCAGGTAAGTGAAAAAGGCTTGTTCCCTTTTCAAGCACAGAAAATGTGCTATTGGCTGTAGGAGTGTCAACAAAGCAACATTCGTACAGCCCAGCAAACCCTGGGAAAGAAAAGAAAACAGCAAAATGATATATAGAGTGCTTCCAAGTTTACTTTGTTTCTTGTTGTTCTCATTCTGTCTGTTCATTTCTGTTGCCAACCCAAAATTCTCAAATCTTTTGGGGTAAAATACTGGCTTAACTAGCAAAACAAAACTACATTGTAATCACAGTTCTGACCCAATTATTTCACTCTGGTTGGCAATCATTCCCTTCCACAGCTGAGGGTTGCAATGCAGAGCAGTATACTGGAGTGAAAAAACTGCCCAAGGGTTATGGCCCTTTTCTTCCCCCATACTGTTGTAATGCATCCTTTGGACAGGTCCTTGAGGATACAGTACATGGTAGCAGGTACTTCCATGCATTTACCTATGAGTCACAGAGAGTTCCATGTACAGCTTACTTTCGTATCTCTCCCATAGAAGGACCATGTTTTAAAAATTTTTTGAACACAAGCCATAAATTCTTGATCAGTACTATGCTCAGTTGGGACTTGCTCTCATGTCAGACTGCATCACAGCAATGATAAAAAGACAGAATGTGTCCTTTCAATGCTACGGCAATAATGCCCTTACAAAGATGCACAAAATGCCACAGAAAGCAGAGTACACTTATATCTCCTTTACTCATGCTGAGATATTTGAATAGTTCTCCTATTGCCATTCTTTTGACTGGGGCAGTATTTGCTGCAACACATTCATGCTAATTCTTAGGCAAGTGCCCCAGTCTGATTTATGATGTAAGTTCTTTCTATTTTTTAAGCCATTCATGCAGGCTTTTCATTAAAGCAAAAGAGAATCTATAATGGATTCAATATGTAATGCAAAGATTAGCTTTGAAAATAGACTTATTTCTGCCTAAGTCATCAAATATTACATGTACATGAGTCTAAGTTCTGAGTAAGCCAATAGAAATAAGAAGCTGCCTCTGAAGGTGATACTGTGGGTGCTGGGAATTAGAGAGATTTTCCATTTGTTCAAAGTCTCCTTTCTGCTTCTGTATTCAGATCTTCCTTCTCAAGTCTGCGTGTCCTCTCTTTCCATATCCCACAGCCTCTTTGTCACCTCTGCTTCTGAAACTCCCTGGCATCTCCTTTTGGTAATCTGGTGTCCCCCAGCACACATGTCTGAGGTGGGAGACACACAGCATAGGGCCTTCCAGTATTTCTGTAGCATTGAAACTGGTCACAGACCCAAACCTTTCATCCTCATTCAGCAAAGCTCCTGCTGAAGTTTCCAGTTAAACAGTCAACGAGTGATTTTTCCTGATTTGGCCTGAAATGCTGTGTATATTAAAATGGGAAGAAAAGCAAAGAGATGCTGTCAGTTAGCATCCCAGTATTGAGTACAAAATTAAAAATCAGAGTCTTTTCTCAAATTAGAACAGACAGGAACTCTTAAGAGTAGGGCAGAACCTGCCAGTAAAACATACAGACAAGTTCTCAAAAACTATTTCCATTAATAATGAGCCACCAGTCCACCAGGACAAGACTTTTAAGTTCCCAGGGACACTTAGAGGTTAATAACTAAATCAAACAGGGTAACGAGGAGACAAAGAAACACAAACCTTCAACGCACCAGCTACAGTAAATGGAAGGAAATGAGAAGATACTCCCAGAAATTACTTTTCAGCAGTTTGCTATGGAAAATTTGAGAAGGGCAGAAGGTAAAACTGAACACCTCAGGAGGAAACTCGACAATGCCTTACATCTATTTGGACATGGAACAGTGCACAGCCAAACCAAACAAACAAATTCATGAAGAACCTGAGCAGTTTAATAATTTGGCCTACAGAATTTCAAGGCCAAGTCAACACGCACTGGTGAGTTGAGCTAATACTAAATAAATTTAGTTCTCTGACATAGTACTACAGAGGACCAAAAATTGCTCAATTCATATTTGACAAAAAATTGATCTGACAACTTATTTGACTTATTTGGAATAAGGTATATAATGGTTTACTTTCCTTCTTCCCATCTTTATTTTCAGCTCATAGAGCTGCATAAATGACTAGTGAATATATCCATTGAACATTCTGTTGGATTGATTTTTCAAGGATGCTTATAGACAGCCAATGTTTTTTCCTTTTCATTTTCTTGCTCGTGTCATGCCACTACACTGAGAGTTATGGATGGCCAGGAGCACAGGAATCAGGGCCTTGGGGAGCCCTCAGCCCTCCTGGTTACAAACAACAGCAGCGAGCAGCTCTTCATTAGCAGCTACAAGAGGACTTACAACACACCAGTGGCAACCCTGCCTCCATCCATCAGGACCATTCCCCTTTTACCCTAAGAATACCCAAACCCCTGCAAAAGTATTGTGAACAAAAGAAAGTATGTAGATCTGCCTATTGCCAGAGCCTGAAGTATTTCAGTAACCGAGATTTTACAATGCTTAACGTTTTGCATTTATTTTTAATGTCACTCTGTGTAAAATCAGAACCATTCAAACTCCGTCTCTAAAGATATTTCAGTAAAAGCTTTGCTGGTAAGATGAGAAGATGCCTGTTGTTTAATCCCTCATATCTTTGCTGTATTTCTCCTGCTGTTCTTGTTATGCTGAGTTCCTTTGCTACCGACTCAGTAAAAAAAAGCAGAACATCCTGCTGCTACTTGTTTAAATATATTTGGGGGTAAAAAGCAAGCCCCCCACAACCCCCTGACTAACAGGATTGCTGGAAGCCCTGAGGAGCTGCAGCACTGCCTCTGTGTGTAGGTGGCCTGAGCCAAGGGCAGACACAGCAAAGCCCCAGGAACCTCAACACTGCTGCAGAGCTGGGGATCAAGCTCAGTTCAAGTGGAACAAGTGTAACTACATCCAAATCAGTAGCTGTGCCTGCTTTTCCCAGCATGGTTTTCTGCCAAATGTGTATTCCAGAACATGTCCAAGGCTGACCAACCTTCCACAAGACCTTGCTGGCCAACGGGGAGGAGCAGCACTGGGAAGCTGGGTGAGCAAAACACAATAATGTTTTACAAACATTATTGTTTAGCATTGCTGTTAGTGCTTCTCCTCATCGTAGGCCAGGAAGTCTGTGCTGTGTGGGAAAGGCTCAAAATGATGAATTCCTGTGCATGTGACATGTTTGCATGACAGGCCTGCTTGTCACCTTTGCTCTGCAGGGAGCCAGGCAAGGACCACATCAGAAGGCAGAACTTCAGTAGCAGAGAAGGTCCCCCAAGATTCCCCTCTGGAGCCCCAGCACAGTAGGTGTGAGGCACAGGTCATGTGGAAGCTTGCAGAATGGGAAAAATCAAACAGCAGTACAAACCACACCAAAGCCCAGCTGAAACCTGGTGAAGATGGTGCCAATGCTCTTTTGTAAAGCCTTCTGCTCTGTATGGCAGAGATTACAGTGACTTAGTCAAACCTTGAAGTAGACCACAGCTTAGAGGGACTGTTCTCTCACACAGACCCTCCTTCAAACAGAGAAATCAGAGGAGGGGAACAGGTGATAAAACATACTCTGAATGCCAAAATTCATTCCCCAGCTACTGCTGAGCCAGAGGCACAGCTGAACTTGCCATGGCACGGAGGGAGCAACAGCATTACCAGAACAAGCAATCCACCTTCAGTGTCTGATACCACTTAATCATAGTGAAGGGTGTTCGGCCTGTGTGCCCCAATCAGAGACCCCTCACACTTTTACAGCAGGCCTACTCATCTTTCTTCCTAAAACAAATAATCTCTCAGGCTCATTGCAAACCACCAGTGACACTTAGTATTCTGATCACTCCATGCAAGTCCACCTGGTATATTGTGTTTTAAATCCAAGTGGTGTTATGGCTATGCATTTTCACTAGCTCCGTGGTACAACACAATAGCTCTGTTCAGTAAGAAGTAAATCTAAATTCCAGTCCTTGACTGATGAGGTTTATATACGGGTTTTTTTAGACTTTTATGCATCTTGAAACCACATCTGTCAAAACACGTTAACTA
This sequence comes from Calyptomena viridis, assembly GCA_013390005.1. Lineage (NCBI taxonomy): Eukaryota > Metazoa > Chordata > Aves > Passeriformes > Eurylaimidae > Calyptomena > Calyptomena viridis. The sequence goes on from WEIV01004058.1 coordinate 751,565, forward strand.
AACAATAGGATACTTAAACACTCACTGAAATATCAAAAAGCTTTTTCTTCCTCCCGTTTCACCTGTTACAAACCTTTTTGATCTTAAACGGTGACAAAGGATCATTGAAAAAGTCCCCACTGTCTGGTAATGTCTGGAAAACACTATTTATCCTAGACACTTTATCAATGTGTCATTTAGCTCAAGAAGATTACAGAGAGGGATGAAACACATCAGCTCCACAGGGACTTTCAGAAAGCCTGACAACACCCCTCTTGGCTCATGGCTCACCTGCCTTCACATCCCTGCAAAAAAGGATCCCACCGAGATTTCTGTTCTGCTGCCTATGGATGGAGCTGTGCAATGCATCCCTTGGCTTGGCAATGGATGAAATCCCTGATCCCACTTCCCAAGGGTGTGAAATGTGATCCCAGATCAAGAGGGACCAAGAAGCACATGGTACTTCAACAGCAAAGGGAAGCAAAATATTGGATCTGTTCCAAGGACTGCTAACATCACCTGGAGTTTCCGTGGAGATCTCAAGTCCTTTGTGAACAATTTTGCTACTCTTTAAGCTAAAGGCACTGAAAAAAGCAGGATAGATGTGAGCTCAAGTCTACCTACATTGCCCTAAATAGCGTAATAATAAAAAGATAGTAATTTCCTGCAATCCTGTAAACGTCTCTCATTTACCAGTGTCCAGCTCTCCTGGCTGTAATTCCCCACCAGCCTCTCCAGCAAAGATCAGACCTGTACATCTCATAACTCCTTGGTGTGATTTATAAAGCTATCTAACTTCTTCTCTTCCTCATGTAATCTATTTGTCTTTTTATCACAGCCTCTTATCTGCCCCTCGTTTGCAGTAGCTATTTATCAAAGACTTACAACAATGCCTGTTCCTCTGCCATTATTGATGGAGGTGCCTCCACAGCCCAAACCCCAGCTGGCCACACTGCTGTGATGGTGACAAAGCACAGGCAGTGTCACACCAGTCCTGCAGGGTGACTTCCCACACCTCCCACCTTGCCCCCATCCACCCAGCTCAGGTGGGTGCCCCAGGTGCTCTGTGTAACACCAGCCACAGGGGATGCCCTGCTGTGGTTGTGCACCCATTGTGCACCCACTGTCAGCTGTCTGCTGGAGCTGATGGGAGTTTTGACTTTTGGAGACTGACTCTCTACCTCAGCTTATCTGTGGTAAATGAGTTATACTGGTATTCTGCTGCATGACACAAGATTTACAAGTCTTAGATCATTCAGTAGGTAGAGCTCTCTAGAGATGTGCTTAGTTTTACAGCTCTATTGCCAAGAATATTTCCAATCAAATACCACACTCTTCTGCATCAGCCAGCAATAGCTCTTAGAGCTTGGGTTTGAGTCTAATTTGCTACTTAACATCAGCTTTAAAAGAGTAATAAAAAGCAAAATAATGACAAAAATTGATTTTTAATATTCGAAAAAGGCAATAGAAAAAAATTCCTCTTAGGTTCCACGTGTATTTATTTATGTATGCACACATCTGGGAGAGATGTTTCAAGGTGTGAGGTCAGTAAAGCACCTGCCAAGTACAAGCTCTCCCAGGCTGAAGGGCTTTGTGGTGAGCCCTGGGAATGTCAAGCACAAACTCCTACAGAGCCCTCCTTATTCTGTATATTTCATACTGAAAGCTGTAGAAAACTAAACTCCATCTAGCTGTGTTTTCTCATGAAGAGATCTCTTTAAGCTTCTCTGAAACACAGAGCTGCCATGTGCCATCCTGACAAAAGCCCCCTACAAGCCAAATGCCTTCCCCAGGCAGGAGAGGCTGCAGTGGGTGCCTCGGGCAGTGGGAGCTGCTGCAGGCACAGCCACAGCCCCCCGGCTTTGGGAACAAAACTCTCTCCTGTTAGTGGCTGCTTTGTGTCTGAAGCCACGAGATTTATTTCTAAATGGACACACACACCTCTAAGTATACTTTCAGCATACATCTTACAAATCTCTTCTAATAATTACGTCTTCTCTAATAGTATGAATTCTTATTAGCCTTATAAATAAATGCCTGACTCCTTTTCCCACGAATGTTACTATATGTTGATAACCACAAAGTAGCAAGTCCCGGGCACTCATGATGTATTGTGTTAAAAAGCTTACTAGTTTTTGCATTGTTCTCTCCTGTCTATTAACATTTCTGTCTTTTTATTTCTTGAAGTAGCAAATAGGAAGAAATTTCACTTGAAATTCTGTTTTGTACATCACCTTCTCCTAGTATCTTTTTAGAACTAGCAAGTCTTGTCCTTCTAACCCTGTCTTCACACAGAAATTTATCTAATTATTAGCAATCCAATTCTCCTTTACCAGATCTATTAGGTGCAGAAAAATTTTTAAATGGGCAAGTGACAAGCAGAGGAAAGATGAGAAAGCAAATGAGGTGTTGGGTATATAAGTACAGGAAGACACAACAAAGATACAGGGAGAAAAGCAGAGGGCGAGAGCAGCAGTGCTTCATTAATTGTTGAAATTTTACTAGCTTTTTCCAGCTTGAGTAGCAGACGAGAGGATGTCAGCTGGCCAGGGAAGCTGGCTTTAGTCCCATGCCCTCGGGGATTGCAATTTGCCAACCCAGAGGATGAGGAGGCTCCCATGGCAAATTTGCTGGAAGGAAGATGAATCAGACTGAACTGAGACACTGGAGAAAGGATCCTACTGCAGTTGGAAGAGGCCAGGGGCCGAAACTAGAAGGGGGATGTCAGGACCTAGGAGATGGTCTCCTTTAAATCTTCCACAAAGGCTTCCTCATGCACTGGTTAAGCCCACAAAAATTGAGACATCAGAGAGATGTGGATAGCAAGGCAAAAAGAGAGGTTGGGCCTGAAAAGGGGAAACAAAAGACACTTTTATCTGCAGCAGAAAAGCAGTGGGATGGTTCAGGTACCAAGTGACCTGACCAAAGAATACAAAAAGCATTACAAGAGTGTGCAGTAAGGAGAATAATTTCTTCTTTTCAAAATCAAATTCAAGTAGAAGCAGCCTTAGCAAAAGCCATTTTATATAAATTAACACAATTCTTTCATATATCACAATGACCAGCTGGGCCAGAAGACTTTCATTGTGTGCAATTTCCTCCCAGCTGTGGCCCTTTGGCTGCGCTGCACAGGCGTGTGACAGAAACGCAATAGAGCAGCTCAGCATGAGCACAAGGGCTGTCTGTGATATTTACCAGTTGCCTTCTGCCTCCTAAATGGAAAATGAAGGCCAGATCCTCTAATTAGTGTGCAGTGACTCAGTACAGACCGAGAACAAGGGATGGAGGTGACTTTTAGACACGCTGATTTCTGTGTGATCCCTGAGCGGGAGGGGAGGCAGCAGCAGAGCCCTGTGTGCCCACCCGGGCTGTGTGCTGTGCTGTGCCCAGCCCTGCCAGGGCACATGGCAGAGTGGGCTGCAAGGTCAGGGAAATCACAAAAAGTGGGACAACTAAGACATTCAGGAAATACCCCAAGAAACTGGAGGAAAACTGGGAGTGTCACAGCTCTGCAGAGCAGAGGGCAATGCTGATGATTTCAAGGCTTTCTTTGGAGCAATAATCTCTATCAACAGATCAACACCCTGAAGATGGATAACAATTAAGACCTATGATGGAAGGAACTGTCAGCATGTACATAAAGGGAAAGAAAAAGCCCAGCAACTCAGTCTCAGGGGTACTTGAGTAAGTTTGGTCTCCCTGATTGTTTCAGCCAACTAGTTCCTGAGGTAAATAGACTGTAAGTTTTAGTCAGGGACAGCACTATGAGTTCACCTTGGAAAAGTCACGGAGGAGGCCCAGGACAATTGGGAAATGATGATGCCCGTGCTGAACATGGGGGAGGATGAGTGAGGAATGAAAAGGCAGTCAGGAATGCTCAAATAAACAAGGGATTTGTAAGGCCAGGGAGGACATGCAGGAGATGAACAGCACTGGGCACAAATGTGTCAGGTAAAAATAATGCCAAAACAATATCATTTAACTTTGCAACAAGGTAGCAGACCTTGTGGTGAAGGGAGAAGGGCAAATGTCATACTTCACCTAGCACATCCATATTTTTATATAAGCTATGGATACACAATGTAGATTAAACTACTGTAGGTGGATGTGAGAAAGACAGGGTGACTCAAGCTGGGGAGGAGTTATTGATTGTTTACTGTTTAAAATGGAAGGAGGCACAAAACAAAGGTATTCCCTGGGGACTTGTCCTGAGCCAGCTCTGTTCAATGTCACACCACAGTGACCTGCAAGGCAGGATATAGAGTATTGTCAGTATACTTGCAAATGACCCCCAGCCAGAAGGGACTGCAAATGAGTGGAAGGACAACATCAGAATTGCAAATGGTCCCAACAAGCTGGGGAACTAGAACAAACAATAGGGTGCATTTCAATTAGAGCCTCCAAAAATACTCCACAGCAGAAATACAGGATGGAGGAAAATCGGCTACTTGGAAGTTCTTTGGGGACGGATCTAAGAACTATAGTAAATTATACTGAGTGAGAATCAAGAACTCCACAATTTTAAAAGAGACAAACAGGCATGCATAAAGAAAGAGAGTCTGCAAATCGTGCAGTGTAGCAAGGCTTTTGCTGGGGAAGGTTAGCAGTGCATTGTTCTTCAGGAGAGACCTGGACCACTTTGTAAGAGCCTGAAGGAGAGCAGTGGGAAAGGTCAAAGTCCAGAAAATGGGCCTACATGGAACTGTGAATGAGCATTTTTGTGTAGCCTAATGCTCTGGTGCAAAGACACGAGGAATCAAATGCTTCCTTTGTCCACAGCTGACAGAATAGGAAGCAGTGGGAACGCAGCATTTGGGCCCTGCACAAAGAGAGGCAGCAGAGCTGGTTCATACAGACACTGCAGATGGGAGCTTTTATTAGAAGAAAAAAAAAATTCAAACTCACTGAAATAATCTGAAACCAGTTTAGCATGTGCTTACACAACTACTTCAGCTTTCAAATAACCAATCCTATGATGAGAAAGGCACAGCCAAGGTCAGCAAACAATGACCAAGGAGTGTTAACCACTGAATAGCTGAATACAAGGTGTGTCAGTCCATCAGGATGAAAAAAAAGAACATAAACCAAATCCTACTTCAAGGATAAAAAACTTCCACGATTTGGATGTTCAGGTGATTGCAATATTATGAGAGAGGTCATCACATTGAATATTCAGAGATTGCCTTAGGCAGGGGCTTAAAGTGGTCAGAGAAGTCTCTGACTGCCCAGCAATATAATTTTATTTGTTCTTAAATTAAATTTAGGATCAGGCAAGCTTGTGTAATTGCCCTTATAATGCTCTCTCACTGGACATCTATCCCATCCAACCTCACCTCTGCCTGTCTTGCCTTGTTTCTTGAGCACTGCTTTTGTGTTATCTGCACAGAGCCTACTCCAAACCCTACAGAAGCACCTTAAAACACAGGCAGTGGCAAGGAGCCCTTCCCCACCATCCCAACCTCTCCAGCTCTCCTGTAACCTCATCCTGTAACCATCCCATCCTCTCCTGCAAACCATCCAAAAGGTGCAGCAGCTTGAGCCCCTGACTCTTTAGCTGAAGCACAGCAGCACAGCAGTGCAGCCCCCAGGATCCAGCACAGGTCTTCACCCCTGTCCCCCACAGCCCCATCACCTCCAGCACAGGCACCACTCTCTGCAGAGGAACCACTGGACACAACCAGAATGAGTGAGACTCATTTTTAGCACAGGTACTGCAATGCCTGCTTCACAACCACCCTGCTTTTTGTGCCTTACAGCCATAATGATAATATTCACCCTGAGAAACTCCCACATCTCATTCTGACAATACACAACACCCTGCAACATTAATGAGTTGGCAGGGGGAGAAAACTACTCATTTGGAAGAAGACTTCTGGAGCAATATAAAGCTGCAGGAAACCTGCCTGATTTGTCTTTTGGCAAGTTCTGCTCCTGGCTTTCAATTAACACTGCAAGCCTTATCAACTGATTCTCTACAGGAACTAGTTGGGTGAACTGAGCACACCTGTAATTGCATGTTAAAGTTACACAGACCCCAGTTTTCTGTCTCAGAACAAATTAGGTTTATTTTTAGGTTTTGTCTTCACTTGAATCCAAAGCTTGAGCTACAGCCCTTTAATGTTAAACCCAGAAAGGTCCAAATCAAAAGAAAATTATTGCAGCAGCCGTTAAGAAGTGAAATGTGCATTTTACAGAGCTCTGCTGGTAATGTTTTGTCCTGCTCTCTGTTCTTTTACAATTCTCTGTGCAAAGAGACTCTTTTGACATTGGCATTGTATTCTGCAAGTGCTGGCTAGGAACAACTTCTCCAGCTTACATCAGATTTATCTTCATCCCTCCCATATCAACTCAGCAGTGATTGAGAAAGGCTAATTGGGTTTTTTGGGTTTTCCTTACATCTTGAGTGTAATAATGTGAATCTATTTGTTTTGTCAGATTAGGGTGGTTTAAGAGCTAAGGAAATTTTTACATTACTACAGCTTCTATATTCTAGGCAATATGAACAGGAGGAAACTTACAAATGTGGAAAAAGTTTGTGGCAATCTGAAAACTTTCAAAACTATACATAAACTACATAAATGTTTAAAACCATATAATTCATCCCACATGCTTGTTACTGTTGCCAAGAGTAATCTGGAATTCAAAGTTAACAAAAGTTCACACTCTAAGTTATCACTATCAAAACCTCTAAAATATATCTGACCTTACAAACAGCTCTAATTAAGAGTGTTCTGGAGACAGGATTTAATTCCTCCCGATTTGGTAGCACAGCACTTACATTTTCTCTCAGCTTTTTTTTATGTGTCCAACTTTGCTGTTTGCCATACCAGCTCCATGGTCCCATTCCCAGGCCCTGCTGTCCTTTGTGGTACTTTTCTGGAGGCTGGCACTCACCAGAGACACTCAGAGCAGCCTTCAGACTGTTTTTCCTTCCACTGAAAGACCTCCCCAGTGCTGCAGCAGCAGAAAATCAGGCAGCCATGTAGTTTTCAGCAGTGTCTCCTTTAGCAAGTTCAGCTGAGGTGGGTTCAGGAGACAAAGCAGCAGTTACCAAGACCCTGCACATCTCCAGTGTGTTGGGTCATGGGTTTAATTTGGAGTAGATTTAGCTTGGTCATTCCTCAGGGAATCAAAACTTTCAGAAGAGAAAAAGCATTAGATACACTCTCAAATAATCTTATGGTCCATGGCCCAGTTCAGATCCCAGTGTCCTACTAGAGACCATCAGAGGGTCCACCTCAAACAAGCCCCCACCTAAACCACTGTGTCAAGGGCCTGTCTTCTCACTCCTGTGTCCCAAAGAATTGGGAAGTTTTTTTAAGGTAATCTGGTTCATTTGGGGAGGAGTGTTGCAGCTGCCTTGAAAATCAGGGCATCATGCAAATCTAACAATCTGTTATGAAGTGCCCCACTGCTCTGCATTACAGAGGTCTAATTCCCATTGGAAATGCATTCAGCTCCCAGCACAACCATTACATTCAATTATCATATGATTTTTAGGAAAGAGCAACATTGGCAACTTGCAGAAGTGTTCCTGAGCTATTTCAGCCAGGTTTGATTAAAGCAGCAGTGCACGTTTTCCTTTGCTGTGCTTTACAAACTTCATCTGCTTCCACTTAGTTACAAAGTTGAGCTCTAAAAAGGTAAAACTCCCAAAGTTTAAACAAAAAACCACCTTGATTTATAATCTTAAGGTGTGAAGAAGTAAATTTCCAGTGTAGTGAGCTACCCACCTAGCTGCAGTTCTTATGTGTTAAAAATCCCTGTACACCACACAGAAAAATTACCCCTAAGCATTTTTTCTTTTTTTTTTTTCCTTTTTTCCCCAATTCTACAAACTGCCAGAATACTAAAGAGATTTTTAGGAAATTGCTCTCAGTGGTAAAAATTCACTATCTGATCTCCAAACAGAATTATAAACTGGAAACACACAGGCCGGATCCAGCCCTCTCATTAGGAGTAGGTAGGGATTTTCTGGTAAAAGATGTTTTGCCAGAAAATATCAATTAATCAACTTTGTCCCCAAAAAGGAGAATTTCTCTATTTCATTACAATGTTCCCTAAAAAGTATCTGAGTGGCAGCACGGACAAAGCAGACTCCATTTCCTAACTCCCAGCAGAAACTGGACCAGAGAGTTCTGAGGCACCAGGCTGGGGCCATCCTTGCCAGAGCCCTCCCAGCCTCCCATTTTCCCACACATGCTGTTTACTGAATAACTTAATAATTCACCAAAAGCCCAGTGGGGCAGCCCAGCACTTCTGCCACCCTTGGAGGAGCAGCAAATCAGAAGGATGTCTCCTCTCAGCCCTAATCACAAAACATCAGGACTCGGGTTTCCCACTGGTGTCCTGGCACGTGGCTCAGTGCCAGCGTTCTCAGCTGGAATCCCCAACCCACTGGAGTTTCTGTAACTCACTGTGAGCTTTGCCTAAGTACAGAGGGGGGCTTTGGACTATGGCAAGTTGTTTAAAGATAGTAAATAAGAGGGATTTGTCATTTCTTCTGCAAGATGTGAGAAAGGCTATCTGCCAATCTGCCCTGCTCGTGGCACTATCAACATCCCACTCTCTTCACTAGACTGGCCAGTTCATCACAAACTGATGCTCATGGTTGAAATTCATTAAAAGAGAGATGTCTGGGCTGCTGCTTCTGCAGGAATGAGATTTTCTTCTGCAAACTGCAAGCTGATAAAAATTCCCTTTGTAAATACCAAAGTTGCTTGAAATTTTTCCTTCTAATTTTCTTTTATGAATGCATTGGGGAATTTTTGTGGAGGATGTTAGAGGAGAGCATTGCAGAACAGGGAATGGCAGAAATGGGGGGTTTCCCCTCCTGAAGCAGCCCACTTTTTATGGAAAAGCTGAAAGCATTTTAATTTTCTTGAGTTCTGAACTAAAAATATTTATTTGTGCATCTTCTAAGGCTTCTACAAGGAATCAAAATTTTTCTCCCCCAAAATAATAATTTTACCAAAGCAGGCCAGTGTGTCCCGAAGGGATGAAGAGCAGCCTGTTACCCACAGCTGTGCTCTCAGCCCTGCTCAGCACATTCTGCACATCAGAAAGAGAGAAAGATGTGAAGAACTATTGATCACTGCTGCTTAAACGCAGTGAAATTCTGAATTTAACAAAAGCACAGGCTCGATGCTGGAAATTTCTGTACGTTCCCAAGACAAGCCCATTATGAGCACGGCTTGTGGCGAATTGCTCAGGGTGCCTCAAGTTTAGTTATTTTTCCCAGAAACAAACCTGCCTTGGTCCTGTTGTGGGTTATAATCAGGGCATTCTAACAGGCTGTCAATTAATGTTCAGCTTGGGAGATTTTTATCATGTCCATAAAGAATTACACGGTGGCCACTGCACTCACAGGCTGAATCAAATGGGAATGATATACAGTCAGAGCAAGCCTGATATAATGCCTTGCTAGTAACCTAGCCACAGTATTTTAATTCTCTCTAATTCTCTGTGCTTGTGGAAATCCCACAAGAGAAAATCTAAATAAATGAATCATAATTATAAATGTTGCTTATGTAATTGGTAAATGATGCAGAGATAAATGAGCACTGCTTATTCCTACATAAATACAAATTAAATCTGGACACTGCACCAAAGATGTGCCCTCTAGTACTCTGAATTTAAGAAGGTTCAAAGATTAAAAGTGCAGCTCATTACTGTGATTTTTCTCTCTTTCTGTCATACCAACCCTTCCTATCTAAGTACCTCTATACACCAAAGGTCCCAAACTGGAATCATGGATCAAATATTTTCAAAAAATGTAAGAAGCACATTTTTCACATTCCAAGTGAAAAAGGAAAGGTCAAGATAATCCGTCAGCAAACCAACCCCTTATCAGGATCACGGGCAGTCCCATTACTGCTATGACAGCTAGCTCAGCTGCGAGCCAAATGCCTGGAAAAGGCCAGCCAAAAATCCATCAGTAAAACCCAATTTATCACAGCTAAAGGACAAACCAGTGCTGCCATGTGAGGCTGGCACTGGCAGAGCCGGCCAGCCCTGTCCGGAGTGCAGGCTCCAGAGCTCGGGTCTGCACCTCCAGGGCTCGTCAGGGAGCTGCTCCTGCCTGGAAACAGCCACGCTCCTATTCCAAAGAAAATCTATTAAAGCAAAAATAGCAGCTCAGGGAACAGTGATTTGCAAAGCTCAGAGGTTGGTGTGTGTGGCTGAGTCACTCAGAGCCTCCCCCAGCAAGGACCTGCAATGCATTGGTTTTAATATTTCACCAAACGAACTTCACAAGTTCAGAAGACAGATTACTTGGTGGAGGCAGGAAGCCTCATAGGCTTCTCAGCACATCCTAGCTTCCCCCCCCAGCTCTGTACTCCAAGGAAGCACAATGCCTCTGTACCTCTCTTTAAAAACATCTTTTCTGAGGACTCCAGTGCTGGTGGAGGTGCTGGATTGACAGCTCCAGACATTCATTCTGCTGTTACCCACTGGACAGGCACAACACAGGCTGCACAACCCGTGCTGAGCCGGCCCTACCAGTGTGCCTTTGGCACCTATTAAAAGCTGTAACACCCTCCAGTAGATGGACTGCATTGCAGGGGGAAGCGGGATGGAGCACCCAGCCTCGGCCGGCACTTTGTGGCAGTGCTGGTCCCTCGGGGCAGTGGGAGAGGGGCAGGAGCACCAGTACTCAGCATTGCTGCTGGGCTGATGTCGGGGTTAATGCTCTGCGAGCCCAGGGAGGCGTTTGGAGCAGTTCCTTTTGTGAACCCGACTAAGAGCAGTGCAAGCCCCTCTCCACAGATGAGGCTGCGGCAACACTCCTGTCCTGAGGAGGGGAAGTAGCACCCTGTGCCCATTTGCCAGACCCAGAGCACCGAGGATGCAGAAGAGAAGTGGTGGGAGGTGGTTCCCAGGGCCTGGTCCCTGCCCCTCGTCCCCCCCGGTCTCTGGCGCTGCTGCCCTCCCTCCCTGCACTGGTCAGGCCACTCCCAGCCCTTGTCCCAGGAGCTGAGCAGGACACAAGCACACTACAGCCATGCAAATTCAGAATTCTTCACTTCCAGCAAGAACCCACATCTAGCCTTTCCAAACTGGAGCCAGGCAACTTGCCTGAGGGACCCCCACACACAGCAGGCTCTCCTGGTTCCAGCAGCAGCCTGGCAGTGATGTAGGAGACACAGGCAGGAGCAGGAGGGGGAACTCTGCTGTTTAAATATCTTCTGTACACTGTGTAAGCAGATTCAAGCTCATCTTCCTCAAATTGCTTTACTAACCACATTAACCTCCGGGACTCCTCTTTGTTTCCTGGGGTGAGTGAGCAATAACTCAGGGATACAGCAGGAATGGCTGAGCTCACTTTGCAGTGAGACGACCAGTGCAGTGTGTCCTATATGGAAAGCTGTGGGTTTCAGAAATGATGTATTATTAGTGCTGCATCTGAAATAACCCAGTAATTGCTTAATGTTTTATATTTACATGGGCTGTACATTGTGTTTGCTCTGAGAGAGGGAAGGAAAACTAAGCAGAAAGGAGTTTGCAATAAACCTAGAGTAAGCAATAAAGGCTATAAATGGTAATCTGTCAATAGCATCAGGTTTGGGAAGGGCTTGATTCAGGAAAAGAGGAGCATCCTCAGCTCTCAACAGATCTAAACCAGCACAAATTGATGTAGTACCTAGCAGGATTGAGTCCTTCCTGAAGGATGAGCTATTAAATGTAAGCATACACAAATTCTTATTTGAAAGATCATATTCATTCTTAACAAGGGGAAAGATGATCTTTCAGATAAGGCACTGGTGTGCTGGGACTCTGCAGTGAGCTTCAGCTCGGCCACAGATTCCTTGCTTCATTCTCAGTCACTTCCTCAAAATCCCTGTTCCTCCCATCTCTACCCTCACGATGGGGATGTTTCCTCTCCTCCCCTCCCTGCACTGGGCTGTGCTCTCTTTCTGTGAGCAGCTCCAGTTCCCAAGCAAAGGCAGGTCCCCCAGGTCAGCCATAAAGTAAATAATAATTGGTAATATTAATTTTTGAGTATTTCTTCCTTCTTTCTAGCTCAGTAATTGCTTCTTACAATACCATACATCACAGTAATATTCTGTCACATTGGGTTGGATTTATGCAATGGGAGAAAGGGGCAAGGACCCATTTTATCTCATTTGTGTAGCAAATGAATAATTCTGCAGAGTTCACCATATCCCCTAAGAAAGTGATACTAAATCAGCTACTTACTAGGTCATCGTTTTGATCACAAAGACGTTTGGCCTCTTCCAAGTTTGCTGGCTACATTTAAACTTCTGTCCCTGGAAAACAGAGAGCAGTCATGCACAACCACATGTGGGTGTTCAACTGCTTCTAAAATAAAAAACTTCTGCAGGTTTTAGTACCAAAACTGTCTGCCTTGAGAAATAAACAGTCAAATTGTCATGAGTAAGCAAGTATGTGCACACGTGTGTGCAAGCATGATGTGAATACAAACTCAGAGGGACAGGGGTAACCAAAGTTTGCAATCTACCCATTTTCCAGGTTTTCAGTCTTCAGTTTATGTCACATTGAATGCAAAGTGAAACAGCTCTTAGCTGTATAGACTGAAGAAGGCCTGTGAAGTCAGCTACAAGAGCTAAAAACTATTAGGTTGAGAATTTTTAAAGCATGTGGGAAAAAACCACAGGGAAGAGTCCTCTGCATGAACCAGCAGCTGTGCTGGAGGGAGGAGAGGCAGGTGAGACAAGGAGCACCACCCAACCTCCCACCAGCTACACACTGCCATATGGTGTGCTGAGAAACTGGCAGGTATAAGGATACAGGAGAACTGGGAGCTATAAAAACTGTGAGGATATTACCATGTTAGACATATTGCAGTCTACTGTGGGGGGAAAAAAAAAAAGAAAGAAAAAAAGAACGAAAGAAAAAGCCCAACCAAAGCTAATTCCCCCAATTTACATACAGTTGTGTCTTGCAAGTAAAATACAAGATTCAGCCTTTCCCAGCTTCTTGCAACACCGAGGGAAAAGCTGCTTGATTGGAAATAAGGTCGTGCAGGGGTGAGCAGCAACCAGAGCAGAAGGAGAAGCCGTGATAAAGAGTCCGGGGTAGGAGGGAGCAAAGGGCACAGATCCAAGATTACAAAACCCAGCCAGGTCTTGCATTAACATGACAATTACCTCCTCAAGGGTCTGCTGCCTGTACAAACTGCACAGGCTGGTGTGGAAACACCCAAAATATACAAGTGATGAGCAACGGTGCCAGGGCACAGCCAAGGAGTCCAAGACCTCAGCATTGGCTTATCTGCTCAGGGATTAATTATTTCAGGATACAAACCTCCATGCAAATTATGTAGTAAAATAAAATCACTTTGGTTCCTGTCTTTGCAGGGAATATGCCCCTGACATGCTCTCCCCTCCTCTCTGAACCCTCATCCAGTGGTGTGAGCTCGTGGGATTGGGATCTCCCAAGGCTCCCAGAGGGGATCACCCCTGATCCCAGTCTGATCCCAGCCCACCAGGTCACTGCAGCCCATCCTTTTTACAGTTTCTAGGTTCAAATCCAGCATGAGATGCCAGGACTTTGATAGAACACCATAGGAGTCACAGTCCTGACATCCCTGACAGCAGAGAGCAGGACAGGGGGGAGAGACCAACTGTGAAGCAGAACTGTCCCTTCCCAGTGCCATCACTTCTCAACACCTTTTTGACAATGCACATCTGTGGTGATGTCTACAGCACAGCCAGGGGAGGTGACAGGACACCTTCTATGTGTTCATGTGAAGGATTTACACAGCAGCAGCAACATACACCACAGAAAGTAAGAAACACTGCAGGAGATGCCACCGTATCTGGTTATTGAGAGAACTTTATCAAAATTATGGGAAGAAAGAACTAATTAGCAGTTAGTGGCAGGAGCAGATGACCTTTTTAAAAAGGAAGATCTTAGTTTTATGCCTATGGTACTTCAGTAACCAGCAGAAGGAAGAAGAAATACAGAAAGTATGTGAGACTGATGAGAAATTATTTGAAAATTCATGGAGCAGGAGCAGGCATTTAGTAACAACGACTGAACAAGAAATGTGTTACTGCTCCATCCCAGGAGTTACTGCACAGAGAGAAGCCTCTTGAGCTCTAGGTTGCCTTTGCTGGGGCAGGGATTTCCTGCAGGTTTGCAGACAGGAGAAGGGACATTTCAAGGTGTAGCACCTCAACAAAAGAGTGCCTGCATCTCTCCTCGAGACAGGAACTGTGAATGCCATCCACTGTTTGGGGAATGATAGACAGATTGCACTCACCATTGACCAAAATCAATCTGGGCCCTAATAAAATGTGTCATGTTAAGGACTAACCCAACCCACAGCAAAGACCTCACTGACATCAGTGGGAAATGGCAGAGTTCCAGGGGATATTTGCCAGAGACAAATAGAGGAATATTTGCACAAAACACCTGTTAGTGGGACAGTCAGCAAGAGTCTCAGGTGAGACAGAAATGGCAACACTGAAAAGCTGCCTTCCCATTGCCTTCAGACCCTGTGACAAGGCTTCCTGACAGTGCCCTGGCCATGGACAGCACTGCTGAAGAATTTGGCCTAACAACAAGGAAAGTATTTTTCAGACAAACACCTTGAGCCCACCCCACACATAAAAGCTGTGCAACAAGCTACTATTACAATAGTTTGCAGGGAAAATCTGCCAGCTGGTCAGCCCAGCTGTGGATCTGGGTAACTTGAGAAGTCTGAATAAATTTATTATTTTCACCATGGAAATGCCCAACAAAACCGACCTTTTCAGTTTCAATAAAACTGGATTTTACTGCAGGTCCCCTATCAGCCACTGCAATAATAAGTGGGAGTGCTAAAACCCAGAGTTATTAAAAACTGAAAAAGGGTAAAATGATGCCCCAGCCCCACTGCTGCTGGGCTGGATCTGCCTGCACTACTCTGTCCTTCAAACATTTCAGAAAATGTAATTCCATTTGTGATTTCACTAATGGAAATTTGGAGCATCTGCTAACTTCTTTAAAGTTAATCCTGGCTTGCTGGGCCCTACTGGGAACGGGATATGGCCACTGCATCTCTGCTGCCAGGCTGCAGCTCCTTTCACCCAGGGCAGGGCTCTTAGGGGGATTCTTTGGCACTGCTGACTATCCTGGTGTGTTTGTCCTTCCTCATCAAGCTCGTCATTTACCTGTTCCTAAGCAGAGCACTGACTCAATCTTCAGGCCCCCAGGAAGATGCTTCTTTCTTTGCTCTCCAAGGTGCTGCTTCCCTCTGGCTGGTGAGGACAAGGATGGACAAGGGTGTAGGTGAAATGGAGGAGGATGGGGGAAATGGAGAGGGACATGGGCAGATATTAATAGGATTATTTCAAACCCCAAAGTTTCTTCTGTTTTTTACCAAAGCATTTTGATATATCTGTCCTTCAGACTATGACCAGTCTCAAGAGCACCAGCTATAAAATATGGCTAGAAAAATATTGTCTGTTTAGACTCATGCATTGGTAAGTATCCATCGTTTGGTAGCAGTTGAACAAAGAAATTATTTCTCCCTTGTGTTTAACTTCCTCCAGTGTCTCCTCCAGGTATCCTCAAGCTTGAGGGAATTTGGGTTCACATCTAAGCCAATGCTCCCGGAACCAGATAGTTTTGAAGGATCCAAATATACATTTCACGTGTCACATTTTTAGCAAAATATAGACATGGGGAGACACGATGTAAAAGAGAGCATCTTTTAATAACCCTCTCAGATCCCAGGCAAGCTGCATTGCCTACAACAGCTACAAGCACCTCCCAGGCTGCCCCTTCCCTCCCCTGCTGTGTGCTGTGTTAGCTCCAAAGGCAGGATTTTCTCTTGAGACTCAAAATGAGCTGTTAACACACCAGTTGTTAACACTGAACTTGATTCAGGTATTTCACGTCAGACAGACAACACCATGTGACTGAAACCAGGAGCCACCACACAGAGCCTGTGATCCAGTGAGCAGTTGCTGTGTGACCACAGGTGGCACAGGGGGGACAGTCAGGGGACACAGGTCACAGGACACTGCACCGGGAGCCCCTGGGGACACAGGTCAGGGGACACTGCACAGGGCGCCCCTGGGGACACAGGTCAGGGGACACTGCACAGGGCGCCCCTGGGGACACAGGTCAGGGGACACTGCACAGGGCGCCCCTGGGGACACAGGTCAGGGGACACTGCACAGGGCGCCCCTGGGGACACAGGTCAGGGGACACTGCACAGGGAGTCCCTGGGGACACAGGTCACAGGACACTGCACAGAGAGTCCCTGGGAATACAGGTCAGGGGACACTGCACAGGGAGCCCCTGGGGACATAGCTCAGGGGACACTGCACAGGGAGCCCCTGGGGACACAGGTCACAGGACACTGCACAGGGAGCCCCTGGGGACACAGGTCACAGGACACTGCACAGGGAGCCCCTGGGGACACAGGTCACAGGACACTGCACAGGGAGCCCCTGGGGACACAGGTCAGGGGACACTGCACAGGGAGTCCCTGGGGACACAGGTCAGGGGACACTGCACGGCCCCTCTCTGTACCTGCCTTCCCCACACACAGAGCCAAATTAAATCAGGGTTGCATTCGCCGTCCCTTCAGTGAAGTACTGCCTGGCTATCACTGCACTGTATTACTGGGACAAGACATGGCCATTGCCAAGTAGCAGCAATGCCATTTTCATCTGAAGTGTGTTTCCAAGCAGGCTTCCATGCATGCTGCCTGCTTACCTAAAAGAAAGAGGCAAAACTGGGCCAAACCTTTTTCTTGGCAGGTTTACTGCTCTTTTAGACTTTCTAAAATACAAGATCATGCAAGTATTTGAGCTCACATCACTTTCGTTTCTTTTGCTGCAATGGAAGTTTTGGGTCTCCCCATCCCTGCAGTGGAATTAATCCTTGGAGGCCCAGCCTCTTCTGAACCTTATTCAGTATTTGTTGGCTGCTGCAGCAAGTGCAGAACATGCTGCTCAGTAGTGAGTCTGCAGCTTTTGGTGGTGCCCCCCTTCCCTCCCTTTTACAGAGGAATGAAAGGAGAAATGCCCATGTTCTGCTCCCAGGTACCATGGGCTACATGGTGATGGAGCACTGCTTTTTCCAGATTCCTCTTGTCTCTTCCCGCTGCCTCCTGATGTCCAGGTGTGCCAGCCCTCTCCTGGTCAGGCACCCCCAGCTCCTGGACAAAACCTGGCTGGAATACAGAGCTAGTGGAGCCAAGAGCCCTGGGAGGTGCTTGCTGAAAGCTCCTGCTCCACCCAAGTTGTCTTAAACTCAGCCTCTCCTTCAACACAATATTTTTTCCTGGATAGCTTGAGTAAAAATAACTTTTGTTATTCTGAAGACCATCAAAAGTAAAAGCCAACAAAAATAAAAACTTTCTATTTTCAACTGTCATTTTTGGAAGAGCTTTACAGCAAAATTGCTGAGGCTGTTGGCATGGGAATAGTTTCTGGGGACAGTATTCCCTGAATGTTGTTATCACATATTACTGCAGTTCCGTAGCACTTGTGATGCAGCAGCTCCCAGAGCTGTATGTGGGGTCGGGGCCATTGGGCAGGACATGGAGCAGCTCCATGGGATAAGGTGGTCCATGCCCTGGGGAATTACCTCCCAATGGTGCAGTGGCACCCTTGAGGCTGCTGGGATGTCTTCAGGGAGCTCCAGGTTCAGAGAGGTCGGAATAAAAGCAACTTTCAGAAGAGTTAATTCAAAGTTTTAAGTTCACCAGAATTAGTAGCTTTATGTTCCCTCCGAGGAGCCCTGTCTCTCCCAGCTGTGTCTGCACTGGAGAGCCAGCAGTGCCTTCAGTGGGGAGGTTTTGTCAATACAGGGCAAATTACAGAGCTAAGGATTTTAATTATTTATTTCATAAACATAAATAACGTCCCTGAAAACCCATAGCAAAGCCAGCTGAAAAAATTAAGGAAATAAAGGGGAGAAGTGAAAAGCTAATCCTGAGGTAAGGATAAGGATGTGCCCCTCCACAAGCTCTGAGTTACAGCATTTTATTTAAGACCTTTTATCTGTTGTTTTGTTCTGTTTACTGGAGCTTTAGACCTTTGATCCTGCCATTGCCTTTGCCAAAGGCAGTATGGATGATTGCACCTGACACGTTTGCTCTCCCAGTGACATTCAGATGCCTTTCAGCCGTGTGACCAACGCAGCTGCAGAGCAGGATGCTGAGGGAAAGTGGATTAGGAGATTGCTCATCCTCACAGAAAGCCACCTGGGACAGCTGTGTGTTGCTAAACCCTGCGTCAGATGGAGAAAAAAGGGTATTTTGCACAAATCAGGAATTTGGTTTGATTATCACAGTTCACAGCTTGGGCAGGAACACAAGGCATGAGGCTGGTGGTTCACACTCCGAGAAGAAACATACGAAAACAACGCAGAGGTTTTTAAAATAGGCATGACACCCCAGGCAAAGTCTGTGGCAGAGAGAGGGAAGATCTCAGAGCATCCACATTCCAGCCCTGCACCAGGCTGTGTACACTAAGAAAAAGAGGTTTTGAACAGCACCAGCCTCGCCCCTGGCAGAGACATGAGCTCTGAACCTCCTACAAGCGCTCTGGTTACTGAGTCAGAGCACATTTTAAAAAGCCAAGTGCCTTTGAGATCAGGGTGAGAGGCAGGGGAAACCTGTTTATTCTGCAGAAATTAAGGGTTCTTCGTTTCAGCCCCGCTCAGCACACACAGCATCTTCTGAAAGGTTCCTTCACATCCAGGGTCAGACACAGTGCTGGTGCCACCCCACCCTCTCCAGGCATGCAAAACTGGACTTGCCTCTTTCTCCCTTAGGAAATGTGATGACTATTACCTTCCCAAGACAACTTTATACGAAAGTGGATGCAAAGGAACAGTGTAAAATCAAGGACTGCCTGGGGGAAATTAAGCCCCTTTCTGCAAATCATTAAAGCCCACATTTTTAAGGAAATGACCTTATGTGGTTTAGACAGTTTGTTTCATTCCGCTAGTTCTTCAAATGACATTAAATTACACATGTTAAATACAAAAAGGTGGCAGTGAATAGGATGCTGTAACTAAACATTGCACCTTAACAGGTAGCAGATGAGATGCCAGCCATGCCATACAATGGCAAAAAATCTAAACAGATCTTCCTTTCTCCTTCACTTTGATTCAAGACAAAGAGGGCTCCTATTGGCAGCCAGTCATGGGGTGCTCTAAATACTGTTGGGGTTTTCCTTGGTTTCCTTATTATTTATCGAATTTCTTAAGCACATTTCTTAAGAATCATCCATGGATATTGCCAAGTTTTTATATTTTTATTCCAGTTTTTCTCACTCCCAGTATTCCCACAGGCACTAAAGCAACTGAACACAGAATCCTAACCCTTGTTGATCTGTCTCATTTTCAAGAGATGCAGCTCTTTGTGTGGCCAACGAGACAACTCCAGGTATTTGCTCTACACCACAACCCATCCCCTGTGTAGCCACAAGCTCTGCTCCTCTGTTATCTCCTTCCTGGATAAGTTTACCATGGCAGTGTGGATATGACAGGAAAAAGTGAGGGTTTCTGTGACAACATACACTGCTGGTGAAGACAGGGCACCCTGGTCTCCTGGGCTAAGAGGAGCCCTGGGTGAGAGAGTCCAAGGCCTTGATAAAATCAATTACAGCCACTGAAAGGCCCACCTGAGGAGGCCCATCACTAGTGTTAGAGCATGTTATGTGTTAGTGTATGAGTGTATGAGTATATTAGTGTGTTAGTGTAGGAGTGTAGGAGTGTAGGATTCACATAGTGTATGAGTGTATGAGTGTATTTATTAGTGTATTAGTGTATTTATTAGTGTATTAGTGTACTGCTCTCATGCCTGTGCAGAGACTGTGAGGAGACTCTTCCAAACACCCATCACTGCTGGGACAACTCCAGTGGTGTTTCAGTGTCTCAGTGCCAGCTGTTGTCGGGAGCCTGAGCAGCCCCTGGAACAGAGGTGTCAAAAGCACCCCAAAATAAATCCTGATAGTGCTGGGTCAAACTATCTGCTGGCTTGGTGGCCACAGCTCTCCTGTAATGGACACATGGAGCCTCTTTCTGCTGCCTTCTCTGCTTCAGTTTGACTCCTTCATCCAACATGTGGAGGAAAGGACACTTTCTTTTATAAATTAGACTGTTACCTTTTCCCTTCCCCTAATGAAATGCAAGTTTCTACAGCATGTCAAATGAATAGCCTATGAGTACAATATAGGCAAGTCCTTGGAAAATGGGGAGTTCTCGTGGCAGGTCCATTTGTGTCCTTCACCACCCCCAGCAGGACAACCAGTAAAAGGCAGCACCACCTCTCTCTTGTTACCAACTGCATCTACTTTCAAAAGCACCCTCTCTTTTTTCTCTTGTATTTCCTTGTAGGCTTTTCTTCTCACTCCTGCCATTGCTCAGCCTCTGAGGCAATGCTCTAACATCAGGTCTTGTTCTGGTTCCCAGAGAGTCTCATTTTTTGAAAAGATGAGATTTCCCAGCATCCTCAAGCCACTTCACATTTTCCTGTCCTTTTTCTAACATCCACCCTATCCCTTCATTCTTGTCTACCACTCCTATCCCCTTTACTATTTTTTTCCCATTTTTGTATTGACCCATTTTTCTTTTCACCCTTTTCCCTTCAACTATTTGCTTCTCTTTTTTTCTCCCTGCCCCATTCTAGCAAAGCTTTCTGGCTAGATATATTGCCCACTGTGCTGAGGGGAAGCAGTGCATCTGAATTCAAGCTGCACTGTGCAACAAGAGCAATACTAAATACACTTGCAGAAACAGCAAATCAAAATCTTACTGTTCCTCCCTCCTTGTGCTCAATTCCCAAAGCCAGACGCCTCCCATTATCAAAACAATTTTAAATAAAGCTAAGGAGAGAATTAAATGAAAAATAAATTGGGTATTTAAAGGCTGATTCCTGAGCACTCAGCTGCTCTCACTTCAATAGCTGCAGTGCACACCTTTCATCAGGCCCCCACTCTGCAGAGGGGTCTCTGCTCACTGACGTGCTCCCCATTCTGCCACAGATGATACAGATGCTCTGCACTGCCAGATAAGCAATATATGTCACTCTTCCTTGCCTAAGATTAAAATGAATATGTCAATTTATTTTCTATTACAGGCTACAGCACAAACCAGAGGGGGACAGGGTGCATGTTCTGCTCTTGGCTTCCTGCTCAGAATCACACGTTGCCCCGTGGACAGACTTGCCTTCCTGCACACACTTGGCCAACTGCTCCTTCCTTTTCATGGTAAACCCTTAGGTACTTCTGCATAAAATGGGTGTCAGTAAATAACTACTGCTCTGAGATTATATGATTTTGTGTTTTTACACCTAAAGCAAGTGGATTCTAGCCTACTCTCTAACTGCATCTTTTTTGGGACAGGGCCTCCCCAGCTGGATGAGGGGCAGAGCACACTTAGGTGACTCACGTTCCCTTCATAAACAATACAATATCATCTGAGGAATAAAAGGCCTTTAACTGAATGAAAAATCAGAGTGATGCCAAGAAATCCTTTTTTTCAGCCCTACACACAATGAGAATAAAAATTGAGAAATTAGTTGTTCTGAGGGTGGAGGAAAACTAGCTAGAAGGAGATGATAATACAGGTTTATACAGTCTATTCTCTTTCCATTTTAAGGAGAAAAATTTCTAAACTGTGTGAATTATGGCATCTGGATCAGCAGGTTGTAGACACAGAGACTAAACACACATATAACCCACCTGTACATGCTGACACAGGACACTCTCTTGCACTGCTAAAGGGATGCAGAGGAAGTACCAAAGAAACATCTCTCGTGTTTAAATTAAGAGTCAGAAAAGGAAAGTCTTCTCGTCAGTGAAAAACTACAAAATATTTACAGAGCCACATATAGATACACATACATCTGTACACACACTGTGGAGGGGAGGAGGGAGAATGAGACAGGGGAAAACCTTCCTATGCACTGTCCTGTTAGCAGGAAAACATCCAATCCTTGGGTACAAGCAAATCTCTTTAGCTGTACTCTCAGACTCAGTGTAGGGAACTGTAGGGAAAAGCAGAAATAGGTTCTTCCTGAAGACTCAATTGAATTACTCTGAAAAGATTAATTAAAATTGAATTCTCTTTTGACACAAAATCTCCTGTTTCCTAGTTCTTGGTATGTCTATTACCTAGTTTCCATTAGGAGAGATTATACTCTATAATGAAATAAAGTTCAAGGACCCTGTGGGATCAAACAAAAAGTTTCCCGTATTGTGAGAGCTGCAGGAGTTCCAGTGCAAGCTGGGCTGTTTAATGAGAAAGGGTTCACATGGCATCACTGAGCCCCTGGCAGGGACCTCTGTCATGGCTTTTTAAGGTACAGAAAGGCAAATTACTGAGTGTTGATTAGAAACAGCTTGATTTGCAAAGTGACAGCCTACAGTCAAGTCTTTATTTGGTCACTGCAAAAACCTGGGGAGAGGGGAAGGGCAACCCTAAGAACAGGTTTGTAATTAGAATAAGAATTATTAAAAAAGAAAGGCCACTGGTACCTCCAGCAGAGGGCTGTGGTTTTGCCATCAGGATTTGGGGAAGCCATCCAGGGGATCACCTGCATCAGGGAGCAGTGTGAGTGAATTCCATACAAGAGGGAGGGCATTTACATGGCAAATGGTGCTTCAGGTCTTCGTGCTTTATCATCTCACACTTGGAGCCTAACAGGACACTTGACATACTAAGAAAACACCCCAAAGTAGACATGGATGACATAAGGGAAAATTTCAATGCACTGTTGAATTAACAGCAGCACAAAGAGTCACCTACCACTTTCACTGTACAAGCAAAATCAGTTTGAGAGACACAGAGCAAACATTATTTGTGTCTCTTCTTTTCTGCATATTTTTTGGCACTTGCAGAGACACAACGAAATCCCCAGTGCCATAAGCTTTGGTCCCAGGAGCTGCCACTGACATCAAAAGGGTAACATTTGTGTGTTGGCTCTTTGGGGCACTGTAAAAGGCCTCACAGAACAGGTAGTTGCCACCTCCCAAATCTGTGCTTCCAGCTACACAGACAGCAGCCTTGTAATGGAAAGTTAAAATGTAAACACAAGCTGCTATTTTAGTGCAATCACACAAATGTAGCAGCTTGTGTTCTCTCTTTCTTTAGTTCCAGAATGGACAGAATGCCTGAATCAAGATACAGATATTCCTTTTTCTTTATTCTCCTTTTTTTCTTCTCCCTAAGTGCCCAGTCAATTAAATCTTGCTCACATAAGGAATTCTTACTTGCCTTATTCCTACAATGACAGTTGATAATATTCAGACTAAAGGATGCCAAAATCTGTTTTTCCCTAGATAGTAAAAATACAAACAGAAATCAAACCCAAGCAGACTAATAAAGGATTACAAGGGCTGACAGTGCTTTGTAAATTGGAAAGGTTACATTATTCAGTTCAAAACAAACCTGAAATCCTGAGTCTGCCCCGAGATTTTGCCTCCCCTTTTCACAACATTCTTGCCTTTGTCATATGGATAGTTGTTCACAAAGGAGTTCACCCACATCACCTTGCTCATCTAGTCCAGATGGCCCAAAGTGATGAAAATCCAAAGCAATTCCAGGAAGTGACCTTGGAGGTGCTTTAGCGATTCAAAATTCAGGGAAGACTGAAAGTCTGCCTCTGGAAGCATCCCTGCCTCAGCTCCAAGGAAAAGCAGTGCACCTAGGCAGCAGGGGGGTTTTAAGGACAGCAGCAGATTCCCCAGGTGACAAGACATCTGTTACAGTATTGCACAGTCCTCCATTTACAAAGGAAGTACCAACTAGTTTGCACCATATATGTCAATAGCCAGGATTTCTGCCTTCAGATACTATTACCTCTAATGAGACGAGATGACAATGACTGTTCAGAAATAAAAAGAAGAAGGAAGAATCAGTGGAAAATCTACAGACCAAAGATGGTTCACTTCCCCCCTGCCCCAAGATCTGTTAGCTTTCCTCTGAGATTAAACCAAGTATCACAGGTCTGTGCTGCCATCACTCTCTGTGTGTTAAGATATCTAGAACCTCTGCCCAAACCACACACGGCTTGGCAAAACAAAAACTAAATCAACAGGGTTTTGCAACACAAAAGCCACCCTCTTGCTTTTGCCAGTACTATTTGAAATAAAGATGGATCATAATGTGAGTCATTTATCTCTCCTCTCTGATGCATTCACACACGCCTACCACTGCAGGGGGATTGAGAGAAGTGACCTGAATCTCAAGCACCCTTGGGTTTGCAAACAAAACCCAGACAATGAGGTCATGCTAACCCAGGCCTAATCTATGGCTTCCCCTTTGCCCCTAGTTTTGTTCCTCTCAGTATTTCAAACAGTGGAAGTGCAGGAGAAACAGGGCATGGTGTCATGTAATGAAATTGTGTCTCACACAACAACTCCAGAGCAGGGCATTCCTATTTCACATGAGGGATATTCAAGCAGGCAGACTAGGTGAAATTCCAGTTCATCATAATACTAGTATTTATTTTAATTGTTTCTTGAAAACAGCATGACAGAAGCAAAGCCATGGCAGAAGGAAGAAAAAAGAAATACTGTCTCCGTTTGCAGGCTCAGACCCCTCTGCAAGAACCACACACAAAATCAATTCCTCACATTATATGTTAAAAAAAAGTAGAACTGTCAATAGTAACATGAGAGGGAAGAGACAGAGGCAGCAAAGAAAAGCAGAGGTGGCAGGAAGGTCTGGTCAAAGACAGGTTTGTTTCCATAGCAGGAGAGTGGGATGGGCAGCACAGAGGCACAACACTGGATACAGGAGCAGGAGGCAAGAGATGCTGAGGAGACAGAAGGTCTGTGACAAGGGATCAGGAGCCAGGCCTGACCCGAGGCTGGGGACAGTGTTGTGGGTTACACTTTGTGGTTATTTTGCTTTCACTGGTGCTCAGAATGGTTGTTGAGGAGCAGGTTTATGTGCCTGCACGGTGCTCCCTCTCTGCTGAGTCACACCACCAACTCACAAAACACATAAAACTGAGAAGAATGAATGCAAGTGCCAGGAGATCTGCCCCTGTTCCCAGCAGCCTAAAAAGGAACTTGTTTATGTCACCTATGAAAGAGCTGTGACACATTCCTCCAGTGATGGAGTGATCCCACCAGGATCACTTTTGCTGGCCAACACTGAGCGTATTTTTCTCTAATTCATCTTTCCAGTATGATTTATTCCACACATTCACTTGGAAAAACATGCTCAGCCTCATCCCAACAGCTGCACAGTAAAGTCCATCACTGTACTGATAGATCATGGTTCCGTTTCTTACCCAAACTCAGAAAACAAGGAACTGCATACGGGGTGCACCCAAATTCTGCCCCTGAGATTTACCGTCTCTGGAAACGACAAAGCAAATCCATCCAGGACAACAAAGCCTTTCCTAGAGAGCCCCAGGCCCCAAATGCCAGAACTTGATGGGATTTGAATACATCTAGTGGAGACCCAAACTCAGAACAGCACATTTATCACCTGCGACAGGTTGTGTCTTACAGAACAACATTCCCTCCAGGTTCAGTCCTTCCAAGGGCCATCAGCACTGTCTCCGTTTGAAGGGGGAGACAGTTGAAACAAATTAAAAGTGAATCCAATATCAAATTGTTCGAGACTTCGAGTATAAGGATAGAAAGGATTTTATTAACAACAAACTATATATATATGTATATATATATATATGTATCGAAAAAAAAAACCAAAACACCCTTATTCAAACAATGTAAGCACCCAAGGTCTAAATTGTGTATCCCTTGCTTAGGTGAGGTCCGGGGGCTCCCCCAGGGGGCTCCCAGGGCAGGGGAAAAAAAGGAAAGAAGTGGATTTGGGAGCCCGCGGGGGATGGGGCCGGGCTTTGGGGGACCCCACGAGAACCCGGTGGAGATGGGAAGAGGCTCTCCCTNTCACCTGCGACACCCCCCGTCTGCAAACAAAAGTGGAAAAAAGTTTTCCTCAAAACAAACCATAACAAGCACTTACTCCAGCTCAACCACCACTCTGCCAGGATGGACAAAGCAAGAGCAGGAAACTTCTCCAAACCTCTGCACCCTTACATGTTGTTCTGGAGAATATTTCAACATATATCTTTGTATGTCCTGCAGAAAGAATCCCTTCCAGCACCTCCCCAGGGTAACAAGGACAAAAGCTCCAGCTCCTGGTGACTCCAGGTTATCAGTGGAGCTTCCAAAGAGTAATTTTGAGTGCCATTTTTGGATTCTGAGTCTGGTTGGTCTTGTTGTTCTCACTTAGACTAAACCAAATGCTTCTCAGGCTTCCCTGTCTAAACCATACTGTTCCTTCTGAGCCTTTTGGCTATATTTTATGAAATAACTGATGTTCTCTGTCTCTAGGGGACAATTTACTGCTGCCAAAGGATGAACCATATGATCTAATACATCTCTTTCAATTCTGTCTTTTGAGTTTTCTGTAATTTTTCCAGATATTTTTATTTTGTTCCCAAAGAATGGTTTGTGTACCCTACCATTTATCCCACTGATATTTCTTGGTCTGATAAAGACACTGCCTCTCCATAGAAACCTTGCCAGAGATCCCACCCATGCAGAAGCACTGCTCCAGGGGCAGAGTGCATGCAACTATGGCTTTTCTCTTTTTCATTTTGGTTAAGTCCTAGAAAATTCACTTTTATTCCACTTTGTTCTATCCCTAGCACTACCTACCTAGCATCACCTTCCACACCTAACATTACCTTGTGCTTTCCCTCTTCCATGGCCCTACCTGGCACTGTCCCATACTCCAGCCTGTCAAGCTCATCCTCACTGGCTGTTTGTGTATAAAGCAATTTTAAGAAAATGGTCTTTAGAGAACAGCTCTGTTCCCCCAGTCAAGCCTTGCTACTCCAAGGCAGCATCAGTAATATAATCAGATCCTGGGACTGGTCCTAGAAGAAACTTAACTCTAGCCCATGTCTGCATAGGCAGTGCTTTGAAGCCTGGTTTTACCAAATGCCCTGTACACACCTATTTCAGCTGGGCACCAAAATGAGAGGAGCTTCCAAATGAGCCCACGGAGTCCACTTTCCCCATGGAGTTTACATATGGGGCTCAATTCCAGGTGCATTAGCATCCCATTATGAGCTGCTTTTTGAGACAAGGATCCAAAGGGAACAAAGGATTAGAGATCTGGGAGACAATCTGGCCTAGATTTGCTTTAGACTTTCCAACGAGGCTCTTAATTTGCAGCTTTGTTGCACAACTCTGGAGGTACCACTCAGAGCTTTACTTACACGAGCTGCCTTTGGGTCTCTGCAACAACAGTGGGGGAAGGGCTGGAAGGAAAAAATGAACACTCAGGTTTTTCTGGCCTGAAGATTTGCCTGATCTCCAGAAATCTACCATATTGAGATAAATACACACACAAACATATATCTACTTTTTCCCCCCCCATAGACCTCAACTGCTTTTGCTGCTCCTATAGGAGGGTGCTTTTGAAATATCCCTTCCAAAGCTGGGATGGATGTTTCCAGTGTTGGGGTTTATTAAGTTCCTATGGCAGCTGTTTCCAGGCTGCTTTATCATATATTTCTTTGTAACAGACTAAGAATGGCAGAGGGGCTTTGCAGATAAGGATTTGAATTGCAACCTTTACACTAGAAGTGTAATAGGAACATCAGAGAATTAAATAAAATTATATTTTTCCTAGATGTCTGCTTAAAAAGGAAATTCAGGATTTTATGGATGCCCCAGAGACAAACTATTACATTATATTCCTCACAGTTCTTATTTGAGTTCTGCCTGTTTGAGCACCACAAATAGCACAGAATCATTCATAAAGAATGGGCAAGAGAGACTGTGTCCCATCAATATTTCAAGCTTGGTTATCAAATCGAGAGAAATTCATGAGTTCTGCTCCAGCTCAACATTTCAGGTTTGCTACTATTGTTTGACAGTTTAGGGGGTTTTCCTTCTGCATTCTCATTGTCTTTAATATTTTATAAAATCTTCTAGTTGATGCTATTGTAATTTTTTTTTTTTACTTGGCTGCACTAACCAGTTTTTCTTTTCTCCTTCAGCAGGGAGAAATTCACACTCATTTGCTATTTGTGGGGTGATGACATAGTGTGAAGAAGCAGTAATGATGACTGACTGATAGAAGACACCATATGTTCTCTTCATTTTTGTCTGTGCTATTTTCTGAGAGATGAATAAAGACTCAGTATAAGATGAACTTTCCTATAATACATATAAGTTTTAAAAAATTGATTCTTTTTTTCCCAAATAATTGTCAAGGTGGGGGAAATAATCTTTTTTCTGAAGCATTCACACAGTACTGCTGTAAATACCAGGCTCCAAATCACCAAGATAAATAATTTCCAGTCTCTTCCACCAGAAGTATTTTACTAAGCACCAAAACCAACTTCATAATTAATTTCACTCACCCCTATAAGTTTTCCATAGCAAACATTCTGAAAATATCAGTTGCATTTGCTGATGACTAAGCAAATTGATTACTAAGGTAATCAATTCCTTCCAGGTTTAAAAGGAATCAGATTCTCTATAGGACTCCATGTGAGAGCCTGCCATGTATGATAACCAGAAATCCAGGTTATGGGCACAGCACTAGTATTGCGAGATCACAATACTGGATTATATGCTGGGATGTTTCTTTGCACCTTGAATGTATGAGTCTGTACAACTAATAAAACAGAAGATTCCCTTCAATAAATATTGTATTTCCTTTAATGTGTCTTAATATGAAAATAATTAGAAATCTCATTTCCTATAGATGACTGAATAAAAACCTTTTATTGTTCTAGCATACACACTTACCAAGTATATTCTCTTCTTACATAAACATTTTCGGGTTTTTTCTGTTTTGTCCTTTTAGTTCCTTCTACCCTCTCAAAATCAAGGCTTTGTGACTGTTGTTCTTCCTCCTAACTTTGTAATAGCCACTAACTAGCCCCAGACTACAGCAGGGCCATACACATGTGCTTGTGTTATTAAGCAGTTAGGAGCACAAACAAAGGAGTAAACAAAAGGGATTCACATTGTCTTCTGTTCCATTGGAGACAGAGAGGGAAAAAAATAAAAATCAATCCTCCCAAAGACAAAAATAACCCCCGGAAGTCATTGGTTTGAGATACTTTATTTTGCAAATTCCCAGGAATTTTTTGCAAGTAATGGAACCAAAATTGAAGAAAAACATAATTGTGAGTCCTGCAGGCAGCGAGGCAGAGAACTCGCTGTCACTGACCTAGTGCCAGGACACTTGTTTGGGCTCTGTTTTCAAGGTCATTCATTTAAAGCATCTTTTATAACCACCTGAATAAGGAACACAGAGCCACATCCTGCTCCCCCTGCTCACAAAGATGTCCACCACGGATGTAGCAGGGCAGGTTCCTTGTGCCACACGAACAGCAGCTGGCCCTGGGAGGACAATGTTCTCCCCAGTCACCTGCCATAGCAACAGACATCGAGGAATGTTTTACATTTACAACATGCAGCTCACCTCCCTCAGTTAGACTTATTATTTTTGCTGTGACAGCTTATGCACCCTGTGCCACAGAGAATAGGACAGAAGGTGCTCAGGTAAAGCAACGATTGCAGTTTTCACATGTTATTCTTCCTTTGAACTCCAAGTGGCATGAATGCATCTTCCCCTGGAAAGCTGTGTCACGTGCACCTTTTTTTCCTATGACAATAGAATTACATAAAGTCTGATCTCAAAACCCTCAATCAAATATTCCATCCTATCAGCAAAGAACTGGCTTGCTTAAGGACTACGGAATTGGGTCTCTAATCAATACTTTAATAAATAACACCTATTTAGTCAGAACAATTGATTGTTAGGGAGCAGACTAGGTATAATGTATTTCTGCTAATCTAGTCACAGGATAAATACCATAGTTTATTTACAACACACACCCGAAACTATTCCGAGGCTGTAGACGGGATCCATCTTGACACACATTTGAGAGCGAACAGGCACAAGGTCTGGCTAAGGCTGGATGGCAGGTACATCACCACGCGCTGCTCCCGCTGCCCCAGGCTGCCAAACCCAGCTCTGTGGCTCCGGCAGCAAAGGCGGCTCCTGGGACCCACATTCCCGGAGCTGAGGAGCGGGCACAGTGGATGCCCCCGGTACCCAGGCTCTGGGGACACTATTTAATCTAACTCTGGTGTTTCTTAGTTTCACCCAGTGGCCACTCATTACACTAGCAATAGCAAGGCACACCGCCGAGGCCACTCTTGGGGATTACAGACCTATCCCTGTTTTGTGCTTTTATGAGACTCTTTATTCTGCTGCACAGTTGTACAGGAAAAGCCCCCCGGTATTTTAAAGTGAGAAATATACAGCAGAGAGTGCAAGAGGCTCCTTCTGTGCAGTTTCTCCACAGTCCACTATCCAGGCTCAAGACAAGGTACCTTGATGCCCACCATGCCCTGCCTACAGCGTTTCTGCTCCGATTTGTTGTTCGAGGGCACCTTCACTTCAGTTCTCTTCCAATTACTTCCACTACGTCTGCCTTCGGGATGTGTGTTCACAACCGCCTTCTTTTGGGAGCAAGTACGGGCCACCGATCTTCCCAACCAGTCTCAAAACACATATATTTTCACCGACGATGTCAAATCGCAGCTCGGAGCAGATGCCCGGTAGGATGTATCCACACCGGGGACATGGAAGAGCCTCCCTGCCCCTTTGCTCCCAGACGACTCCCGGCAGCAGGGGCACAGAGGCTTCCCCAGCACCCTGCCGGGACCTTTCCTCCCTCCCCGCAACTTCCCACGCGGGGGTTGCGATATTTCGGTGGGAGCGGCGGCGGCGGAGGCTCGGGATGCAGGAGCCGGGTGCGCAGGGCGGTTCACACCCGCGCCGGCAGACACCGCGCGGGGCCC
>WEIV01004058.1:782704-863290 GCA_013390005.1 Calyptomena viridis
GGGCGGGGCCGGCCCAGCCCCGCTCGAGCACCGGGACGCGGCTCCAGGTGAGGGTGGAGCCGGCGGGCCGGGTCCGGCGTGGGTTTGTGTAGCGAAAATAACGGGAGCCAAAGCAAACTAGTTGATAAATGCGGGCATCTCCCATGGCTGGAAAGCCGGTTCACCCGGAGTTCAGTCCACGCGAGCATGAGAGGTGTGAGGGGACGCGAAGGTACTTTCTCATTTCTGGAGTTATCAGCAGAGAACAGGGGGTGCTTTGGGCGCTGCTCTCCCGAAGGAGCGCTTCTCGGCACGTCCCCATTCCCCCGCCCCTGCTCGGCGACACAGGCAGCTCGGACTTGGCAATGCCACTTTACACCTCACCCAGCCCTCCAGAACGGGCGTATTCAAAGCACGGCAAACAGGAACGAATAATTTGTACAAGTGTGTTAGTCCCAGTGTGCTAGTGATGGGCAGTCGGACAGCCCAGGCACCTCGCTGACATCTGGGATTCCCCAGTGCTGTGGAAGTAGCCAGGAATGATGAGATGCCTTATGATTGTAACTGTGTGGTTATTTTTTAAGCTTTCTGAGAGGTTAGGAAAGCCCCTTATTGTAATTGTATTGTAATGTTGTTTTCAACGGTAGCTGATTTGTGTTGCATGCAGATTAACATGCAAAAAACCACAAATATGGTGTTTGTTTTTTTTTATGCCTGAAATGCTTGTATTTTATTGCAAGATTTAAAAGTTGCAGTCCTTCAGAGAATAGGCTGTAACTACAGTACCAGTGAGAGAGGGTGAATGGTAAACCTGAACAGTGTCAGAAGTGAAAATCAGAAATGCCGCTGTTAAATCCATTTTGTTTGTTAATGATGCTCACTATTTGACAAGAAAGCTATCCCCAGTTTATCCTGAGAAGATTTCGTTCTGTCAGATGCCTAGTGTCTCATCAATTCCTTTCGTGTCCCTGGGATTTTCTCTTTTCCAGGCTCAGGCCACAGCAGCTCTCTGTGTTGGGGATAACTGTTAAGCTCTTCTTTTGAATTCATGAGCTTTCAAATTAAACTTTTGCTGACACCTGCTACCTAGCCTGGTTGAGCAGAATGACAGTGTCGCCCAGGCTACTGGAGCTCCTCCACCAAACAAAGTGAATCACAAACAAAAATAGGTGTAAAATACCCGGGCTGGGTCACACAGTGATATGGGGGAGCTCTGGGAAGCTCTGGCTACTGGAAATCCAATTAAAGTCTGCTTCTAATGGAGCAAACTTTCCGACAGCAATCACATGCAGGAATTAAATCCATAGAGTAGATGCCAATAGATATTAATAATCATCATCAATTAGCTGATGGAATCAAACAGAACAAAATGAGGGTAAACAAAATCCTGGCTCCCCCTCCCCTTCAAATCCAGTCCCACCTTTATTTATTTAGAGTCAAGGATCTCTCCTGAACAGTGGTTTCAAGTGCCAAAAAATTTACCAGGTGTCATAACATAAGGTCAAGACTTAATTATTTATATGG
The DNA here is from genome assembly GCA_013390005.1 of Calyptomena viridis. NCBI lineage: Eukaryota > Metazoa > Chordata > Aves > Passeriformes > Eurylaimidae > Calyptomena > Calyptomena viridis. The sequence goes on from WEIV01004058.1 coordinate 784,208, forward strand.
AGACATCAATCATCATGTGGGGATGATTTATTTATAAATCACCAGAGCTGTAACGTAAGACAGTGAATCCTTATTTCCTTCTGCTCCTTCCTGAAGGGGACCAGGAAGGTCCACGCTGTGTCTGAGTGACCTCTGGAGCCTGCAGAAGGTTCTGTCCAGCCCCACATGGAGGAGGCTTTTCTACACCTTTTAAGTCATGCAACCAAAATGTCACAGGGGAAATCTCATGCATATTTGCTACATCTCAGTAACGAACATTTACTGATTATGGATTATCTAGAGAATTTAGCTTTTTAAACATTATTCAAATTTTTATGTTTATGTAAGCTAATAAGACTGAGGAGATTCAATAACTACTCTTTGCCTTATGGTATTTGAAAAGTGTGTCCGTTGGGCTTAACTCAGCATCTCTCAGAATCATTTTTAAAAGACTAAAATAGCATTTTTCTGCCTAAAAAAAACCCACCCTCTCTGTACTCAGTATAATGTTCTTTGCACACAATTAATGCCAAAAATCAATTTTCTAGCATGCTTTTTATGTTTCTGCTGATCACAAACAGGATGGCACAATAAAAGCTTTTATTGCCATCTGATTAGTCCACAGTGGTGGTAAGTAAATAGCTTGGGCCTGTAAAGATTGCTGTGCTGGAAGCAGCAAATACAGAGGAGGGCATCAAGTGCTGAGCACCAGCCATAATCCTCCTCTCAGGGTCATTCAGAGAAATTTTATCCACTGTGTGGGCAGAAGCAGGATCAGGCCCATAGGTTTTCTGGTAGCTGAACAAAGTAATGAACACACACTTGGGATGTTCCTGAACCTCCTCTTCTAGAATTTTGGTAAAGGGTTAATTACAGCCAGGAATTTCCAGGGATTTGCCCATTTATTTATCTGTTAAGAGAAATCATGCTACTGCTCTTATTTACATGACCATTGTTCAGACAGGGAGGTGATTAACTTTGAGTGAAACTGGTAAAAAAAGGCAGAATACAGGAAGGGAGAGGTGGAAATGAAAGTTATGGTGAAAATAAGTCGAGCTAGGAGGGAAGGGTTCTTTTGCTGTTCTATCACTAGCTTGTAAAACTGTGTAGCCCAAACCCAGAAGCTTTACTATGTGAAAAGAGGAGCATTAGGAATATCCAGGGCATCTCGTGATCCTTCTGAACTTCATGGCAGGACTCCATTTTGGCAAGAGCAAGTCAATAAGCTCTCCTGCACATCCATTATTCTGTTCCCACTGATCTTAAAAGAAGACCATTTATCACTGTATTTCAGTGTAAGAAATACTAAAATAATATTTCATTGGGTTTGTAAGAGAGTGTAAAAAAGGGTGGATGAGCTGGCAATGTCTTCAAGGAACAATTAAGACATTAAGAGTGTGGGAAAATATTTTTAGACGTTAACTAGTCAGAGAGAATATAGGAATTTAGGACCCGATTCAGTTATGAGATATTCCTTGAGCACCCTCTGGATTTTGCCCAGAGCATGTGAAAAAATGAAAAATTCATAGTATTTCTTGTAGGCAAGACCAGTCATCTGCTTGTGTATTTTTATGGTATACTGAGCATATTTATAACATTTAGTAATGCCAGCAACGTTCAATATAAAGAGTAACAGATGAATGTATTGTGAAAAAAGGCACTGGCAAGGCAGGTGGGAAATGATTTCCAAAATATTGCAGCAACCAGGCTGGGAGAAAAGTTGTAAGATGGTAAATATAATATAATAGACCTAAGCAGCTTTAACCAAAGCCAGGGTTAAAGCCTGAGGTTGAGTCAGGCTGAGCCCTGTGCACATTTTCTCTAGAGGAGGAAAGTCAGGACTCACCATGTGCAAGCCCCAGCAAAGGTGGTTCCACACAGCTCCAGCCCCAGCACGTGCAAAGGCAAAAGCAACAATAAAATCACAGTGGAGTGCAAAGGGAAGAAAGGGGGGAATGAAATTGTATTGGCTCAACTGCAAGAAACAAACCACAGATTTCCCTAATCAGACAGATGATGCCTAACTAGGGCACTAGCAAACCACAGAGGAAGGTGGCAGATTTCACAAATTAGTCATGGCAAAAATGGTGAATTTCACAGCTTGAAGTGAATTCATGTTATAGGATGAAACAGCACAAAGTGATTAAGAGGTGCAACTGATAGGAGTGATGAGCATGTGAGACTTAGTCATCACAGCAGCCAACATTTCTGTCTGGCTTCAGCTGAGGCACAGGAGCTGCACTTTGAGCATCCAGTTTCTGATGCTGAATGGGAGCTGTTGAGGACAACCACAAAAACGAGCTCCCACAGATGTTTCCAGGGGTTTTCCATTCCTGTGAAGCACAACCGTGGCAGTCCAATGGGAGCTGGAGCACTCGCTGTGCAGGGAGATCTCTGCAATCTCTGCTCCCAGTGCCACCACTGAAACCTGGAGCTGTGAGAGGGGCAAGTCAGGGGCCAGCAGGGCCCTGTCTTTAGAGCGTGACCCCAGTGGTGAAGAGCAGAGAGGGAGGACAGCTGAGAGGGGTTGGATGTAGGCAGGGACATCGTGCAGCACACTCCCTGACATGCTGGGGATGGCCTTCCAGGTTTGGCAGTGCCATTTTTGGAGCTGTTAGATGCTGGCATGTGCCACCTCGTGGTGACCACACCACAGATTGCATCCCTAATAGTAAAGCACCATTAAACAGTCCATTCAGTGGCTTTCTTTGGAAAGCCACCCATTTCCCATTCTTTCAGGGGATCAAAACCAAGGTCACAAGCGTCTCTCACGGGTGGTGTTACATGACTTTTACTGGCCAAACATTTCAATAGCTGTTACAGCACATTTTCAAGGAAACAGCTGCTAACAGATTCTGGAACCTTAGCCTACCATTTGTATCCCTGCTTAGATGAAAATAAAAATTCTGAAGAAAAATGTCACCATTCTATCTTAATCCTTTTGTTCCAATATATGCTCTTCTATCATAGCTATTAAAAATCCATAGAGCTAAATGGAAGCAAAGTGAGTTAATACCAATCAGGACAAGGCCACTCCGGAGAATTCCTCCTCTGGCAGCATGAGCTGATTGCCACCCTTGCCCTGGTGGCTGGCTGTGGCCAGGCTGGCGGTGCCCCGGAGCAGCCCCAGGGCAGGGAGGCTCTGCGGGCCCACAGGGAGGGGAGCAAAGCCCGGCGCTGGCTGGAGGAGCCGAAGCTGCCACAGCGCCGTGAGCCCTGTGGGAGCAGAGCCTGGCAGCAATCCTGGGTTAGCGGGGCGTCCAGCGGCACCGGCTCCAGCTGTAGGGACATCATGCAGGGAGAGGGGAAGCTGATGAGATTGCCAGGACTGCAGCCACGTAGTGAGGCAGTGCCAGTTCCTTCACATCCCACCTGGAAGTTGTTAGCCATCCGCTGGAGGCGGCGGAGCGCCCGCATCCCCGAATATCACACACGGACCGGCTGGGAGGGTCCAGCTGCACCTCCTGCATCCCCGAATATCACACACGGACCGGCTGGGAGGGTCCAGCACCTCCTGCATCCCCGAATATCACACACGGACCGGCTGGGAGGGTCCAGCTGCACCTCCTGCATCCCCGAATATCACACACGGACCGGCTGGGAGGGTCCAGCTGCACCTCCTGCATCCCCGAATATCACACACGGACCGGCTGGGAGGGTCCAGCTGCACCTCCTGCATCCCCGAATATCACACACGGACCGGCTGGGAGGGCCCAGCTGCCGCAGTGCCGCTCTCCTATCCAGCACGAGAGGATCCCAAATTGTACCCTGAAGAAAGATCCTAAAAGGAATCAATCACCCTTGAATGAGGATGGGAAAACAAAGTTTGAAAAGAATTAACATTTCTAAAGCATTTCTCAAGGAATGCCCTTGGACTCCTGGTAAGGAACTAGAAAGGACTTCAAAAAAAGCGGCAGGGGGAGAGACCCTCTTTTCCTAAATTGATTTGGGAACCTGGCAGATTTTAAGAAACCTTTCGGTAACATTTTGCTAATCAGTGCTAATTTGATGTATCGGAACTCAGCACTGTGCCAGTTCACTGCCAAACCAGTATTAACTAGGCATTTTTGCAGGATGTTTATAGCTCAAGGTCCATTAAATATGCAAACCTGGCAATTATTTCACTTCCTTGAAAACAATTAGTTTGAAATCTGTAGCAGAGCTTCCATAAATGGTCTTTCAGTCTTCATCAGAAAGAAGCCTCCCTCCTTGGAAGTGCTAGTCCGTGCCCTGGGAGAGGGGGCTGCTGGCTGGGCCTGGGGTGAAGACAGAAGGCAGGAGGGGACTGGTGCTGCCTGCAGTGCTGCCAAGGAGCAGCACAGCCACAATAAAGTCTCCTAGGGCCTGATCTGCCAACCCTCATTCCCACAGCAACAAACCTCGGGAAAGTCGGGAAAGGTTAAGTAAATGGCACTCCTTGGGAGAGCAGTAATTACCTTGGGAAAGGTGGCAAGGAGCAGTTACATAAACTTCCTGAGTGCCTTTTCAACTTAAGTGTCTGTGGTCTGACATCCAGTTAAAGGTAGGAGCTAAATAAAAGTTGCTTTATTTTTTAACAGTTGCTAATGTAAGCCAAAGCTGCAGGAGATCCTGGTCTTTAAATCTGAGTTCTTTTAATGTCTGTACAGAAATAGTTTGAGGAAGGTTGGTTTCTCCTTCTATTCAGTGTGGTCCACAAATGCAAATCTGATCCCCTTCTGAGTTGGAAGAATCACAGCAGTAGTTAGCTGGTGACCTGTATATTTAGATGACTGATTTTAGGCACCTACATTTGAATGTATGATTTAATATGCCTTCACTTTTATATCCTGGAATGGGGAAACTACTTAGCTCAAAGAAGATCAATTAATTTTTCTGTTGCTTTTAAGTTCTTTAATGGAAGATGTTACATAAATAATTATTTAATATACTTTAACAGAGTTTTTTTCATGAGCTGCTTGATCTGCTTAAAGCATAAAAATCAGTATGAGCTAAATTAGTAAAATTCAAAAATCTGAAAGGTACATCAGAAGTTAGACTAGTGCATAAGAAGGGATAAAAGCTAAGTTGCTCTTTCATTTGGCTAAAAAGGCCACAGATTGTTGTTTTGTGAAACTTTGGACTTCTCATTGCTCAGGAATCACAAAATCCATTTGTGAAAAGATCTAGGAAATAAGGAAGGAAACTGTGCAAGTATCATCCTGGTCAGTAAAACATATGAGTCTGCAGACACATAGATGGGACGATGCCATGAATCTCCTCTTTGTGGTGCAGCTCAGAAGAGCAGCTGTTTTCTTCATTTTAGCAGATGCCAAAGGCTGAGCAAAGGGAGCACAGACAGAATGCAGCCCCTTTATTGTAGCAGAAATGTCTTTGCCTGGTTTCTCAAGTAACAGAAGAGGTAGCCCTGCCCTAATCTGCAGTGATCAAAACCTGTCCTTCTGGGGATTATCACAGCACTGGGCTGTGAGGCAGTTGGTCTAAGGACCAGCTACTATTTCATCCTTTCATGTCCCAGTTCAAAACTTAGTCCAGCCAGCACAGATTTCCACATCCACCAGTTCTAGGGAAAGTTCATTCCTGCCATCTGTATGATGTATTACAGATACTTACGTGCTTTTTTCCAGCTTTCACCGAAAGTACCAAGCACACTCATATCCAAAAGCTTCCCTCTCTTACTACAGAAGTTAATTTACTACTCTTCTGGCTTTTCTTCTGGACAGCTATTCAGATCACATTGTTAGTGTTTCTTTCCTATAGTACCTTCCCTGGTCACAAAGCCCTGTGACAATGTTTTAATGACTTACTTATAACTTACAACAAAATGGGTCACGTCTACCTGTTAGTTACAGCTGTATGATCCATCTGAGGAAGCTGCTGTCCAATAAATTACTGACTTGTCTGCCTTTACACAGTGCTCCTCAAACTCTTCAGAATCTCTTCACTGCTTTCCATCACCTACCTTAGGGCCAACATGAAGGATGGCAGCTGTTTCAGCGCTTAATGCCAGTATTCTTCCTTTGCAGACTAGGGGGAGGGGATTCCCTTTCAAGCTGCCTGTCTTTCCACTGAGACTGGCAATAATATTATCTCACGTCTTTAAATACCAGTCTCAGAGTTAACAGTTTGACAACAAGATGCAGAGGTTTTCTGATACAGAAAATTTACGTGGATAATTTCCGAGGTTTCTGTTTTTTCAACATTTAAAATCTAAAGTGGCTTTTGCATCCTTGAAATAATTCATTCATCCTTTTATCATAAAAACCGTAATTGTTTAATGGTTTGGAATAGCACTGCCCGTATTGTTTTGTGTATGCTGCCACTTCTGGAGGAGTCTGTATATCCCCAGAGCATCAGATATTGTATATGCACATAACACGTGGTAGTTTATAGCTCATGTAAAGCTCTTCTATTCTGTACCTTACATAGGAGGTGTACAGCACTGATGGCAGTCTGTACATGGCAGCTACAAAGAATAAATCATCACACTTGCCTGCACTGTGTTCTTCTAACTACATTGCTATTAACCTCCATTGCAGCACTTTTACTTCAATATCCTCGAATCAGCTTCTTGTTCTGCCTTTGGTTTACACTGGGAGAAACCTCAGCTCACCTTAATTTCAGGGGTTTATCTGAGGTCTCTGTTTTAATAGCAGCATGTCGCTAACACAGGGATTCATCTGGTTTTCATAAATATTTGATAGGGCTTATCATCCTCATCATCATTTTGGGCTGGTTGGAAGAGATCCCCCCACGATTCCAACCCATTTCCGAGTTGTCGTGGAAAGTCAGTTGGTGATATTTCAATCAGAGTGTTCTTATAACAAATTCCGTTCAAATTCTGCCTGAAAGGGAGTTAAGGTTTCATCCTACTGCTTAGAGAATGATATGCTAAATGCAGCTTCCCATGGGCTTGGCTGCAGTCCAACGCTTTGTAATTTAGAGTTCTCCTTCCCAGTTCTGGCTGTGACCTTGGGACCGAACTCTGGAGTTCCCAGTGTGCAAAACCGCTGTCCCAGAGCGCTCCCCACCTGCCCAGGCAGCACATGGCAGAGCAGGGCAGCTCCCGGGAACCGAGGGCACACGGGCAGCTGGGAGCAGCACCCCACGGGGGGGCTCATTTCCTCTTTTTTATCGTCAGGAGCATTGTTCTTAAAGGACAGCAATTATTAGCTGACTTCAAAGCATGACATTCATTCACAGAAGAGGTTTAAGTTATATTGGCCAAAGGCATTTTCTGTAGAGACAGCCACAAAACAGCTCTAATTGGAGATCTCCAAACAGCTGTTGTACCCTATGTATTTATATTGGAGAAATAACTTCAAAGATTATGTTAACACGTGAGTAAATTTTAAAAAAGTTTTACCATTATTACTGTTATCATTATTATTGATAGCATACTGGGGATACCTAAGCTGCTTTACAGAGAAATGTGTGTGTCCATGGCCAGAGGAGCTGACAGCCCAGACTGTAACACACGCCACTTTTAACAGAAAAATTGTGTAATTAAGAGAAATTATTGCCCCTTGAAGAATACATTCACTATAGATTGTAGCAGAGATATGTCTTCAGAATGACTGCAGTTCCCTTCAGTTAAAGAGCTATTCAGAAATCCCAGTGTTTGAGCTCATGTACGTAACTGCAATTATTTTAACAAAGTTAGTGAAGGAAAGCAACTTAGAGAAAGGTGCAGCTCTTTTGTTCCTTTCTTTTTTTCCAGATTTTTCAAGGACATACCTTCTGGAAATACTTGATTGCACTTACCTATCTGGATTCCTTACGATGGGGAATATTTTTAAAAGAATAGGTTTTTTTAAAAAAATCATGATTCTAGAAGTCTTTTAGTTTTGTTATTTCACCAGTAATTGTGATGGATTTTCAGCAAAACAAGTGTTACAGATTTAGCTTTAAAACCAAAGCAAAACAACTTTTCATTGCTTTTGGTCTTCCAAGTTTTGTGTCTGACATTTTTAGTCATTGGCATTTACCATGAATGAATCCTCTGTATCCCAGTTGTGTCATTGATTTTTCATAGATCTTTTTTGGAATGCTGCTTATTTTACCTGTTGTGAAGACATCAGATAATCATTATGTTAAGTAGTTATTTGTAAACTCTAAACCAACAAACCCGAGAAATTCCCTTTTCTAGATGCTTATCACCAAGATACCACTGGCAAAATATTCCTCAGCTTGTCTGGATGGGTCTCACAGTGGTGACCCTCAACTGGAGAACTTCAGCACAGCTTCCTTAGGCTTTGTTGTAACACCACTGCACTTAAACAGAATTGTGGGCACTGCTGTGTGGAAAGGCCGTGGCCAGCAGTGGTGCTGTGTGTGCAGACACCTTTGCAGTGGCTCCCTGGAGGGAAAGGGCAACAGGCAGTTATTTATGGCAGGATTCTGGACAAGAGGTTTCTGTGCTGCACACCCAGTATTTCTCCTGGCAGTAGCTCTGTAACTGTGCTGTAAACCACCCTGGTACTGATTGCTGTGTACCCAGGAGTCTGACTGATGCCAGTGAGCTCTGGGAGATTGGTGCATCATTTCACCACAGGAGGCTCGTGCCCGTGGGTAGCAACAGCCTTCCTGCTTCCTCCCACTGCCCTGAGCAACCAAATCCCATCTCCAGGGTGTCTTCTGGACTAGGAACTTGCTGTTGTCTATTATTAGCACACCTTACTAAGCGTGAGGTCTGTGTTAGAAACACCTTTCTCTCATGCATCAGAGAATTAACATCAGGTGGTCTCCAGCCTGGCTGACCCCATTGCCCTGCATTTCTAGGGCAGAGGAGTAGCTGGGAGAGCTTGTGCAGAGGGGACCCACCACCAGAGCTCATCGTTTCCTCCAGGAGAGGTTTCTCTTTGCAAAGTCCTTCTCAGCCCTGGGAATGTCCTTATTCTTTCAATGGAAGCTCATCAGTGTTGGCTTTTGTGGTGCTCGAACAGATGCAGTAGCTTCTTCCAGCTTTTCAGTGTTGCAGAGTTTTTTTATGATTAGTGGCATTATTCAGGCAAACCTGCAGCTCCTCATCCTTAAGTGACTTTGAGACTTCCTTCTATAATCCCACCACACCAGCAGCCCTCCTGGCTGGCCTTGCCTTAGTAACAACTGCTCCTTCTCCCTGCAGTTCTCCTGACTCCTCTGTCAGAGGGACAGAAAGCTGAACTCAGTGAGAGGGACTATGTGGAATTCATCCCCATGTGGGTGGGAAGCTGGGATGCATGATGGATAAAGGAAATATGTAATGGAGCAGCTGGGCGAGTTCATAGCAGCAGCTCTGCCTGGCAGCTCTGTGTGCCCTGTGTGCCATCACCAGGAGCAGAGCCTGTACCAGGGAGTACTCTTTCCATCTGAGCTGGCTCCTGTGTGACTGAAGCCTCTCATTTTTCCAGGGATATGCCATCTCACTGGTTGTACAAACCTGGCTGGTATGCCACGCTGGGCACTGTCTCTGTTCAACCACCCTCTCACTTTCTTTTCTCAGATTCAGGCCACTGCTCCTTGGCTTACAATTTTCTGGGACTGTGAATAACTTCCTCCCTTCATTTCTGTTGTTACCCTGAAGGTAGACTGTAGTCATGTTCACCCTGAGTTGTCTCTTTCCCTGAGCCCTCTGAATGTGGCTTTCTCAGCCTGTCCACATTATGTTTTCTAATCCACGTATCATTGCCCTCCTTTGTTTTCATCTTCTTTTGAAGGTTGGTTGCTAGAAATCAGGGTTTCAGATGGCCATTATTTATATTGATTTACATGTACTTTCCCCAGTTAACTGTATTTTCTTACCTGGAGGGGCTATTTTTATTTATATTGGTTTATTTCATGAAATTCTCTCTCTCCTCTATGAATTTAATTTCGCAAGGGAAAATACACCAAATAACTCTCCATTTTGCTGCTGAGGTATTAACAGAAGGGAATAAGGTTAAGAAAGCTGCCAAGACCCCTTGGTCAATTTTTGGGTGCTATGGTGTGGCTGTACTGATGTATCTCCCCTTGTAAGGTCTCACCTCAGTGCCCCACAGAGCAGCTGGTGCCACCCCCCTGTGCCAAGCTGTCCCCAGCACACCCGGGCTCAGGTGGCCTCCACCACACAGCACTGCCTCTTCTACCTGGCAGCTTGTTCTGAAGTTGGTAACAAATCTACACATGACAAATGTAAAAGGCAAAAAGCCTCCAGAAAAGGTTGCATCCTGTCCTGGGGAAGGAGACCATGACTGGGGAGGTCTTTGTGTGGTGAAAGAACTACAGCTCCCCCAGAGCAACAGGGAGGTGGAGAAGAAGGCAGAAGTCAGAACCTAAATTTGTAAAATTAGGCCATATTAAGATTTTTAACAATGTCAAAATACTGGAAAACGGAAACCACCTTCTACACTGCAGCACATGTGGCTCTGGGGCTCTCAGGTTACAGTTCTGCACATCTGCCATTCTGTGATACCTGTGTCCCTCAAAAACACAACAATCTATCAAACTAACAGTGCTTCTCCAGCTTCTCCTTGTACTTCCCATCAGTCTGTACCAGTCCTGTGGTTTCTTTACTTCTTTATTGTTTGAAACAACTGGCTCTTTTTGTCCTGGGTTTGCAATGGGTTTGCAATTACAGTCTCAGTTCTGAAAAATTACGAGGAAAAGAATGCCTGTAACAGTAGTATTGTTTTAAAAATAACTAATTCTTAATTCTACATTGGCTTATTGAAAAAAAACCCACCAATAACTAATCATAGCAATGCATATGAGGACTGCTGACATAAGGGGCAGGACAAACTTTCTAAAATATCTCCTATCTTCGTACTCTTGAAATATTCATTGTTAGCAATACTGCTGATTTCACTGGCACTTCACTCTGTTTCAGCAGAGCCATGACAGGCTTCATGAGACAATACAGTGAACAAGTAGCATCTGCAGGGCTCATTCCTGCCAGAAGAAATGAACTCTGAATATTTTTTTTTGGTGGTTGAACCAAAATTAATAGGGGGAAGAATTGCTTCAGGTATGTCCAAAAGACAACTTGAGTGTTTCATTTTTATCACTTAGACAGAAATCTTCAAAATTAAAAATAGTTTCCAATACAAAGATTTATTTTTCTTACAAGTATCAAAATAAAACAAACCAACCGATAATTCATAAAACATGAAAGATCCCAGCAATCCTCAACAAGAATTACAAGGACTTACAATCTCCTGCCTTTCAAACAATCAGACTTTTTAATGGACACTGAAATGCACTCTGGAAATGGGCTATTGCTTCTGTCTTTTAGTTAATTATTAAATTCAAAATGTTTGAAATATATGTTGTAAGACAACTTTATTTTAATTTTCCCAGCAGAGACATTGACAGCTCCTGGATGACACTACACTGAACTGTCCTCTCTAATGACATTTTCTTTTTAATGATCATTGATCCACACAAATTTGTCAGTTCCTAAATAGGAGCTCATCACTCACATTGCTTGTGAGAGCTCTGTCAAGGTCTGAGCATGGCAAAGAGGATCTCTGGCTGTGCAAGTTTGCCATATAATCACATGATAAGTTAAATTTGATTTGGATTCTAATTTCTTGTGGCTGTTCTAAATACAACAATGTACCAAAATACCATGTCCTCTGTCCCTGTATGCTGACAACATTCAGAAAGGACAGGTAAAATCCTGTGGTGAATCATAAGCAAAATAAGCTACTTTTGAAAGCAGTATTTCCTGTCTGTCCCCAAGAACAAGAGCCTCTCATCTCCATCTGCACCCAGTTTGGACCAAAATATCACCTTTTTTGAATTCATTGTTTAAAAGATGGGCCATCCCAGCTCAGTTGTTTGTGCAATAGGAACACAAAGGTCTTTGCCATCCTGCAGTGGATGACAGGGATGGCTCAGCTGGGTTCAAACCCCAGGGAACAGGCTGTGCTCTTTGCTTCTGGAACAGCAGCACAAAGGCAGGGGTGAGGGAGGGCAGGGAGAGGCCGAGGAGGGCATGGGCTCTGCTCAGACACCAATCCATGACCTGGTTCTGCTTTTCCTGACCCCCATTTCTGACATTGCTCCCAGGAGATCAGTCCCCAGCCCTCCTGCTGCCTGCAAAATACACTGAATAAAACCAGGGCAACGGGCAACTACTAAAGGCAAGAAAGGAGGGATGTGGGCTGTCCAGGAGCCCTAGTGAGGCACCAGGCACAGGCAAAGGGGGAGAGAGTGCAAGAGGAAGGTGTAAATTTGAGACCCAGAGCTGAGACTCAAAGGGAAGTGAGAAGGAGCCAGAGGAGCTGCAAGGGGAGCTGCCATCCGTGGCCTTGGGGATTCAGGGAGAACAGAAGACTGCCTGGCTGCTCAAGTCTCCTTTCAAGGACACCAAGAACAGGGGAACAGTTTACAGCAATTCCCGGTGGCAGAGACAGGGTGAGTGTCCCACAGCCTGGACCTTGGATCAGTCAAAGCCTTCCTTTTCCCTCTCAGTACTCTGGGTCTTGTCCTAGAGTCACCTTGTCACTCGTGCTATAAGAGCACATGTGAAGCCCTGAAAAAGCACTGACATGGTTTCTCATGTCCTGGTGGGCCTGGAGCTAAGGAACAACTGTGGCTTCCAGCTGTTGCAGAGCCCTGAAGGGCATCATCCCCTGTACAAGTTTAGGAAGAAAGGGACACTCGTGTGACCTCTTTCCTGAGTGCTACAGAGAATCCCCTGGATTAGAGAAGGAGAGTCCTTTAGGACCCTCCTAGAGACCACTAGTACATTTATTACTTTTTCAGTGATTTCCAGCAATTCTCACAGATTAACACTCCTTTAGGACAATACTGCTTGCAGACACATAATGCTCTGTTTTCTCCTTCCCTCAGCATCTCCCCTGAACTGGCATCCCTGTGAAGGAGAAAGGTTTACAGTTCTTCCCTCCTTTTTGTCTTGTAAGCTGTACCCTGATCTCATTCTCTGCTGCTACACAAACAATAAACCAGGCACTCAAGCAGGGTTTGTCTTAGTAATATTCCATTTCTCTGTCAGACTTTAGGTCAGGTGGTAATTTTGGGTGAGGTATTGTCTGCAAAGACAACAAATGCACAAAACATCTTTCTCCCAGCAAAGGATAAACTAGATGATCCAAGTGTTTTTCTCTGTCACTATGATCTCTGTTTCTGTTATGGAATAAACTGCTGGACAAGGACAAGAATTGATTGCTTGGACTGTAGTGATGAATACTTCCAAAAATGTCAACTTGGGTTATTTCCTCACTGCCTCATAAGGGGCAGGATGTGTCCAGCAAGACAGTGGTACTTCCCTGGTGTGCAGAGACAACCTGAAGTGCACAGCATGTTCTCCCTGAAGGGTGTCACAGATAGCAAAGGTTCTTGGGCTGGAAGAGCCACAGGAACTTTAGAGGCAAATTTTGGCTTTTCTTCCTTATTTTCAGCCTTTCTGCGACATATTTCACTTCAGAACAAATTCTTAGGACTTGTGTTCTAAGAAAGATCTAGAAATACTAAAGTAGGGAGGACAGTTCTGGGGAAGTGCATGAGTCACAGCATTGCTCTTCCTTGGAATTCTGAAGCCTGTTCATAGCCTGTCCATTACTGACCTCAGGGCAGGGCTCCTAGTGCCAGCAGAAAACTCCTCCATTAATCTGTTTCGAAGATCCTGTTCATTCTACAGTACAGGTCTCCCAGGTCAATCTGTTGTTTTTCTTTTCCAATGAGAATGCCGATCACCAGCTTGTACCAACAGCAAGGTCCAGCCCTCAGCCTTGTGAAGTCATCTTTGCAGGCAACTGAAGAATAAAACCATTTTCGAGTGGGTTCAACAAAGGGAACCAAAGATAATTACGTTTATAGTATATAAATATGAAGGTGACTTGTGGATGCTTATACTGCCCAGACTGAGAAGTGGTGTTAAAGGACCAGGATGACTTGATCCTACAGCATCCCATTTATTCTGTGAAGTAAAACTCCACAGTACCGCAGGGAAATAGCTTTCTTCTGCTGTTAGCCCCTCAATTCTATTAAGAAATTCTTAAATATTCTTTTCCTACCTCTCTTTTTCATGGTTTGTTCTTTTGTTTTGTTTTGTTTACCAGACAGACAAATGCTTCCCTTAAAACTCCATTGTAGTCAGTGAGTATCTGTAGCTGACACTGGATAACATTGTCATTATGATTTAGGATTTCACTGATCATGCTTTATTGCTTTTATATATTGTAGAAGGTTTTTAACTCTCATTTTATGTGTTCATGGAATTGTTTAAAGTGAAGGGGCTCTGAGTCTCCATAGCCATATTAAGAGGAAATCAAGGAGAGCCTGTTGTTATTACCATGCAAGCTAGACAGTCTGAGCAGCCTTAGCCAGATGTAAATCCACAATTATAAATCACCATGGGAAGGGGAATAACAATCACTGCATTTTGATCTATCACCACAATACTTTTCATATAAATGTACTGACCAGAATAGGGAATTTAGGTGTATTTTCTATGTCTTTATGCAGTAAACATCCCTTCGAAGCACTCTTTGTGCTAGAAGTCAAAAGAGTATTTCTGAATAAGAAGTACTCACAAAGAAGAGGTGGTGCCAGGCTTGGGCACAGCAGAGGGATAGGAAAAAGCCCTGCTGCATGGCAGAGCTGTGTGGGGCTGTATGATTTCTACAGCATGTGTAGCTGTGTTCACATAATGCATAAATAGTTCCCCCTACTTTAAAGAGAAAGACTGTTGTGGGAGCTATGGGGCAATCTGAGTTTAGTTCCTATTTTTCCATGGACTTCTGTGGTATTTTCTGCAAGTCATTTCATTTCATTGTGCATAAGTTTCTTCATCTGTAAAATAAATCCTTCAAATACAATTGGATCAGCTTCATACAGCAAATTACGTCTGATGCTGAATCATGTCTTTTATCTCTCTATCTGCCTGCTTCTTTTTATTGTGAGCTCCTAAGGGCAAAGACTATCACTTGAAGTCTCATATATAATAAAAGTGTCTTTAGCACCACAGATCCCATTCTCGGGGACTGGAAGCTTAGTGCAATAAAAATAAACAAATGTGATCAGCCACGAGAATTAAAATAAAGCATCCAAAGCAAAGAAAATCTATACTTATGACTCATGAATATACTGGCCCCCAAAACAGATGTACTGCTGAGGTACATCCCTGGGCAGATGTAAAACTCTGGCTATGCTTCAGCCTTTGGTCAACTGCAAGTGTTAAGAAAAGCTTTCTTAACAGAACAGCCCTTTAGGAATGAAGTAAAGACCACAGGCTGGGACAGGGGGTACTCAATGGTTCAATGGCCTTAACAAGAGACTGGAAAAGAACATTAATATTCCTGAACCTCTATTTTCATTTGTAGGAGCAGGTTGGCTGGTTTAAACATACCTGAGCTGCAGAAAAATCGGGAAAAAAATGGATTTTGCTGGTGACACAAATACGTGGGGGTAGGAGGGTGTCTGGAAAAGAGAGCTGAGAACACAGACAGGTCTGCCTGTTTCTAGAGCCAGGGCTACCAGCCAGGTTTTGTGGCTTGCTCACACAGCATAGAAAGACTCATTAAAAAAGTTCTTTCTTAGAAGACAGAAGCTAAAATTTTGTTCTTACTGAAAATGTCATCTCCTGATACAAAATAGAGATACAACCTGAATAGAAACATGACAGGGATTTGGTCTGCTGAGCAGTTTCAGAACATATTTACCATACTTCATGTGGTCAAAAAGCTGAAGAATGGAAAGGTGGAAATATTTTCTTCTTTTAATGACTAGATTTGACAGATTTGAGGGTTAGTTACAAATAAATACAGAGGAGATAATAGGCTTCTTATGCTGTAAAAGCACTCTGGAAAACAGTTTGAGGAGGTGCTGTATCATTGAGGTCAGTCCCTTCTGGTTTAGCAGGAGCTCTTTGCTCAGACAAAATTCAGTCTCTCCCTTCAGAGCTGGTTGCAAGTCCCAAGCCCAGGGTTGTGTCCTAATGATGGGCTCACGATACGTTGCTCATTATTTTCCATACCTATTAAAGTCATTTTGTTCTCAGAGGAGCTCTCTGGGGTCAGCAAACACCTCCTGATGCTCATTCCCTTCCGTGGCATCGACACCTTCCCTGTGAGTCCTCTCAGCATTTTTGCTTGCTGTGCCTACACTTTAAAGAACATTATTTTCTTCCAGAAAAACATTTCGGTTCTTGCAATCAGTGCTTGTTTCTGTAAATTAAGGAATGAATTGTGCCAAATTGTTCTCCTCTTTTTCTCTCTTCTAGGGTTATTTGCAATGTAGCTTATGCTACTGTCAGTACATCTACTGTGTGCTTTACAGGAAAATGAAATCATTACACACAACACAAATTACTAGACCTCTTTCATAATCACACACTCTTAATTGGCGTGTAACCACCAAGATCACTTTAATACATGCATTAAAATGTCTCTGACTCATTTTTTTCTCCCAGGTCGAAAGGTCAATGAGAATATTTTTCTTTAATTTGACAGGCACGCAAGAAATAATGCAAGACTCATTTATGGTCAGGTAATGCACAAAGAAATCTATAAATCAAGCTAAGGGGAATATTAGATCATGCTCATATCTGAACCCATCTGGCTTAGTTCACAAAAGAATCAATATAAGGCAGAGAGCTCAGTATTACTCGTGATTTATGCTCTCGCATCTAAGGGGAGAAACATTTGCAATTTTTAGGTCTCTTCATCTGAAACAAAAGGGTATGAAAATGAAACTATGGTTGGCTATTACAACACACACATTAGGTAAGTAATCTGGTGGCAGACTACAGCTGCTGAGGGAAGGAATGGTTCTAGTGGTTCGTTCCACTTAATGACTCAGCACATTGTTTTAGTACTTTAGTCTTTGCCCCACCCCCAAGGTGCATTAGCACAGAGCTGAGAAATAAAATCAGCACGATTGTCACGTTTGATATTTGTGCATGAATGGCAATTGATAGTTCTTGGGCATAGTAATGTTAGAAAATACAACATATTGGAACATACAGCTGTTCTTCAGTCTTCTTTCAAATACTACTTTTCATCAATAAACCTCACACCTAAAAGCATATCGTGGCTAAAGATTAATCCTGCCCCGTGCCATCATACACACATAAGCCTTTGATCCTTTTGTGAACACCCAGGATTTACATGAAGGCTTTCTACCTATATAGTACATCTCTCAACTAAATCAAGTCTCCAGTTGGCCTCAAGTTGAGCCTCCCCAAGAGGCAGGATGAGGAGTGTCAGCACACTGCTGTGTGATGCACAGGGGTGGGAGGCAGAGGGAGAGATCTCACAAAGCAATTAGTGTGTGAAAAGCAGACACTGCAGGGATGGGGGCCATAAAAGCATCAGGGGAACTGGGCAAGTAAAACATCCATTTCAGCTTCGGTGATTTGTTTTACATACAGTGCTAATATCCCTCATACAGATACCAAATGCAGCTTAATTTAAATCTAGGAGACCCTGACGTATTTTTCTCCCAGCTAATGTGTGCAAGAAGAATCAATAATTTTCCCAGTATATGTTGATAAATTATTACATCAAACATTATTGATCCAGCCAAAGAAGAAGGAGGTCAAAATAATGGAAATCAGATGGTTGTGATTAGAAATGCTTGGGATATTCATTTGGAAAAGGTTGATAACTAAAATGGTCTATGGGCTTTACACTTATTGATTTAATAAATAGAATAAGCCTTGCTGATCCAAAACAAGGTTACTTGTATAGGTGTTTCAGAGGGTTGTGCTGCTGAAAGCCAGTCTATATGTCTTCTGTATGTGTTTGAATTATATTTTAGTTCAGCTCACTGAAAGCATTCATTTTAAACATCTATTCCTTTCAGCTACAATTTTCTACTGCACTTTACTGCTGCTGAGAACCCTTAGATTTCATTCTGGTAGTAGGCTTAGTACCCTTTCAAGTATTTATTTAAAAGTTTATGTATGTTTATGTTTGCGTCATTATTAGTAATTAATACATTAATGAATTTATGTACACTTTGCAAACACTGGGAAGGATCGAAGAGCCTCCCGTGCAAGGAGTGATTGTGTTGGAGTTATGCTATTGATTCTTTCTTATGTTCTTCCCATCAGTGGGGCACTTTTCGACCCAAAAGACCCCAAAATGTTTTCAAACATGTTAGCTGAGATCACATCATCCATCCCAGGAAGGACAGCCCTCGAGGCACTGTATGGCAGTGGCCTGGCAGTGCAGAGCCCTCAGGACTGCATGGGCAGGGGGCAGAGGCTGCCACATCACTCACCACACACAGTGGAGAGAAAACAAGGGGGACAATGTGATTTATATGCGTGGGACACAGTCGGGATACAATAACCACAGCTTTCTCTCCCCTTGTCTTCATACCACTGGAATCTCTTCTATTTTGAGAGTCCCACTAGTCATTGTTTCATATAGAATATTTTGAATTGGAAGGGATCCATAAGGATCATCAAATCCAACTCTTAAGTGAATGGCCCATCCAGGGGTCAAACCCATGACCCTGGTGTTATTAACACCATGCTCTGACCAGCTGAGCTCATCTCAGGGTCTCCCCTCACCAGCTTTGCTGTCCAGGCACTATCCCCCTACCCAGGGCTCCGTTTCCTTTTTGCAGCCTCAGCCTTCTAAGCATTTGCTCTTAATGTGATCTCTTTCTGTGCCTCTCCTGCAGCCCCATCCTGCAGCCAGCAGCCCTCCTGCCTCCCCTGGGCCCCAGGGACGTGCTGGCCCTTGTGCAGTGCCACCCCCAGTGCCAGGCTGTGCCCCTTGTCCTGCCTCTGTGCTGTGGCCCTGCCCTGGGGCTCACAAGGGAACAGGGGGGCTGCAGCACCCACGAGGACACAGCTTCACCCTCCACCTTCCAAGGACCTCTTGGTAAGAGCAGTACCTGCCAGCTGGGGCTTGTAAGGAAGCAGTGGACCAGAATATGTTTCACCTGCTCCCTCGCAGGAGGCATTTTTCACCCATAGGAACAGGCCAGAACAAGCCTCTGGGAAGGGTAATTTAACTGAGCATACAGTGAAGGTATTATTACCATAGCCCTGAATTGCAAGAGAGTCTTAGAGCTCCACTGCATTTCTGGGAATGGTCAGGATTGGTCACATCCCATTCATTTCAAAAGTCCT
Organism: Calyptomena viridis; assembly: GCA_013390005.1. Lineage (NCBI taxonomy): Eukaryota > Metazoa > Chordata > Aves > Passeriformes > Eurylaimidae > Calyptomena > Calyptomena viridis. The sequence goes on from WEIV01004058.1 coordinate 803,238, forward strand.
TCTAAAATACTGTAACACAGGAAATGTGTATGTGCAGATATGGCTTGTTGAGAGTTAAAAATTTTTATCCCATCTTCTTTCCTCACTTGGGATTTTTCTCTTGAGCATAAGAAACCAAATATGCTTTCCTTAAGGTCTTTAGAACTTCCTGCTCTGGTCCTGGTGCAACGAACACCAACTGATGTTTGAGTTGATAGTAGTTACAAAGTCTGGGCCACACGGGACAGCAGTATAGTGTGAAAAATTAAAACATTCACATGGACTGCTCATTTGCTGTGAGGAGGAGTCCTGAAAATGAATTCTGTATTTCATCCCAATCATTCTTTACCATGGCCAATGCTCAAGGAATTGTGTGTTTTCCCTTGCCAGCAGCACATGTAGCAGGGACAGGAGCTGCATAAGAGTTGTATCAGCAGGGGGACAACAGTCATCTCCCAGATAGGGAGATAATGATACGAGCTCCATAGCACATGACTGCATTGATCATACCTGCTCTGTACCTACTTAAAGGTTCAATAGCAGAGCATAACAAGTTATACTGGCTAACTCAGTGTAGCAGCAGCACAGTCTCTCCACTGCCTTATAGGTAGGAATCTCCTTTTGTAAGGTACAATTCAGCTGTTCCTTCTGGATAAGATCTATATTTGTTACCTGCTCTATAATAAGACACCTGGACCATCATTATCCCACACCAACTTTATAGGTTCTTTTGCCTGCCCAGATTCTTTAATCCTAAAACTCACCAAAATGAGCAGCATTAAAATGAGAAGGGCTGGGGTGAAATGGGAGAGAAACACTAATTCCCAAATGGGAGAGAAACACTAATTCCCTGTTCCTGTACATGCTGAAAGATGAAGCAGATTCTTCTGAGTTATAGCAGTGGGACTTGGTAAAGCTTTCTGGTCCTTTCTAAACAGCCCAGATTTCACTGATGTGAGGCCAGGCTGTAAAGTATAAGACAGAGGGTTCTCAAAGGGCCATTGCTAAATATTTCCTTTACTCGCCAGGCACTAAATTCAGCTCTAGGCATTTACATGCAATAGTAGTTTGGGATTAGATTAAGAAGTACTTCATGCCTGGGATTACATCCAATTTTGAGGAAGTCATCTCAGATCTTTGAGGAGCAGAAAGGCAGCTGTCCTGTGTGTGGTGAGGTGCTGAGCACTGAGCTCTTACAAGGCACCAGAGTGTAATTTGGTGTCCCTCACCTGAAATGAGATATGATTTCCCCAGTGGGGAGCCTGGTATTTGTACTAGAGTCAGGTGATAGTGTTTGTGTATCTCTCTTAAAATGGCATGTTATTCCCAATGCTGGTATCTTTTTTGGCCACAGAGGCTAAATCAGTATTTCTTGTTCATACTTCACTTTTTTCTTTTTTTTTTTTCCCCATGCAAAGCTTCACTTCTTTAACATTTCTTATTTAGAAACTTTGAGTTAATATGAGATGTGACGTTTGCCTTTCCAGAGGCTGGAGCTAAGTTAGTGTAGAACAGTGCCAAGGAGCAAACAGGGTTAGAGCACATTTTAAAATGCCATTTTCTTGCTTGTAATTTATTCTTCCTATCTCTAGTATTCCTCTGCAGAGATATTTATAAAAATAGGTGTTCCATGCAGTGTATATCACAGGTTTATTTAGGACTCTTGTTGAAGATTTACACTGCTCAAAAGAGCAGTCATAGCAGATAATTCCATTTGCAAGCTTCAACAAAATGTTCTGGGGAAAGTGCTGTTATCACTGTGGAGAATTTTAATGATGGCAGAGTTTACAGACAACTTATTTGGCAAACAAGGCTGCAGCAAGACAGCTCAGCAAGTTCCTTTGCCAGTGGTGGGTTTGTGATTTGTGCTGCTGCCTGCAGCCTGTGAAACACACCTTCCCTCTGCCTCCCAACCCTCTCCAGAGCCTTCAGGACCATGTCTGTCCTGCAGTGCTAACCTGGCTCCTCATAAAACACCTCTCAGGATCTCACCTAAAAGAGTTGCTGAGCACCTCACAGACCCACCATTGCTTCTTCTGTTAGGGAAATAGGTTTTGGCTTTGCCATTACAATAAGGACAATAATAACTTTACTAATAATATGATGCAAGGTGATTGTGGGAGAAGCTGGGTTAAAGTACTTCTTGCTTTCTGGGACATTCCTCATTAATTCACATCTCACTGACCACAAGTTCCACTATTGCAGCAAATTAATACTGTGTTTTAGTGATCCATTGCCAACTGTTGGAGGGATGAGGAAGGGAGCAGCTTGCAAGCTGGTAACTCCCTTCACCTCGGAGTCCTCGCTGAACCAGAGACCCTCTCTGCACATTTACACCTGCAGGGACACTCCAGAGGGACATCAGTGATATTTTTGCTCTCTATTTTATGTCATATATAATTCTATGGGTCATGTATTACACATAATGTATATAATTCTATGGGTCATGTATTTCACATAATATGTGACTACAGTCTAGTGCACTGACCCAGCTTAGATTGCCTGGCACAGCCTTGGCAACCCCTAAGAACCTGCTCACCCACCTCCTGGTCACAGTGGCCATACCTCTGCTGAAAGGGAGAGGTGGACTCAGTGTCTGTGGCCTTTCCTTCACAGCCCTTCACTGCTTTCTGGAAAAGGGAATTGGAGCTACTCCTTCTCATGTTGTTCCTTTTCAGCAAATACTTCAGATTTTGGTGCTGTCAGTCTGACACCCCTTCATTAGCACTAGAAAGGCTCATCAGTGTAATCCTGTGCATATTGCACTGGAAACCTTGCAAGGCACCACAGAGCTCCCCAGTGATTTTTTTCCTTTCTCTAATTGCTTTTATGTTGTCAGCTAGAACAAAAGGAGTTTCAGTTAATTATCTGTGTATTTGCTGAAACCACTAACCTACATCCTAGTTAGTGCAAAACAGTTGCTTGACTGAAGTTCTTGGCAGATTTATACACCTTCTGGTTGTAAGTTTAAAGAAATCTATTCCCATTTTCAATTTGCATATTCAATTTCTTCTTATATAAAAATAAACATTCTACTTCTTTCATTATTTTTCAGTATCTAAGCAAAAGGAGGAGGGTTCAGTAGCTGGAAAATTAACTTAAACTGTGGAAGGTCCAAGCTCAGCCTCTTCTTGTCTGCAGATTTCCCACTTGTCCCAGATTTCCAGAGCTCCCAGAAGGCAACTTCTTCAGGTTTCTCTGTCTCAGCTTTGTATTTGTAAAATGTGAGCAACAGCATTGTTTTCACAACTATAGATTGTGAAAATCTCAGCTATTACAGGGACAGGGATGGTGCAGGTGACTAAATTGTAACTGTATTACAAGAGAGAACATGGAGGAATTTAATCCAATTTAGTGCTTTGGAAATATATTTGTCTCCATGAGAATGAGAATATGACTTTCTTTCCATGCCATTCTGTTTCGGTGGACTGTTTCTTGCCTAAATCAGTTTCCTCAGTTCACTTCACCCCCCAGCTCAGACATTATGCTGGTGTAATGCAGCAGGCAGGATGGGAGGGCTTGAAGTATTAACTGCTGGAGTTGAACCACCACCACCACCAGATCATGGCCCTCGAGTTTCAGAGTCATTTCTTTGGCACATGACATGGCTGGAACTCCATCAGTGTTGCCACTGATTTTGTGCACAGATCTGTGACCTTGCACACAATATCCAAACAGATCACATGCCAGGTCACAGCCACCAAATGTCACCATCTATGCACCCACCGTGCTGTCCTCACCCTTGATGGTAATTAAATGTGATCTTTCTCCTCCTGGGCAAAAATTAAGCATCTGCAAGATGTGGAGATTTTATCATGGATGTGGAAGGGGAGGGTTCAGATGTCTCTCTTCTTTGCAGATAATTGCTTAGTTTAATGAGGACGTTTTGCAGTATTTTTAACCATTGCTTCTGTGCCTTGTTTAATTATTTGCATATGGCATCATCAAGTTAAAAAGAGTGTGCATATACAGCACTTCTTCTCAGTCTTGTATTAGACATTAATGAAAGGAAGCACAAGGATACATTTCTCACTAATGATGATGGGAAATTAGTTTCAAAACCCCAGGAGCGTCTTGCAAGACATACCCATGATATATAAAGGTCCAAGGAGAGAAATTCAGAACAAAATGTTGCCTAGGCCCTTTTGGGCTGTCTCTCCAATAGATCCTTTTCCATTTAATTTCGTAGGATGGCAAAGAGTAAACACAGCAGGTTCTCAGAGTGCAGGACCCAGAGCAGGCGAGGGAGGCTGATAAACACGAGCCGGCGAATGCCAGCACGGCACACGGGAAAGGTCACACGCCTGGAGACCTGCAGCAACACACTCAGGGCTGTCTCTAAAGTCTTGAGCTAGACAAAAGTTGAGTGTCTGGAGAGGAGCAACGCTTTATGCATTAGTCATAACATTTTGAAGGGCAGCAAATCCACAGGCAGGAGCACAGGACGGGAGGAAAACAGTTGCTTGTTCTTTTCCTCTCTCATTTTGCGAGATTCAGTCTCCGGTTATTCCCAGGCATCTCAGCCAAGCAACAAGAAGCCAGTTCAGGCAGGATGGTGCTCTGTCTAACTGTGTGCTTCAACATCTCATTTGTGTATTTTTTCTTTCCAGTGTGAAGGGGAGAGATGGGGTTGATCATTAGGTTTAGTCACGGTAAGGTCATGCAAGTGTATAATACAGGCCACACTTAACAGTTAGGGATCTGTTTGCTCTGCTTCAGCTTCTCCTGCAGCTAAATTGGGAAGAGCTGCAGGAGGGAGGGTCAGGTGAGGCTGGTGACATGGTTTGAGCATTTCAACACATCAGATAAGTCTTCAGTTTGGAGGGTTGTTTATTTTCCTGAACGACAGACTCCTGATTTTTTGCTTAAGAGTGCCTGCAACCCTACAGATAAATCTATGACAACAAGGCTGCTTTTTTAAGATATTTTTTCAGAACAGTTTAGCAATTGCCCATGTACACAGTGATCTTGAGAATTCCTCCACCACACAGCTGCTGCTGCCTGCCTGCCGTCGGTGTTTGCATTGTCTCCTAAGTCCCCTGGGTTATCCCTTTAATGGCTTTGACATTAAACACCTGAACAGTTGCTCAATATACAGAATAGGAAAAAAAGGTGAGGCAAGACAGATAAAAGATAAATGGAGGTGGCAAAGAAGCTACTACTAATGGTTCAAACCAAAATAGCTTTTTTTTATGTTTCGGTAGGTCTCTGAAACACAAATACATCACAACCATTAGCTATAAGATGCACAGTTTACTTATGTTAGTGCTCTCAATTAATTCTGTTTTACTGATCTCAAATATTTTACATACAATTATGATTTTGTAGGTACAGTTTACTTATGTGGGAAAGAAGCTCTAAAGTGTTTGCTTCACACACTGTGTGCTGGAAATGTGATTAAACTAATGCTTTGAAGAAGTCTCAGGTCTCCCCGTGTTGCAGTTTAACATTTCGTAATAATACAATCATTATGCTACTGAAAAAGGGTACAAAATTCACCTGTAAAAACAAACAATAAAATATATTAACAATTTGGGGAAAAAGTAATGGACTGGAAACTTGGAAAGTCCAGAATGAAATCTACACTGGTGCACTTAACTCCTGTGTTACCTCTGAGTATTTTGGGGATCTGACACTGGTCCAGCCACAGCAAGACAGTACTTGGGCACAGCTGTTGTTTCCTCTGTGGGGCAGCTGCAGAAACTCTGGTCACTGTTACCCCAGAGGGGCTGCAGAGCTGCAGCATTGCTGTCTGGAACCACAGGAGTTCCTCTTCTGGCTTCTGCAGTTTGTTAAATTCAGCTTTTACAACAAGATGTGACACCCAGAGCAGCACAGTGAAGTTTGGGTTCTAACCACAGCTTAGTGCTAGTGATGAGCCCCCACTGCTGATTAGTGGGGTACAGTGTGCAGCTGGATTTGACTTCAAAAAACTTGTATTTTCCTCCAATCCTATGCTGTTTGTCCCCTGTTGAAGTCACACAACCATGAACTGTCATCTGATAAGTCAGCACAACAGAGTGACTCCTAAAAGGTAGATTCAGGCTGTGAATCTACACAGGAGTTAAGTGCACCAGTGTAGATTTCATTCTGGACTTTCCAAGTTTCCAGTCCATTACTTTTTCCCCAAATTGTTAATATATTTTATTGTTTGTTTTTACAGGTGAATTTTGTACCCTTTTTCAGTAGCATAATGATTGTATTTTTACAAAATGTTAAACTGCAACATAGAGGGGACCTGAGACCTCTTCAAAGCATTAGTTTAATCACATTTCATCTTGCCGGGATTAATAGAGGCATTGAACTGAAAAGCAAGTTGCTAAGGAGCCAGAAGTTGCTTTCAATGAACTTGAGCAAAACCACGAGGGCGAAAGGAATTCCTTGAGAACGACAGCCCAGTAAACGTAGGCTGTGTTGTCATCAGCAGCACATCCCTGTGGTGTGACCAGAGCCCCCACCCGAGAGCTCACAGCTGCCTCCTCTTTAAACAGCGCCCTGGGGAGGTGCTGGCAGGGCACTCAAAGTCCGGTGGTAGCTTAATCTTGCTAAAAAGTGTGGAGTGACTGAGCAGGATCGGGACCAACCTAAGGAAAAATTAACAGGAAGGACACTCTTCCTTCTTAAAAACCAGACTTGCTTCTGCTGAGAAGTATTATGGTGTTCATTTACTGCAGCAACATAATACAGCTCCATGTTTTTTCCTGCAAAAAAAACAGGAGTGTTAGGAGTGTTTTGTATCAATATATTTCTGGAGTTATTAAGGGTGTTTTGTATCAATATATTTACCATGCAACATGTATGTGTTATCTAATTATTATATTATTGACAATATTAGTTTTGGCAATATAAGACACAGGACTTAACTTTGTCGAGAAAAGCAGCACTTACATCACAAAATTGTGACCAAAGAATACATTTTTAGAAAGGCATCATTTTGGTAAAAAGCCATTTTGGCAAAGAAAATGGACTTGCTCTAATCAAAACCACAACACTCTTACAATATGAAATAACAGAGAGATGACTACACTTTTGGGGACACCTGAGCTAAAATGGTGAAACAAGAATACCTGTGAAATGAAGGAACACAAGGACACTTGCTGTCACCTACCTACTGCTCTGCCCATTGGAGGGAGAAATCACTAGAGAGCACCTGGGTCAGGTAAAGAAAAATCAGGCATCGTTTCATTTTTCTGTTCTACTGATTTCAAGTGTTCAAAATTCTTGAATGACACTCTCCAAAATAATGAGGTTTAAAAATAGTAAGTGTCATAAATGCTTTCTGGATTTTATTTCATAATCAAAGTAATTGCAACACTATTGAAGGTTAAGTGCCTTAATATTATTAATCATTCATTACCTATGATTGAATTAAGGGCCAGCAGCATTCAAACCAGTCCTGCAGACACTTGCTAGCTGGCTACTACCCTTTTACTAATATAAGTAGCACAACTCTGCCGTCTCCAGGGACTCTGGCAAAACATTATCTTTTTTAACATGACTGGAAAGTTACCAAGTTTAGGCTATTTTCAATCTGTGGGAGTAAGTTCCAAAAAAAAGAGCTGGTTGGGGAATTCTCCAGCAGAAGGTTTTTCAGTAAGAAAATGCCCTTTTCTCAGAACCAAAGTTTTCTATGTGGAAAAAAGAAAGTTTGGAAAAATACATTTTTCCCTGGGAGAATCAAAACAAAGGCTGGCCCAGCTGCTGTCTGCCACATGCTCCTGAGCTGCACTTCCAGCAAAAAGTGAGTTTAACAGCTGCTTCCCAGTCTGGGGCTGCAGGTTAACAGTGCCCAGCGTTCTGTCCTCCTGCATGTGGGGCTGCCCGGGGAGAGGAAGAGGATGAAGAGGAGGATTAGAACCCTCCCCACTCCCACAGCTCTCGCAGTGCTCAGCAGCCACACACAATGGAAACGCCACTTCAGGGCCCAGGGGATTACATTTGTCTGAAAACCAATTTCTACAACAATGTCTCTTTGCTCTTTTGCCCTGACTCAATAGCCCTGTGTTCCCTGGGGACGAGGGGTTCTGTTCCAGAGACAGTTCTGCCCGGGGATCGCAGGCACCGCTCCCGTTGTGTCATGAGGCCACTGCAGTGACCTTGTGGCCACAGCCACTGCCACGTCCCCTGGGGAGGGGCTGTCCCTGAGCTGACACCTCTGGGGACATGCTGGGGTGTCTGAGTAAGCAACTAACCAACAGGCCTTGAGCTGAGATCACAAGGAAAGCTTGAGCTCTTCTACCAACAGAACCCTCTACCAACAGAACTAGGAAATGTTTATTCTATCCACACCATCAGAAACATGGGGTTAATGGCCCTTAAATATATTGGTGTCTTACAGTATTCTAGAACATGAATATATTCATCTCTTTGCTTAGTCGCAGGAAATTGCAGTGATGGATTGACATCATTTTGTAATTGCATGCGATGCACAACCAAAACAGAGCTCAGGCACTGAGCTGCATTCTAACTAAATTCTCAGTGTTTGTTAATAATGAAAGTTCAGCTAGCATGATATAAGAACTGCATGTATAGGATGAAATATTAATTTATTATGCTTCAGCTGAGATTTTTAAGGTAGTCTGATTTTCCTTGAGTGCATGGGTTTATCATTTTCAGCCTGAACACAACTAGCACTCTTCAAGGTTTCTCGCTGAAAAGAAATTGAGCGTGCAAATACTCTTTCATCATAATCACACTGACTGTGCAGGGTAATTCATAAAAGAGCCAAAAAATATATTGAAATTCAATATTGTTTTAGTCCAAATCAATATTAATAATTGTGTGCATTTTTGAAGTGCAATTTAGAATTGAAAAATGTTCAGAGATCAACCCATAGTTGCTAACACATCAAATTTTCCTATTAAACTTAAAGGTACAGTAATTTTACTTCAAAATGTTTGTTATAAATCAAGAGAAGGCATTGATCTGTGAAAACAGCTATCTATTATTTATATGAACAACACTAGAACAGGTTTTAATTATAAATGAGTTAAAGGTCAGTAACTATTTTGTTTTTAGGTCTTGATTTTAAATTTGTGTAGCTTAATAAAAATATTTACATGGGATGGCTCCCAGTGAGAAGTGCACAGAGGGATTAGGCACACAACACATTAGTCAGACACAAATTCTGTTAGTACCTTCTACAGAACCATTAAATGTGAGTGATTATGGAAAACTAATCCTAATTTCTCTAAGTTTTGGTCAGAGAATCATAGAATGGTTTGGGTTATAAGGGACATTAAAGATCATCTAGTTCCAAGTAGGTTTCAATCTAATTCCTTCCAGGGTCCAGTGTAGTTCCTTCCAGGTTCTTTGGAAGGTCAATGCCTCATTTCAGTGCCAAAAGCAGGTATTTGTGTTTGCAGTAATGATCCCTCAGCCAGAACTCCATCAGTGCCAACCCCCAGGGGGACAGGGAGGGGACAGTAACACCCACCCTGAGAGCCACCCCCAGTGTCCCAATCACAGGAGCACGGGAAAAGATCCCTGATTTGTGTTCTATTTGCTGATCACTCTCTGGGCCCAGTTCACAACATGCTGGCAGTGGTGCTGGGGAGAGGAATCCTGGAACATCCTCTTTCCTCCCCAGGAGGATTCCTCTGTTCACAGATACTTTTACCATTGTTCGTTTCCTGGGGCAGGCACCAGGCCTGTCCACCTTACAGCAAAAAGAGAGCACAGGACTGAAGGTTTTAGGCCATATCCACCTTCCCCTCACTGAAGCAGAAGCTGAGAAGAGATGGAGTTACAAACCAAGTCTGATGTGAAATGCATCGAGTCGACGGAGTATATCCATTCCTACAGAGTATCAATGGAACAACAGGAAATTTCCCAGTGACATTTAATGATCTCCAATATTTACAGCACACAAGTATGCCCAGCAGCTACTTGCCTTATCTGTTCTCATTGCAAATCACACAAAAGGTGCTTAAAAGTAATCGAATAACAGCAAAACAGAAAGTAATACTCTCCCACTGTACCAGCATTACAAAGCAGATTTTAAAGGGATTTCATGTCTATTCAGGATTCTTGTTACAGCTCAATATTGCAAATTGCATTCTGTTTAAAAGGCTGAGTAGTTGCTCTGAAATCCATGTTTCCTCTGGCTGCTCTGGAGTTTGGAGTGTCTGAAATTGTGGTGCAGAGCAGTTTACAGGAAAGGAAGAACTAGGAATGTGACATGTAGGAGCCCATGTTCCTTGTGCAGTGCCAATCCTATGGTTTGTCTGCTCTCATGTAAGTGGGACCAACGATTCTTTGCCAGACAACCTTGTTCACCCTCAGCCAGTCTCACAGTCACTGCCCCCAGCTCCTGCCAGAACAGCCACATTTGTGAGCACAGCCTGGCTGTGTCTCCTCCGGGGCTCTCTGGGCACTCCTGCCCTCCTGTCCTTCACAGCACGACTGTGCTGGGGCTGCAGGTGGTATTTATTGCACCCCTTCTCCAAAGCTGACCTTGCCAAAATGCAAAACTTGTGGAAACCAAGGAAAACAAGGGTAGGGCAAATGCTCAGCAGCCCACTAAGCAGTGCTGCAGTAACACCACGAACATTCAGCAGGCACTCTCTACCACAAATGCTCCTCTTGCTTGCCCAGGAAGCTTCTGGCCATGTCACAGCTCTGCCTCCCTGCAGCTCCCTCAGCTCCCACAGGCACCTGCCCTCACTCACATTACACACAACCATTCCATCCTCCTTAAGGGATGGCAAAGCCTCCACATATTCCTCTTTCCTAACATACACCTTGGGGATCTCCCAGTTTGCAGATCTTCCCTTTGGTCCCACAAGGCATGTGAGCAGGAGGGGCTCAGTCCATGCAGTTTCCATTTATATGCTGCAGTAATGTGATAACTGAATTAAAAATAAAAATTCTATCTCCTATTGTTTAGAAATTGCACTTAAAATGCAAGTATTTGTTTCAGTTTGCTTTGCAGTGCATCCTCAGGTAAAAGTTTCATCTGGAATCAAAATATAAAAGGAATTTTAAAGAAGACAAAAAATTGTTTGCCAAGTAGATCTACTTGTAGAATATGTCCTTTCAACTATCTGCTATTTTTTTTAACTGCTCAAATCAAGAACAAGAGAAAATAACTTAGCTCTGGCATACAGACATATTCTACATGAAAAAGCACCTTGACTAAACAGATGGTGATCTTTCATTAGGGAGAAAGCAAATTTCAATAGGAAATGAACTTAGTCATCATGGCTAGAAGGATTAAGAGGCAGTATTAGATGAAAACAGTGGAATGTACACTGGGACAAAAGTTGCTAGAGCCAATAAAGGAACCCACTACCCCAGCAAAATGTGCCATTTCACGGTTACGAGGGCTGTTTTCTTCTTCCTGTGTTAACCATAGTGGCATTGCTATGGGCCCCCACAGTGTGAGCCAAGAGTTTGTTTTCTTTCCCTTTTTGCAGAAATTTTGCTGTGTTTTGTTTCCTCTGGCACAGAATTAAAACCTGCTTGTGACAAAGGTTATTAATTCCAAGGCTAAAGGGACCATTTCAGAGTTTTCCTGGATTTCTTGCTAGCTTACGACTCCCAGACACAGACTCTCCATTTCAGATACTTCTGTGTTTCAGAAAAAGGAAATACTATTGAGGAATGACAAACCTCTGCACTGTATTACACAAACTGTGTGACATATGGCACAGCTCAGCCATAATGTTGAAGTAGAGGGCACCATACATATATCTACAGAAAGCCACTCAAAATTTCTGTTATAAGACCTGTTTAAAATCTCAAAATATCAAGAGATTTGGCATAGGAATAAAACTTTTACCCAATGGATAGGAATGTATTATTAACATTTTACATATGTACATTATACATAAATAATATGTATGTGTGTTTATATATATATGTGTATATATATATATAAGTATATATATTTTTATATATATAAAAGCAGCTGAAAAAATCTTCAAGTTTTGCCTTTTTCTCCTTATCACAACACATCTCAAACTGCACAGAAAAATTAATTTATAAGGGGAAAACATCCAATTTACATTTGCTGCATACTGACATAAAGGAGGAAAGGTGTCTAGGGCAATTACTTGTTTGGTACCTCTGGAAATCCAGCTTACTCCAGGTGAACTGTATCTTCTGAAAGAAGGCATTTTCATTTGGAATTCCCAGGAAACCTATGGAAGAGACAAATGAAGCAGGACAATTAAAGAAGAGTATAATCATTGTCATGTGAAGGTGCAATGATCTAAAAAAAAGCCTTTGAAAATACAAGAGTTACCTTAAATAGAGGAGAGATTGAGGCAAGTGGAGGAGGAGGAGGGAAGCATTTTAAGCCAGACTTTAACAAGAACCAAGTGGGCATTAGAATAACCAGGAACCTTCCTGCTGTGCTTTACAAGAGAGTTCATTGCTTTCTGCACAGTGTCTGTGTGTGATACTGTACATGGGACAGCACCCCTGTAAATTCTGCTGCCTGGCAGTGCCTGGGAAGGCTGAGCTGCCAGTGTGGGGGATCTGCTGTGCAAATTGTGTGCCTTTCTCTCTGATATAGAAAAAACCTGAACAAGTTCTCTATTGACATCACTGTTTGCACTGTCACTGTACAGCTCCTGTGAGATGTTAATTTGAAACAAAATAAAAAACTTTTTTTATTTCAAATTCAAACTGCTTTAGAGATTATGTTTTAGTTTAGGAATAGGATTATAACCCCTCGAGGATCTTGGGTGCATTGACTTGCTAAGGCCCTGCTGCAGCACTGAGGAGATTAGTAACACATGACACCTACTACAGTTTGCACCCAGAAAGATAGGAAAGAAATCTTCTCGACTTTGAAAGGATTATTTTGGTTGTTTACTGAGTGCTGTCCCTTTTGGTCCTAAATTGTAGAGGAAAATGGAAACCAGAAGTGCCCGCTTCCTATTGCAACATGTGATGGAAACGAGAGGAGCAGCTTTAGCAGCTTTGCCAGGGATTTTGGAATGGGAAAAAGGGGTCATACACTATCACTCTGACTTCAAGCCACAAAAAACAATATCATGGCTTCTTGCAGTTCTGCTGAAATTCAGGCTTTGGCACATTATTTGGGTTTAATATGTCCTTCCAGCAGTGTGCAGGTCCAGAGGACTAAACTGGTTTATGTGAGAGAGTAGAACTGGACCCACTAATACCTGGCACAACAAGTTTCCAGCAGAGTAAGAGAGTAAGAGAAAGCCTTTAAACTCCCACCTTCCTCACTCTTTTTGGTATATGGATTCATGTATATGTGAGAAAAAGAGGATCCTCTAATTTTCGAGATTGTCTTCGTGTCAAGAAATTCCAATTTTGCATAACTGGGGGAGATGCTTAAAGCCAAGACATGTAATGACACCAGTGACTGGAGAGTAGAGCTCTTAATAGGCAATAAGTTCTGCCTAATTTCCTGCCACACTGCTGGTGTGCACTGGTGGCACATAACAGAGGTGCTCAGCTCAGCGTGTTCTCTCAGGACTGCTGGGCTGCACAAGAGACTAATTAGGCTGTGGGGAGGGAGAGCTGGCAGCTCACAAGGCAGGGCAGTAGGTCCAGTTCCAGCTCCTGCCTCTGCAAGTGGTTCTGCAGAAAACAGAGCACCAGCAGTGCTGCACAAGTCACTCAGGGCAGCTGTGCTCTCCCTCCTCGAGGTCCCACTGCTGCAGTGCTCTGGGCATCTGGTGGGGCTGGTGACACCCCTGGCACCCACGGGAGCTCCTGGGGTGGGGGTTCACCAGCACCCTGGGACACTGAGCCACCCTCTCCACTCCAGTATTTCACTCCTGATTTCAAGGATTTCAGAGTCAGAGGAACCTTTAACTTCACTGGTGATTTCATTGAAGCAGGTTTAGTTCCTTTCCCCATATGAAGGGAAATTAAGAATCCAGATCTTTTCAGGAAAGAATTTTGGGGGTGTTTCAGGGGCAGGACATTTTGAACAGATTCAACCCTAAATTTCATATTTCATCCTTCTTCAAAATACTTCCTTTCTGTTATTACACAAAGAAGTACATGATTATATATGAGGTTCATAAAAGTCAGATAAATTTTTTTGATTTTAAATACCATCTAGAAACAAATTTATCCTTTCCAAATCTAGGAAAAGCAAAGTTTTTGTTCTGTTGATACATGAGCAAGAATACAGTGACAGAAAATCCAACACCCAAACATGAACATTTGATAAATGGATGCAGCCACAGAATTAATAGTTTCCTACTTTTTTCCATGCTAAAGAAGTTAGAGGATTTGGGGCATAATACCTGGGATTCATTTGCATTTCCTATTTCTAAGGAGAAGTGCTGACAGCTGCAGAATAATATGACTTTTAGTATCTCCACCCGTAGGACAATGCCTGCCTTTGAAAAACTGCTGTAAAAAGTTAGTTTTACTGGCAAATATGAATAATGTTTATAAATCCTTTTTTCTTCTATAAATGTTACAAGTCTGATCTAGAAGTCAGGGGTAAAGCAGAGAGTGGACACACTTGAGTGACGGGAAAACTCAGTGCCCTGTGTTTGAAGGCCTTTTGTCTCTCTAAGTGCTTTGAAGCAAGGAAACACATACTTGGCTCAACTGCAGAGTGAGAAGCAGCTGTTGTTCACACACCTCATAGAAACGATGGATCTAGTGATTGCTTCCATAATAATAACAAATCTTTTCCCTAATTTTGTGTAATGATAGTATTCCCTTTTTTAAATTCAGTTAATTGCCCAGTATCACTATCCCAGTCTCCAACTATATTATACAATCTAAATAAAATTACCTTAATAACACAGAAAGTAAGTGCTCCATTAAGGTGCCCTTTCAGAATGCACAAACCAAAACCCAGCTCACCTGTAGGAGTGCTGAAATTTAACATGTAGCTTTTGTTGCTGTCAGGTAAATCTTGACTTCTAAAACCATTCTGCATTAGTAAGCCTCTCTCTCTGAGCTGGCAACCCTGCCAGGGCACAGGTCACCATGGATCACAGGCACCAGTGAGGCTGTGCCCATGCAGTGCCACATTTGTCTGTACAGAGAGCCTGGACAGTGGCACCTCCACGATGTTCCACAGCACCAGGGAGGTGCCAGTTTGCCTCCCAAGAATGGCACAAGCAGAGCAGTGGGAATGCCCAGGCTGATCTCTGCTGCTTAGTACCTGCTTATCCAACAGCACCCAAAGAGACTGTGGAAAGCAGGAATCCCTGCTTTCAAAGGACACCTGCAATCTGCTGCTCCCTTGGGATAGACAGCAGGCTCTGGCTCCACTCTGAACCACAGCCTGCTGTCAACTGCAGGAATAGCAGCTCAAACTCCCACAGCATGAGAAATGAAGTTTGCCATGTACGTGTGAACTTGGCATTTACATTCATTCATAGGTGATTTGTAATTGTCCAATTTAGCAATCAGTAGATGTTTGCAAAGAATTTGGGTGTTTTGTTGACTTGCTGATGTATATGGCAATAATATAAAATGCTGATTCTGACATTAGTCTGTGTTCCTCGGTTCACTGGGAGCTCCAGTGGCACCTTGCAATGAAGCCTCAGGAAGGGAGGGTGTATAGGTGCCCTGCAGTGGGCAGCAGCTTTACAGGGTCTCTAGCTCACCTTGCTCCTTCCCTTCCCCTGGTTCCACAGATGAAGAAACCCTCTTTTGCTCTCATCTTGGCACAGTGCCTTTCATCTTGAGGCTAATTTAGCTGGGCTGGTCAGCAGCTCTGCAGCAGAGTGAAGCACACCAGCACCGATTGCACAGAGGGCCAGGCAGCTTGAGTTGTGCAGGGTGGTCCTTGTGAGCAGCCAGCAGAGAGAAACGAGGGGCTGCAGCTGCCCTGGGCCCCTGTCCCTCCTGCTCCCTGCACACGAGAAGCTCTTGTTAAGCACTTGGTAATTCTGTGAAAGCTGCACACCCTGACATCATGCTTTCCTAAGACAGCCAGGCTCAGATGTGCCACCCTCATAAAAACCAGCCTCGACTAAAGACCAACACACCTTTCCCAGGGCACTTTGCTCTACAGGGTTTTCTTTTACTTTCATGCATCAGTGTGGTTACTGATCTGGTTCTAGATGGACTAAAGACAAGCTCCTGAGTTTGTACCTAAGAATTACACCATGCCCTGATTGTATCTTATCAATGCCATTCTTCACCCAGACTTGTCAGCAGCAGAGAAGGGTGAGAATGTCACATCCACAAAACTCCTCGATGAACAAAGGGCCGTGTGCTGTGAGACACAGCCCCAGTGCAGCCTGGCTCACCCACCCCGGACTAGGAATCAAAGAGAGGTGTTGGCAGCAAACTGTGCTGCTGTCCTTGTTGGACTGTCCTGTACCACAACAGCAAATTGCTCACAGTGAAAGTGTTTGGTCATTAGGCTTCCAGACAGTGATTACCAAAAATCCTAAAAAGACCTACAATAGCACTACTTTCAGAGCCACTCTTGTCAGAAAATTTAAATAAACCTTTGCAGGGTCTTTCAATGCTGCTTGGGAGCAGAGGGGAATTAGTTCTGCTTCTGTGTTTGTAAAGAAGAGATTTGAGGTCTGAAAATTTTGCTATAATATTGAAGTATTTTTCACAAATATATTTGACTTTTTTTACCTAAAACAGTACATCTTTTTCCTTGAAAGTCTTGCTTTAATGCTGCAACACCTATTCTCCTACCCAGTGCTAATACTTCCTCAGCTCACAATTCATGGGAGTACTGTGGTGATTAATGAATGTCTTTGAACTGGAAAGTGCTATCTGAGTGCTAATTACTATCCTGCTTACTCATACTTGTGCTGCTTTCAAGGGCAGAGCATTCACATACCATGGTAATGGGAAAGCTTAGGAAAACAGATATTGATACCTAGGACTTTTATCCACCATAGAAATGTATAAAGAAAGAATAAATTAAAAGTTAGATGTTTCAATTCATTATTGCATGTTCTAATGAACCTCCCTCCATCTGTTTAATAGGTTCAGGGCAGCTGAAAATGGAGTTTAAATTGGAAGCTGCTTGCACTCTCAGTAATGCTAAGAATTGTAAAATATGTTATTGCCCATTGTGAGGAGTACAGTTAAAGTATGTGACCTCAAATGCAAAGTGCAAGCTGAAGGCTATGGATTTATCCACATTCTGCCCCCCAGATGCCAGGACTCTGCATGGATCAATCCAAAGCTCCCACATAAAGCATCTCTGTCCCTCGCATGCCTGAGGAAGTATTGCCTGAACAAACTGTTAGCTCAAGCTGCACTTAGGGTTTTTGTAGGTTTTTTTCTCTCATCCATCTTTAAAATGATGTGATTTGAGTGTAAATGATATTTTCAAATGTTTCCTTAATGAGGATACTTTGTTCACATTTATCAGAGAGTGCTAACTGCCTTCAGAGTTCTCTGCTCCTGTAACTCCACCACCAGCCTGGGAGGGCTCAGGAAGCACATGCTCAGCATCTAAAACCCGCTTTGCTCTCAGAGGACATGTTAATTAAAGTCAACTGATTGAAAAAATAATTACAGGAGAATAGGGAGGGGAAAAGATTAGGCCCATCATTTAAAGATCTTTGACGTTTGAGTTTCATTGAGAAGTAGTAATTTTGTCGAGAGGAAAGAACTTTTCTTTCTTTTTCCTTTTTGGACTCCTTCTGTACTCACTGCTTGCAGAGACTTGCAATGGCCACAGGCAACAACACATGGCCTTTTCTTCTTTCAAATATGTGCTTTCATCTAGGTTTTGTTACTGTTGTATCTTGAGGGGTCCTGACGAGGCTGTAATGTCTAAGCTAAAAGGTTATGTGTTTCTGGACATAGTTGTCCTGTAGGGTGTGGAATAAGATAAACACTCTAACTGCTAAAAACTGCCACTGTAGCATCTCTTGCACTACTTCAAAGCTGGCTAGGGATCTTCTTGATGCTGCCTCTACTTCACACAAAAACCTTGCAACAAATCAAATCCAGGGAAAACAGTTTTGCATTTTAATCTAGTAACAGTCATTGTTTTAGGAACCCATATTTGCTTAAGGGTATAATTATTTTTTTTTAATGGCCTTAAAACACAGCATTAATCAAACCCCTTTTTCCACTTTGGGAGTGGATGTTTTTTAGCTACTCTCTCTCAAAAGATTATGTTTCTCAGCCAGTCTGTCCCAGCAGGTGCTGGGACATTCCCAGCAGAGAAGGGCAGTGCCAGCACCTGCCCAGGGCTGGGACACCTTCAGCTCCCTGGGGCATCACAGCCTGTCTGTCCAGCCTTGGGCAGGACACCTCCCCTGCCTGTCCTGTAAAGGTGCAGTCCTTGCATCCTCCTCGCCGTGGGCATCCACACACCTTAAACAGGCTACAAAAGGAAAGCCTTTATGTTAGGACTTCAAATACAATTCTTAGAGAGCTCTGACTGGACAGATTTGCAAAACGATGGTGTGATTTTGGAGCTGTTCCAGCGGTTGTATTTGTTTGAAGTACCCGTTATCCAAACCACTGCCCATGTAGCCAAACAAATACCATAGGGAACCATTGTTTGCTTATAACAGCAGGGTTTGGAACTGGAACACAGGTGCTTTGAAGGCTAATCTGACTCCCCTAGGGCTTTAGAGTTAGCATTTGACATTTAAAAATAAATATATGTAAAAAATGTATGTTCCAAATGTCCATCCATATTATGTGCACATGCACACAACAGGCACAGAGGCATCTGCACAAGGACTTAGAACAATTTGGCTTTGCTGGTGCTGAAAAACTTAGCGACATTTTCTTTTAGTTTTACTTTTAGAGATGTAAGAAAAGTTTAAGGTGAAAAAATAATAAAAATACACAGTTAATGTCTGCCATAATGTTAAAAGAAATTAAAGCTCAATTTGCCTATGTATAGAGAAAAATTAGTGTTCTATATTCATTTAAGATACAAGCATCCACCAATGTTCCTGGCCTGGAGCTCTGGCTGCTTTACTCACTGAATAAATATAGTTGCCATTAAATAACCCTAATAACCTTATCAGTCAGAGTTACAGGAATTACTTCATCAGGACTGCACAGCTCATGTTCTTCTTCTGTGCATTTAAGAAATTTAGAATGCCAGTACACTGCAGAAAATTAAAAACCTGCTCTGGAAACCATGAAAAGCAGACAAATTGCCCCAGCACCAAATATTCCAGGCACATTAAGAACAAGTCCTTAAAGGCTTTTCCTGACATAACTATTTTGAATCATCATCTCTCCACAACCCATCCTCCCTGCAAACTAATGTTCCACAGTCTTTCCCTACTTGAAACCCCCTTTGTAAACAAAGGCCACCTCCAAAAACTTTCCTTTAGGCTGGTCCACATTTGCAATAAGACATATGAGTAAAGCACCCTTGCAGCCTGTTGTCATCTCCAGCTGAGCCCCCTGTGTTTAATAATTTGCTGGTAAGAAATCTGGTTACATTTTGGTAAGCAGTTCCACTACCTGTGCTCTGATGAACCTTTCATTGTGCTACTGACAAATGCAGGTTTGGCACAGCTGTGTGGCAGAAGCATTTATTTGAATTAAAGCCGTGTGGTTGCCAGCCTTTCATTTCTTCACTCCTTGGTCTCGGAGCAGAACAGACCTCAGTTCCAGGACTGTCCATGGCCTAAAGCCTCAGGGCTGTGCGCACAGAGGGGTTTGCAGTGACACTCCCAGGGCTGCTGCTGTTCCTGTGGGACTGAGGGAACGCCAAGTGTCGGAGGCAGCGGGGAGGATCCGCAGCTCCGAGCGCAGGAATTGCCGGGGGAGCAGAGGAGCCGTGCCCGAGGCTCCTGCACACACAGCCCGCTTGCTGCCCACCCTCTTCCCTCAGCCTTCCTGCAAGCCAGGAAAAGGTCCGAGCCCTGGGATTCCAAGGATTTCCCTTGGAAGTCGGTGGGGCTGCAGAGCTTTTCCCGTGGGTGACCTGTGATGTATCATTTGAGTGCAGATGTTTTATGACACTCGTTCATCCCTCTCCCCATGTTTGGCGTGCAAGGTGCAGTTTTCAGGAGCATTTCCTGCACGTTATCTCACCTTATGGTTTTCATATTGTTTAATCAGTGACAAATAAAAGCGAAAAGCGACACATGCGTCATTTGCAGCAAGCAAACTATTAAGAGAGGTTTCTGTGCAAATTGCAGCCGTGGCGTGGCCATTTTCCCCAAAATGTGCTTTTCAACTACACACTACATTGGCTTTTCAACATGTTAAAAACAGGGGTATAATTAAACTGATGGGGCAGAAATGGACTGGATGACTGCAATTAGCTGTACAAAAGAAACACTAGAGAAATCAGTTACTCAGTCTAAACAAGAACTTAAATCTACTAATCTGCGTTGGAAAATAAATGCTCAATATGTTAAGTTTTAGGTTTTTTACCTCTTGTAGACATATTACACCAGACTTCCAGATGAGAGGACGAGACTATGAGTGAAGAGTGCACTGGAGATCGTGTGCAGCTCCTTTCCTGGGTCAGAACTGGATTGATCTGAGAACAGTAATTATGAGGCTGACATGTATGTTCTCCTTCATCTTGCTATTTGGAGCAGTTGGGCTCGTTGTCTTCATTCACCTGCAGGACCCAGAAGAAATAGTTCATCAGCAGACACCAGGTTAGCCTTCCTATTTCTATTTGAATCACCTGCCCTTTCATGTTCAACATTTTATGAGGGTATATGATACTCTTAATGTGTTTTACGTATTTCACACAGGTTGCCTCAAAAAAGGTGTGTAATTCTTACCAAAATCTATTTGAAAGTAATTATCAATTTTCTTTAAAAAAAAAGGGCATTTGCTGAAAAAAACAGTTCCAGTAACCAATTAACTGATTATCCAGAGATCTTTGCCAAGGTGCACAGGGTCCAGCTGGATGGAGTTAAGTTTCTGCTAAAGCTGGGACCAGCTTCTGCTACCAACTATACCACTCTAAGTATGAAAATGGGAG
This sequence comes from Calyptomena viridis, assembly GCA_013390005.1. Taxonomy (NCBI): domain Eukaryota; kingdom Metazoa; phylum Chordata; class Aves; order Passeriformes; family Eurylaimidae; genus Calyptomena; species Calyptomena viridis. Next base: position 824,080 of record WEIV01004058.1, read on the forward strand.
ATTTCACCAAAAGTTCTAGTCCTGCAAATGCACACCTCTGAATCTACCTTTGCCTGCATATGGTATTCAATGTGTCATGAAATGCAAAATAAGAGATGCACAAATGAGTCACACCAGGAACATAAAATACTTCGGGATGCACTCATTTAATTTGCTTAACTTCAATTAAATCTGTCATAACTATCATTCATATACAAACATCTTCTTGTACTACTAACTTGAAACTGTGAAAAGCCACAAAGACCGCAGCAATGGGAGAACTAGAAAACTGTGGGCTGTAATAGTAGTTTCCTGTTAGAGGAGGGGCTCTCAAGAAGTATGAAAAGGCACAAGGTCTCTTGATTTACTTACAGTCCCTTTCACTTTGGCCATGGCTGCAGTGGAGGCTGGTTTAGAGCCCAGAAAAATGCCAGTGTGTGCTGAGGTTCAGTCCCTGGGTTTGCTCTTATATGCACTGAAATTGTCCCTTGACTAAACAAGTGCTTTATAGAAAGTCTATTTATTTGACACCTTCATCATACAACGAACACAACTGTGTATATTTAAAAGTATTACTATTGTTTTTAAAAGACCTGAACTGTGACACAAACACTTAAATAATTACATTAATTGCTAATTTCTGTGTCCAGGTTTATTAAGTGGTTATTTCCATGTCACTAAGCAATCTGTACTTTAATATGTTTATTATTTAGTCCAACTGCACACCCATTTTGAAAGCAGCCACTCAGCTGAAACTATAGGAATAATGAACCTCCCGTGTTGTGCAAAACAGAGGATTAACTAGTCCCTTCAGTGTTTTTGCAATTCATTTTTGTATGCTTAGGTGCAAAAGAGGTCGCAGATTAAAACCAGAAGTACTGGCCATATTCAGCTGAAACTGGCCAATAGTTTGGGGGTGAGGGGAAAAACGTAGGGAGAGCAAATGCAGGCAGTACTCCAATGCTCTGAGAATGTGTAACTTTACATTGCAAAGTTAATTCTTTGCTCCTGAAAGAGAAAGATTTTCTAGTGTTGTCCCAAAACCAATGCAATTTCTTTTCTTTTCTTTTTTTTTGTTATTGGCCCCTCTTTTTGACCTGTTATACTTCTGTTGTCTGCCACAAACTCTTGAATGCTGACTGCTGATTGTAGTACTCTGTGAAGTGATTTTTGAGAGCAGCATAACTGGAGAAGGGGACACCCAACACATTTAAATAAAAGCAAGTTTGAACAGAGCTCCTTCCCCCGGCAGGAAAACCCACTCAATTGCTGTGGATACCTAAAATATGAACATCCAAACAATGCTGTTACTGCCAAAGGTGTGTAACCAATTCCTCGATTCTCACATTCAATTAGTACTTATGTTAATGGGAGCCTTTGAGTAAAAGGTGCTCAATACAATTACTCTTATTTCTGTTTGGCTGATTTTCGTGTGTGTTAAGTGCTTTCAACTCCCAGTGAACTCAGAAACTCCTCATATCCAACTGCTTTTGAAAATAATACTAAATAATACTAAAACATATTAGGTGGCTTGAAGGGCACAGGAAAAAATATCCATTCATTTAATTAAAAGAAGAGGTAGGCATATTTCATTTCTAGACAGTTTCCTGTGAAAATCTGTCAATCACAGGTGACATTTTTGGTGTGCTGAGAAAGATCCTTCCCTTTCTCTGTTCAGTGTTTCTCCTTAAAGAGGCCTGGTTCTAATGGAGATGGGATATTGTTATAATTTGCTTGCCTGATTGCTCTCTCAATAGAATTGAACAAATGCATGTGTCATTAAGCTGCTTAGAACAACAGATTCTGCATGGCAAAGCTTTACTGGATTAGCCTTTACTTTTGTATTTCCTATGTAGTAAAACAGAAGGTGGAATCTCATCAGCAGGGCTGGAGAAAAGTTGGTAATATTTATTTTCCACTGAAAAGCAGCATAGGAGAATTTTGTGTTGCCCAAAAGGACATTTTTCATTGTTAATACGTTCAGTCGTCTTTAATTTAAGATAGTACAACTTATGAAACAAGATTAATAAAAATACTTTGGTACTTTAGTTTTATGTGTCTGTTCCAGAAATTGTTCATGATTGGTTTAGTCCTAGCAAGCATGACGGGGGACCTTGATGTACTACTTAAACCAGTATAAAATCCACAGTCATAAAACTTTAAGTAATGCTTACATTACTTTCACTGAGTAAAGTACTCCTGACAGTAGCTGTTTGTGTTGATTTGTTACTATTCATTTATTCTTTCCCTGTGCTTCACATTGCTACCTAATTGTGATGCTGTACTGAGAAAGCAATATCAAAGTAATTTTCCACAACATTAGTTACAATTTTCTTCTGATCTTCCAAGTGAAAAAATCCCATCCTGTTGGCTTCTGTGAGCATATAAACCTTGATTACATTTATCTGTTGGAAACCAGTGCTTACCAAGTGCATGTGCCCGGGATAGCGGGTGTAGAGCCTTTTTTGCTGATTGACAAACATGCTGTCTGTGTAGTTTTATTTCCATAACACACGTCACTCTGAGCAGATATATTTAAGACAGACAGGCATTTAGGGTGGGCAAAACAGATTTCCCAAGTCAATATATTAAATTCAGGAGATATTCCTGTGGTCGTTAAAGAGAATAACTTCACTTAGGACAGTTGTTTTCTTGGCATGTCTGCAGAGTGCTCTTACTAGGGAGAAGGCAGGATGAAATGGGGGTGTGGACTGAGAAGTGCTATGAGTGATAGTTACAGCCTGTACAGAAATGCAATGTTATTTTGAGAACTCTCCTTGTATAATTTTATATACCCCCTGCAATCCCGAGCACAAATACAGGCTGGGCAGGGAGTGGATGGGGAGCAGAAGGACTTGGGGTGTTGGTGGACAAGAAGCCCCACGTGCCGTGGCTGTGTGTGCTGGCAGCCCAGAGAGCCAATGTGCTGCTGGGCTGGTCCCACAGCGTGGGCAGCAGGGCAGGGAGGTGGTTCTGCTCCCCTGCTCCGCTCAGGTGAGACCTCACCTGCAGAGCTGCCTCAGCTCTGGGGAACAGCACAGGAAGGACATGGAGCTGCTGGAGAGAGTCCAGAGGAGCCACAGAGATACTCTGAGGGCTGCAGCCCCACAGCTCTGGAGCCAGGCTGGCAGAGCTGGAGATTGTCCAGCCTGGAGAAGTCTCCAGGGAGACCTTAGAGCCCCTTCCAGTGCCCAAAGGGACTCCAGGAGAGCTGGAGAGGGACTTTTTATGAGGGCCTGGAGTGACAGGGCAAGAAGAAATGGCTTCAAACTAAAAGAGGGTGGATTTAGATCAGGTACAAGGAAGAAATTCTTCCCTGTGAGAGTGGTGAGGCCCTGGCATAGGTTGCCCAAAGAAGTTGTGGTGCTCTCTATCCTTGGAAGTGTTCGAGGCCAGATTGGATGGGGCTTTGAGCAACCTGAAGTAGTTGAAAGTGTAATGGAGTTGGAACTGCATGATCTTCTTGGTCCCTTCCAACCCAAATCATTCTATGACTCTTAAGATTTTATGATATAAAACTTGACTTCTGCAGTAATCACACCTTCATTCTTAAACAGACACACTAAAGGATCTGTTTTGAGTAAGTCAAGCACATTTGCACATGGTGCACAAGAAAAAATTAATACATACATCCCCATCCTAATGCTAATGACTCTTGAATGCATAAATCTCTTGCCTGTGACAGGATATTAAGCATGAAAAAACTTAACAATAACTAAATGTGCAGCCACTCCACCACTGTGTTTGTCTTGGAACCACAAAAGAGAAGGGGTGTGCCCAGCTCTGTAGTTATCAGGAGGCTTCTTCAGCACGAGAGCATGAACTCTCTCAGGGGAAAGTCAATGGGGCAAATGAGCACCTTCACAGTCTTGCTCAGGGCACTGAAGTTTGTGAGATCCCTGAGAACTGGGGTTTGTGAGAGCTGCATTTGGGAGGTACAAGAAAGAGCAACTCGGACAAACAACGTCGGCAAGTGAGAGAAGACTCTAAAGGATGCAACCCATCCTGACAGCTCTCAGGTGGATTTCAAACACCTACACAAATTTCTGAGCTGCAGAACAGCCAGGCCATGGGCTGGAGACAGGATTGTGGTCATGAATACAGGAAGGACCCCCAGGCACACAGTATCCCCAGCTGTACTACAATACCTACAGCTGTACTACAGACCCGGTGCTCTGTGGACTGCAGTCAGGAGAGATGGAGTATTCTGAAATGGTATAGACTTTTCTAACAGGAGATTTTGCCACTCAAAAACTAGGGAAGTATTAGTATTCCTCTACATCTACATTCCTGTAGCAGATTTCTCTATATGGTAAATAAGTCTGTGGACAAAAAAAAGTGATTGCATTTTCGCCATATGGCTGTTGAATTCAGAAACCTGTAAGAGTTTTCAGTTGGAACTTTTAAGATGAATATATATGGTCACACACTCCTCTGGGAGCTGATATAAGGTGAAAAATACATCTCAAAGGATCCATGTTGTGAAAATTCCAAAAGGGTAAAAACAGGGAGTAGAATGGAAATGGCTTTGGACTCTGACTGTATTAGAATTTGAAAGTCAAATATGAATATAACCAAGCCTGAAACTCATCTGACTGAGATTCTGCAGTGACTGCTGTCCTTACCTCATCGACCAGTTTCTAACATTATTCTGTCATCCTCTTTATTTTCTGCTTTACAGAGGGTGTGATGGGGAGGAGAGGGAGGAAGGAGAGACTGGCATGCAGATGCTCTTGTCCCTGATGGCACAGAGGAGTTGCAGGGAATATTGCAGTAGTCTTAGAGCAAATACCAGTATTACAGCTGTACTGAAAGTTTGTTATTCAGAGCACACACACCTTGTTACTCACAAATTACAATCCTGTGCACATCTTCATGCTTGCTGTACATTTCCATAATACTGTCCCAGTGCACAATGTACCACTTGTTTGTCAGACTGGAAACTTTTTGTAAATACAATTGAAAATGAACTAGCATGGATATATAATTTCAGAAATAATTTTCCTGTAGTTTGCAACTCCCTGCTCTTTACAAGATAGAAGATATTGAATCTGCCTCTTAGCTGACAGTGTCAGCAGAAATCATGAGCAAAGATTCTGGTGGCTGTAGCAGAGGCAAGTGGGCTCACTGGTGCTCTTTTAAAGCAGAAGCAGTGTCATGGGTGTAAGGGTAATTCCACCAACTCATGAGTGGATGAACCTTCTGCAGTCACATCCTCTGAGTCTTCTTTAGCTGAACTTCCCCAAACAAAGAACTTCCCTGCACACTAGTTCCCAATGATCTGCAGTTCTTGAGATGAAAAGACAAAGATCTATTTCCTTGTCTGCTGAGGCAAGGCACTTTCTAGGGAAATGACAGAATCACAGAATTAATGAGGTTGGAAAAGCCCTTTGAGATCATCAAGTCCAACCTATGACTCAACACCATCTCACCAACTAAACCCTGGCACTCAGTGCCACAGTCAGGCTTTTATTAAACACTTCCAGGGACGGTGACTCCACCACCTCCCTGGGCAGCCCATTCCAATGGCCAAGCACTCTTTCTGTGGAGAGTTCTTCCCTAAATCCAGCCTAAACTTCCCTGGTGCAGCTTGAGATGTGTCCTGTCCTTCTGTCACTGGTTACTGGGAGAAGAGACCGACCCCCCCGGCTGCACCCTCCTGGCAGGGAGTTGTGGGCAGTGACCAGGTCTGCCCTGAGCCTCCTCCTCTCCAGGCTGAACACCCCCAGCTCCCTCAGCCTCTCCCCACAGCCCTTGTGCCCCACACCCCTCTCCAGCCCCATTGTCCTTCTCTGGACACGCTCCAGCCCCTCCATGTCCTTCCCAAACTGAGGGGCCCACAACTGGGCACAGCACTCGAGGTGTGGCCTCACCAGAGCCCAGGACAGGGGAACAATCCCTTCCCTGCTCCTGCTGCCACACTGCTCCTCACCCAGGCCAGGAGGCCATTGGCCTCGTTGCCCCCCTGGGCACCCCGTGGCTCATGTCCCTCCCGCTGTCCCTCAGCACCCCCGGGTCCCTTTGGGCCTGGTGCTCTGCAGCCCCTCTGTCCCAGCCCGTGGTGCTGCAGGGGTTGTTGTGACCAAAGGGCAGCACCCGGCACTGGGCCTTGTGGAACCTCTCAGCACTGGATTCTGCCCCTCTCTCCAGCCTGTCCACGTCCCTCTGCAGAGCCCTCCCACCCTGCAGCAGGTCCACACCCCCCCCACCTTGGTGTCACCTGCAAATTTGCTAATGGTGGATTCAATCTCTCCTCCAAATCATCAGTAAAGATATTAAACAGGACAGACCCCAGCACTGGTCCCTGGGACACCACCAGTGACATCCCAGCTGGATGTGTCCCCATCCCCAGCGCTCTCTGGGCCATCAGCCAGTTCTTGCCCCAGCCCAGAGTGCTCCTGTCCAAGCTGCAGCTTTTCCAGGAGTTTGGGGTGTGGGATGGTGGCAAAGGTCTGTAGTTTTGTCATTTTATGAGTATGATACTCCCTTTTCTGCTGCTTGAAATGGTTGTGATTGAGACTATGAATGTGAACCTGGTTGTTTTTCACATGGGAAAGAAGTGCTGGCAATGATTTCATCAGCCTGCTGCTACAGGGGATCAAACACTGGCCAGGTGGTTTGAAAAGAAACTCTACACACCCTGCCAGTGCAAACCTGGTCAAAAGAGAGGTAATCTAGAGCTGAAAGCAACCACAAATAAGCTATTCTGTCACAAGTAATAAACAGAGATTGTCTCCTACAACATTTCTCCCTGCTTTCATGAGTCTTCCATAACCCTGGCAGTCTTATTAAAAATGCGGCATTTATTTATTACATGGTATGGAGAAAGTCCCAGGTTGTTTGGGTTTTTTTACAGCTTCTGTTAACATGCTATAGCCCAAACCCCAGTAAAGCAAATACAGCTCTTATGCTGTAGCATGGCAGGCCAGCATTTATTTGACCAGTATTTCCTGTCAACCATCAGCAAGTGCTTCACAGGAATCAGAGTATTTAGGTGTTAAGGCTGTGGAATTGGGATCCAAAGGTGCCGTGGTTTGTTCCTGTTTATCACCAAATCCAGTGCATTACCAGCAGCAGTTATAATCCCACTGCAGTGGTGGACACACTTCAGGTGACTGACCCAGATCCACTGCCCATTTATTTGATGGCATAAATACCATGTCACCTAATCCCAAATGTACTTATCAGCATAAAACCAAAGTGATGTAGTGATAAAACCAGAGTGATGCTAAATTACTCGTGTAGTCCAGCTTTCACATCCACACATTTCCCTACCCTCTCTTTCTGGGAGCATTTCTTCTCTGATACTGACTGGTTAAGAGAAAAAAAAAGGTTTGATATTTCTTTTAAAGCCTTTGTTTAAAAACTGTCAGAGGTTGACACTTCTTTCTTGTGTCTGGCAAAATAAAAAGTGACCTGCCATCTCAGAGCTGCATTCATTTATTGTGCTTGGCAACATATCACAGGCAAAACTCAGCTGCACTGTGATATGCCAGTGGACTTTCAGAGTTGCAGCTTTATGAAAGTATATTCCTAGGAAATAAGCCTGGATGGTTCTCAGATTCCCCAGGAAATTTGCAGAGGCATTACAGAAATGTGCAAAAGTTGATCAGCAGACTTTCATTTCACCTCGAAACATTTATTCTAAATATGAGGCTATATTGAATTTTTCATGGAAAATGTGTCAGTATGAGAAAGCCTCCTTCCATATGTCAGCTGTCACTCAGTTTGCATGATTATTAAAACATGATAACATATTGGGGAGCTTAGGTCAGTTTAAAAATACTTTCTGGATTTTCTGCAGTGTATGCCATTTTAAAGATGTTTTATAATATATGTTTCCATTTCTGAAGGTTATTAATGTTCCCCTAAAAGCTTAACAAAAACTTCCTCTCTCCAGCAATATCATCCTTTTGCATTTAGTAAACATTAATTTTCCTTTCATGATTCTAGTGGAGCTTGAAATTAAAGGTGGCTTTCTTCTCTATTATGGCTTTCTTTGAGTACCAGCATCAAAACTGCCAGTTTACTGCTTTAGCACCAGTCAAGAGAGCATAAAAGGCCAAATAATTGATCTTGTGTAGACCCTACACAAGAGCAACTTCTTGTGGACCTCTTTATGTTTTTCTCCAAATAATTAATCTATCTATTTTTGAAAGTAAATGACTGGGTTTGGATGTGTCCCCACCTGACATACACAAGGTGGGTAACTGATCTTCACTTTACCCTGTGCAGGCCTCTCCTACCAGACACTGCTTCACAGTCTTGGTGCAGAAAAGCAGAGTGTCCCTTCCCTGCTGTGGTGCCTGGGGGGCTCTGCTGCCCAGGGGAGCCCTGGCATGAGCTCAGTTGGTCAGAGCAGGGTGTGGGTAACACCAAGGTCACAGCTTTGATCCCTCAGTGCAACAGTCACTTGGGAGCTGGACTTGATGATCCTTATGGGCCCCTTCCAATTCGGAATATTCTGTGATTCTGTGAACAGCAGTCTTCCAGAATATTCTGCATCTTATGAAATTAAGTCCCATCTTTGTCCCTTTTTGGTCTCAGCCACTTCAGAACACCTATGTGGTGATAAGGGGCAAAATGCTCCAGCCTGGCTCTTCTTCCACTGCCCCTTTTTGCACAGCAGGGTAATTCAGACATGCTCTGTCCCTGTTTTTTTCAGAATCACTCTCCATGCCTACAGAAATGGAGTCTCCTGGCGGTTCTGTTCCTGTGTTTGGTTGTATTTTCTCATACAACTCTTTACAGGGACTGTATGTCCCATGTTTTGCTCTTTGTGGTGCATTGGCCAAGACATCCCTGTTTACAGACTTCAGGTGTCCCTAAGTGCTGAAAGCCCCTGAGGGGGTGTGTGCACACAGTTACATGGGCCCACAGCAGGTCGGGGACATCAAGTCCCTTTATGGAGCAGTGGGAGCTGAACAGCCTCAGGAGGGAAAAAAGGCAGGGTGTGAATGACATTCCTCATTCTTCAAGAAGGCACCTGTGCTCCACTGCCCTTTTCCTTTTCTATTCTAATTTGTTTACCTTTCTCCTTCCATTTGGCATCATGATTGGCAGTGCTGAGCTTCCTGTAATGATGGCACAGATCATTAAGTGCAAAGAAAGGTATATTGGCTTTAGAATTACTTTAGGCTTGAACTCATGGCAGTCTTTGGGTGGCCTGAATCTGCTGCAGTCAGAGTGGCTGGCATGGAAGCAGAGGAAACACATAAGTACTTATTCTTGTGGCCAGGAGGACAGAAAACACAAGCCTGAACTGTGAGAGGAGTGGGAGGGGAGACTCCTTTTCTGGAGCTGCACATAGTGCACAAGGCCAGGATCCTACATACCTGTTTGCAGCTTGTTGCATTTTCTTTCTTGACTGGTTTGACTTGACTTTATTTGTTAATAAAGTCCTGCACAACTTGATACCATAAATCAAACCATGGGAGAAATTACAGACAGCAATCACTGCTGCTCTGTGTGAACTGAAAGCAGCTCTAATTGGGCCCTCCTAATTGTGCATGCAGCTGCTCTGGAAAATAGGATGGTGCTTATCTCATCCAGGAAAACAAACTCCTCTCATTACCCCACTATAAACAAATGAAAAGGTATGTATTCAAATAGTCACAAAAGTAAATGTATCCACCTGCAGTAGGTACCAGGAATTTTATGCCATGCATTCAATGCTGTACTCATTGAGATTTTAATGTAATTCACTGTAATTGTTCAAAACTCATCCTAGAGACTGTGCTGAGAACTTAAGCAAGGCTGGGATACCATTCACATGCCCAAAACAAACATCAGCACCTCAGCCACCAAGTTCACTTTGATACTATGAACAGCCAAGACTAATAGTGGAAACCAATAATCTGTTTTTCCATGAGATGTTAAGTTGAAACCTGGCCCACTCTCTTCATTTAGCTCAAGAGATGCTATTACCTTGTAAACAGGAGGCATCCTTAAGTCACTTTCTAATTAAAATTCCAATTATTCTGCATTTATGAGCTTCTCATTCTCATACTATTGAAGGGAATTTAGTTTCTCAAGAATGTAGCAAGTCAGGTATTGTTTAACACTCCACATGGATGATGTGTTCAGTGCTGCATGTTAAAGCAGCCACATCCCTGCCTGCTGCAGTGCCCTATCCAGCAATACCTGGAGAATCCTTCTTGGGATGATTTGTATTTTGTAGGAGAAAACCAAAATGAAAAGCCCCTAGCAAACCATTACAACAACAGTGTTAGGAACAAAAGGCATATAATCTCTGCCATATCTCTCTCATGTAAAGGGAGAGAAACAGAAAAAAGAATATGTGCAGCAGAAAAATGGTGGGAAAGGAGGTCTGAGACACATCAGCTGGCATAACTTCCTTTTCTGTTCTTCACATTTGAAATTATCTAATGGATAGGGCTTTGTGGGGTTTTTGTAGGAAAACATCCAGAGAGGCCAGTTCTGCTGGATACTTTAACAGGTTTTTAAAAGGAAAATAAAAAAATTATTTAGACAAAAATGTTTAACTAAATTAGAACGCAACAGAAAATGTACTGCAGTTTTATAATGCATGTTAATAGGCAATAGGCCCAGAATCAGTATGGCTGAAGTTCCCAGGAGTGCTACAATGGAGACAAGGGAAGTAGTAAGAAAAATGTATATTTACTACACTTAATTTACAATAGTTAACAAACTTAGAAAGAACACCTGGAATTTTTAAAAGCACCACATATTCCTAATGGACAATAATGATCTAATTATATTATAATTCCATATACAAATCTTTGAGACATAACATGTTCTTAATGTCTACACATTTGCACACCATATCTTTCCTCTTGCCTATTTCCAGAGATCAAATTATATATTCAGTGTACACTGATTGTTCTCTGCCTTTTCCTCTAAAGGCACTGGCTTCACTTCTTAATTGCGACCCAGTGGAGATAAGTTCAACAAAACATAATTTAATGAACTATGGAAGTTACCTCTTTCTGCCTGAAGTATCAAGCTGCATGTCAGAGAAGGAGTATCTCCTAGGTGATGTTTCAGTAGATAATAATTAACTAAGGCATTTCCTAAAATAATGCCACCCACACACAAATGCAGCCCTTCCCCCACAAAATTGGACAACACATAAAGCAAATTAATAAGTCCAGGACACCGTTGCTAAAAGAAGTTCAGTCACACAATTTCTTTCCTCCATGAAATCACAGATTAGAAATTGGAAACCTACGGTACAGACAGGCGAATTTTCCTCTTTTTCCCCTTCAACTTCAAAGGCTGAATTGCACTTGATTCCCCTTCAGATCAGCCCTGGCTGTGCCATCACCCCGGTGCCTCCCCAGTGCAGAGACTCCTTCTGCTCTGAACGTTGTGGGCAGAGGAGCAGCAGCACCCTCAGCACACAGAGCTGTGAGCCCAGCACCTCCTGCCCCTTCACTTCAGGGCTTTGGGAAGAGGCTGTAGTTTTTGGTTATTTATATTTTTGGGTAGGGGAAAAACCTCAGACTTTTAAACGTCCCCCAGGTGGCCTGGGGAGCAGGACTGGGCTGTCTGCAGTCCCCTGCCATCCTTTTCCCCCTCCCTCACCCACAGGTGGTGCTTCCAGCCCTGTCCCTACCTTAGGAATAGCGAAGGCATCCTTCTGTCCCTCGATCTTGGTGTATTTTTGTTGCAATTTCATGTTAATTAGATTTCAAATTCCTCTGATTAGGGAATGCGAGTCAAATCCTGGCCTCTACTGAGTTCAGAAGGGTGTGGGTGTTTATAGGCACTTTTACAGCATTCAGCCACTTCGATCACAGACTCTGCTAACAGATAGTCATGTGATTAAAATGGAAGATATTTCACAAAGAACTGCTGAGACAGCATTTCGAGAATTCTGAATATTTTAATATTCGTCAATTAAGTGTTCCTGTCCTTTCAGCAACCAACCACTGATGCTGTTAAAGCAATTCAAATGAACAACTAATCATTAACATTCCAAGAGAAAGCCTATTTGCTATGACAGCAGCTGCAATTAGCAAGGCAAACCAACTTGGAGGAACCAGAAGCAAGCACAGTAACACTGGTCATGATAGTGACAAAGTATTTACCATCTCCTCCATGGAGAAGATGCCCAGAGTTAGTTACCTTGGGAAAAGGTAGTTCTGCTTTCTGGCTGTGCCCTTGCTCCCTAAACAAAGCATATATTGGGCTTGTTCCATGTAATGCCTGCCTTTTCCTTGCCTAGTTGCATGAATGTGCCTCTATTTGTTTTATTTAGCGAGCTGGACCATTCTTTGTCAGGAATTTCACAAAACAAACATTTCTTGAATGCACAGCTGCATTGGGGTTGCTGTGTCCATTCTTCTCCACAGCTCTGTCCCTGCTGTGGGGCAGCTGGAAAATGGGAATCCAGGGGCGGGTGGCTGAGCAGGTTTTTCAGACACAGCATGGGACAATCCACAAGTAGTTTCTCTGATAAGTGTCCCATAACAAGGAGGAGAAAAGTGGAACAGACTAATAAATACACACTTCATGATCAAAGCAAACTCCTGCTAAACATCAGTCCTGGGTGAGAATGGCTAAAGCAATCCAAGAAAGGTCCAGGAGCCCAGTGCAGCAGAAGGCTGGAAGCAGAGGTGCCATTGGAACCTGCTGAGAGTGAGCACTGGTGGAATGGCAGAATTTCTGGGAACCATTCTACATTCCATGTCAAGCCTGTGGATTGCTTTTAAGGTAATTAAAAGGTACAAACAAAGGGAGGAAAAGTAAGCTTACACCTAGAAAACCTCAATATAAAGAGGTCTGAATGTCCACAGAATACTTTTAGTGGCTCACAGGCTTAATGAATGTTGAAGCTACAGTTTTAAGGGTGTAGTCAGAAATGCATGTAAAGCTATGCATTTGGTTTGAACTATAAACCAGAAATGATCTCCCCAAAAGGAGACTGTGAGATATATATTAGGAGTGCTCCAAACCAGACACAAACAACCACATAGCTGAAAAGTTGCACTTTCTCACTGGGCCAGTGCAGGAGCACAGTCAGCAGTAAATGTGCCTGTGCTTACTGGCCCTTTTTGCAGCCTCACTCAGCTTTACAGGGAGGAAAACCCAGCCCCACGTTTCTTCAGAAGCCACATTTGTTTTGTCCCTATTCAGAGAACTTTTGGGGATGGCTCTTTGAGGATGCAGTGCTCTCTTCCCCTCCATGTGGTTCCATCACATCAGGAGTGAGCAGCACTGCACAGTTCCAGGGGACAGATGGAGAGAAGCAGCACATTAGATACACTGCAACTGTTCACAGCAACCACATTTTAACCCTCCTTGCAAACACAGATATTTCAGATCTCTTCTTCTTGCATTTTCTTCTATATCAGAAACAACAGAAAAGGAAAGATATATCTGAGGAAATAGCCACAGGTTCAGAACAGGTTTAAAATTCAGCTTCCCAATAAAAAAGGTTGCAGAAGTGATGCTGCAGCTGGTGCAACCTCATCCTTTGAGCTGCAGTTCCTCTCAGTCACTGTCCCTCTGCTCAGCCAACACTTCCCTTATGGCAGTGAGCAGGGCTGGATGGGGACAGTGCCCACCAATCCTACAGGCAAGTGACAGGGGGAAGGCCCTAAACACCAGTGCTCACTCTCAGCAGGTTCCAATGGCACCTCTGCTTCCAGCCTTCTGCTGCACTGGGCTCAGGGATCTTTCTTGGATTGCTTTAGCCAGTCCTACACATAAATAGCTGATTTGCTCAGTGATTATGTTACCTCCTAAAGCAGATGGAGGTCCATGTACTTTAAAAATAGCTTTAGAAAACGTGATTCAAAGACCATTGAAGACACTAGTGACTTTTCTATTAACTTGCTTTGGATTGTGTTCCAAGCACTTATCAGTTCCTTCAGCCCTGTGCTTCAATAGAGTTGAACTCAGCTTACTGTCGATGATACTCTACTTTTTTCTTATAACTGGTTAAAATTCATATTCACAGTGCAGCACTTTGAATCAGTTTTTTCTGAGATGCTTCTGATGCTTATCCTCCTTTGTTAAAGAGAATGCTACTTCATCTCACAGAGCTGGTGGCCTCTATTCAAACTCTACCATGCTGCAAAGAATGATGTTGTCAGACAGACTGATCTTTCTCCAATAGCTTTTGCACCACTTTTGTTATAAAGATGTTAAAGATAACATAGAAGAGAAAAGGACCAGATTTAGAGTCTTGGGATAACAAAATACAAAGCATGACAAAGAATCATAATACTGATACTTGTAACTGAAAGATCTACTGAGGAGGTATATCCTCAGCTGTGGGGAAGAGTACGGGAAAGGAGTAGTGTAGGCTGCTAAAAATAATAAATAGATTTATGTGGGAAAGGATAACTATTTTTTTTAAGGAGTTCTCATTGCCTTGTTTCATTGTTGTAACTGATATTTAATTGTGTTAACTGGAAGAGCATCAGTCCAAGACAACACACCTTCAGGAGTCTGAGCCTCCAACTCACAGTTTAGCTGATCCAGGGAATTATTAAATGCAATAAAACTGAGAATAGCATGTATGTCATGGGAACAGAGTCACAGCAGTTATTCTAGCCCTGTAAAACTGAAATTATAAAGAACATACTTTAAAATGCATTGATATTGAGAGTCCTTAGTAACATTACATTGACTTAATGCTATGGCCCAGCCTTTGAGGCTCAGATCTGCTGCCATGGGCAGGGTCTGTGTGTGCAGTTATGTGACTTTTTCTCAAAAAACAACCACAAAAAGATCTCAATCCCCCACCATTCAACTTTAACTGGTAACTCTACTGGTAGCAGATTTATACTAGTGCTAAATACTTTGTAAAACCTCAAATACTGGGGTAGAAAGTCCCACATAGAAGAGCAAGTTAAATGTACAAGGGGGAAAGCAAAAGGTTTATTATGCAAACTACAAAGACAGCTTATGCAGGAGTGAAAGAGATTCTTCTACCACATATCCTTCATGCTAATTGTTCTGTCCTCCAACTGAACAGAAAGTCCAGGTTGCCCTGAACTCATCATCATTTGGTTAGATTTCCTATTTCTTGGAGTTGGCCCTTTTCATGTTAGAAAGAAACAAAGCCTGGCCAAACAAAGCCCTAAGACAGCACCTACTGTTAACTAAAACCTGGGTCTCCCCAGTGCTGAGGAACTGCCCCACTGCAGTGTGGGCACAGCTGCAATACCTGGAGGGCTCTTGGAGCAGAGCAATGGGCTCTTTGGTGGCCAAATGCAGCCAGGGAGCAGCAGGAGCTCCTGCATTCACTCCTTCCGTGTTTCTCTCCCTTTGCTGCACCTAATGAACAAGTTTAAAAGGATCAAACCACCAAGTGGATGATGTACCTGGTGGGGTCTCTCCAAGTGTCTTTTCCTTGCTTTGTAAACAACTTAAAAATGCAGCAGAGAGGAAAATTGCCAGTGACACTTCAGACCTTGCTGGCTCTCCTACATTACTACAAGTTGTAAAAAGCCACTCTAAACGGCACAGAAAAGTATTTATGCCAATTAAAAGGGTTGGAGTAATAATTTTGAAGTAGCAGATGTCTGACTTGTCATTTTTAAGTGAAGTTGTCTAACACAATTTCTGTATTTTCTGGATTTTTTGCACAAAGTATTGTAGCCTGTGCAAGCTTTATAATTAAAAACCTATCATAGTGAATAGCTTGTACCAGAGCTGAGGATTAGGTGATCTTATTCCTGTAATAGGATTTGCCTGCTAATTGTCACTGAAATGACAGCAGCCTGTGTTAATAGGAGCATAGGAATTGCCATGGTGGCTCAGATCAGCAGCCCTTCTATCCATTAAAATACCCTGTCCAGAGCACCAAGCAGTTTGATATGATTTAAAAGAAAATGCCAGGTATTCTGCTATGGAATAAACTACTGTCAGGTAAATGTTCTTCAATATTCTCATTAGTAAAAGACAGGTTATGCCCTGACCCAGGAGCACCCGTATTTCTTACAAAACTGCTTTTACCTTGGCAAAGAAGCCCAATCTTTTTCATTTCTCTTCATGAAATTCTCTTTCTATGGCTCCCAGACAATCACATAATTCAGAATATAACAGTGTGACGGCTCTTCTTGTTCTTCATCTAAATTGGTTTGTGGCATCATGGTCATGCCCAGAGCAGCTCATGATTGATTGTATGGTTGGAACTTCATGGGGGACAAAGAGCAGAAATTGAGAGGTTCACACAGAAATGTGTGACATGGTGGTGCAAAAAGTGAGATGTGTAGAGAAGACTCTTTCCCACAGCCTAGTCCTAAAACCATCTACCTTCAGGATCAAGTCCATAAATCTTCTTGGAATTCACAAGGCAACAGCAAAGGTAGTGGAAATTGCAACTGAAATCAATGGTAACTCCTACTGACTTTTGGAGAACAAATTCAGGTCTTTAGGCAGGGCTGTCAGGAAGGGTGTGAGCTCCTTGGGCAGCTTCCCAGTGGCCAGGGATGGAGAGGACCAAAGACCCACCTCTGCTGCCCCAGCAGGGTCCTGCCCTGCCACCCTACACCTACAACGGGCAGGGAGAGACAATGTGGGGGAGGGAGAGGAGTGGAGGTGGGTGATGTGAGAAGAGCAGCTCTGAATATTTGTCTTGTCAAGGCTCTGAATAACATCTGCCCATGGGCCAGGGCACAGATCAGTCTGGTTCTGACTTCATTTATAAGCTGCAATCATTTGATGATTTGGGATCCTTCTTTCTTTATACTCCCCAAACCAAGTGGTTTTTCAGAGAACTTACACTAGCACTTCTGCATTATTGTTTCTACTGCAAGAATAAGACAAAAACAAGCTCTGAAAGCAGTACACTACAATATCTGGTAATTATATTGCAATACATTCAAACTCTCAAGTCATTCATTAGTCAAACATCTACTGCAGATTAATATTGGGCCAGACTTGTCCATTAGGTCACTCAGTGAACTTCAGTACCATTTAAGCAAGGGAAAATCTGTTCCAACACATGCACTGTCTGTAGATAATGTGCTCTGGTTTAGAGCTTCTTCCTTGCACTGCTCTGCCTTGAAATCCTCTTGCAGTGCTGTTGCTATTTGCCAGCTTGTGCTGACACATCCACTTTTTCTGGCTTAACTCGAGAAAATTCAAAAATGCACACACTGCCAAGGAAATGAATTTATTCAATAAGCCCTGCAAAGTCAACTCTTACTAATTCTGTAATGCTGGAGTAAACAAAGTCAGAAATTATGCTTGAGTTTCAAGCCATCAATAAAAACCTCATAAATCTGTAAGGACTCATAAATTTTACTGCACAAAACCTGATATTAAGGCAATTCTTAGCTTGGAAAATTCATATTGCATTTGAACCGAACAACAAATGAAACTAATATGTATTGACTGCATTAACAATTCATAAATGCACAGAAAAGAAATAAACAGTCTTTATAGTGTTGCCATGTCTTTGAGGCATTGATTAAACTCTGTAGATGCTGATGTGTCACTCCAGCAGCCATTCAATAAGTCCACTGTTTGTCCATCAAAGTCTTTTGTCATTGGTCTGACTGTCCTGCTCCTGCCCACGTTGGCAGCTATTTCAAAAAATTAACTGTCACCATGGGATAATCAATTAATCAAGCATGAATTGCTTGACTGAATCTTGTAATGAGTGTTAACATGTAAACACTTGTCAGACACTTGCAGACCAGAGGGTTTGTGTGCTGTGCTCATGTCTGGGAAGCACAGCCCGTGAGCACACACCTATCTCACTGTGTTAATAATGCACATTGCTTACAAGGATTCCTTGAAAATATTTTATTGATTTGTTTGATTTTAGAATCTCTTGCTATGGAAATTGGGGTGAATCCTTGCAGGAAGAAGTTGGTCCCCTACGCAAAGAAGGCGAGTTTACACGGTGTGAATGGTTGATGCATTTTCATGAGCCATTGCCTCTCACGAGAGCAGTTTATAGCCCATCCCTATAATTACAATACTGCTTAGCAACACCCCAAAAAATCCTATTGCTGTTTCAATGATAAGCCTAATTCTTAGGGATTAAATTTGTTAAATTTATATTAAAACTATGCAACAGTTCTCTGTGAAGATGTACACTTTAATTATTTTCTATGAATACGGTGGCTTGAACCACTGTGGCTGTGATTAGCAGAAGAATGGAGGGTAACTATTTCAGTATTAATTGTCTGCTAGGCTACATGGGATCCTAGGGCACACTAAAGTAGCAATTTTTGTTCTCTAAATTTATTCTTGAACCATTAAATAAATCGTTTTATTATCTAAACTAGTCAACTGGATGGGTTAAAGAATTTTTTAGATAAAAGCATTATATTTCTAAAGTAACTGGATTTCAACAACTGAACATTAGATTTTGTCCCTCAGAAGTTTTGTTTCTTTTTTGTTTCCAACACAACTCACAAAAGAGAAAATTCGTTGTGTTGTTTTTCTACATTCAAACACAACAGTTTTACATATAAATACAAATTTTTTGAACAATCCCCACTGACCAAACCTGGACTTTTTAAAATGAGAACACTTACTCAGACGAAGGATTGAGGATTTAGGAGCCCGACTCTAATGAGGCTGGTTGTAAATTCAGAGCCTCTAGTCATGTATCTCTAATGATGAGCTGCACTGTGGCACTTCCCAAGCACAACTCCCCCCTGGTTTACATGGGAGGTGTGTTGGAGACAGGCCCGATGATGCAGCCAAGTCAGGCTTTGCATGCAGAAATGATTTCACAACATGCCCTTTTTAAAATTCAAGATCACAATTTCTGGTCAGGAACTATCTAAGTATTTCTCTTTGAACACTGCCTCTGCTCTGAGCTAATTTAAACCCACCAAATGTCACCGTGCCCCCTGTGCCACACGGCGGTGTCTGTGGGAAGGGCACCCGGTGGGTGCAGAACACGCAGGACGGGTCCCTTCTGGCGCTGGCACACGAGAGCCAGGCGTGTGGGAGTGTGTGCAACCACGGCAGGAACGTTCATTTGGAAGAGCTGACATTTGTGAACTTGGAGGAAACTGCTCCTCATGATTACAGAGTCACAGATCTGGATGACTTTACCGAGAGCGTCTTGGCTGGAACAC
The DNA here is from genome assembly GCA_013390005.1 of Calyptomena viridis. Lineage (NCBI taxonomy): Eukaryota > Metazoa > Chordata > Aves > Passeriformes > Eurylaimidae > Calyptomena > Calyptomena viridis. The sequence goes on from WEIV01004058.1 coordinate 843,102, forward strand.
TGGGGGTTTTGCAGGAGGCACCCAAATGGCAGCAGCTTGTCTGGGCAACTCCCCTTCCTCTGCCTCGTCTGAGTCAACAGCACAGCAATCCTGCCAGGCAAATGCCATTTTAATGAGAACAATTCTTACCGAGTGACTTCTGTTTGTGCAAATGGCACACAGTCCTGTGGACTCACATGCATTCAAGTACTAAGGACTTGAGCAATAGTGCATGGAGATAAAACTGAGGTTGGTTATAGGTACAGACATTCACAGCCTGATTTAATAACTCTGGAGAACTCTGACTGTAGAAATGACCATACAGGTAAGTTCACTTAGCCACCTTTGGTAAATTGGAGGGGAAACAGTAAGAAGTCTTCTACAATTCAAACAAACAAACACAAATTAAAACTTTGTCTCTACCTTGTAATCCTACATTTGCTCATTACTGACCAAATATTTTTAATAACTTTGTGAAAATAATGTACTTTGCAAGAATAGATCTGAGACCAAGGCTGGAGTTCCCTTTAGGCAGCTGATCCTGATGGGTTCCATACTTCTGCTCTCTCCCAGAGATCACTGTTCCCACATTTTGCCTGGCCAAAAAAAACTTCACCAATTTTATTTTTCAGTGCAAAATCAGACAGCTGTTTACCAAAGTGTTATAAATGAAAAATAACTTTTTTCCCTGGGTTATAACGAGCCCAACTCAGTTTCCCCAGCTGTTCCCCCCTGCCAGGTGTATCATTTTGTCACCAAGTTCAGCTGCTTGAACCAGTCCAGGTTCTGGTTGCAAAATTATGCACCAAAACTAAGGCAATGGCAATCTGGACTCAGCTCAACCACACCTTAATTTCACCAGGAAAGATGCTTTGAGCTGAGATTACCTATTTAACATGGAAATGCCTGACACAGTCAAACAAAAACAAATGTATCTGAAAATGCCACAGTCTCTATTATTTATTATCTGGCAACTCACTCTCCAGAGGTTGTAGAGATAAAAAGCTGCAGTGAGTACATGGATTTGTACATGGAAATACAGATTCCATTCTGAAAGGAAGCTGTATGTTCTTTTATGCCTTCCAAATTACACAATGTTATTAATCTAATATAAAAAACATCAAAGAATGAAAATGGCATCTGAGACAGTACCTATAATGCTATATACATGCTTTCCAAAGCATATAAAAGCATGAAAATATGTTTGCAGTTGTTTTAATGTTAGTTACCCTATATATTTTTCTGTTTCATGGAGTCATTAAGGTTGGAAAAGACATCTAAGATCACCAAGTCCAGCCATCAACCTACAAGGCCCAATCTTTTTGCTATATTATTGTAATAGAATATTTACTTAAATTTACTTCCATTATTTCATTCATTGCAAACACATAAAGACAGTTTCCAGAAAGAGATTAAACTTATAGACCTTGGACTTTATCAACTTTCAGGTTTACAAAGCTTGAATCAGCTTAGATCAGCCTTCAACTATTCCGTGATTGATTTTAGTCAAAATTGATTTTTTTTATATTTTTGCCACTTCTCTTGCTTTTCTGGAACCACATGAGTGATAGAGCAGAGCAGCATGTTCCATTCATTCCTTACACTGCAGTTTGCAATATAAGTGCTTCTTCTGAATATCCATGAAATTAAAATTCATGGGAAATAGTGGTTATTTTCTCAAGAAAGAGAAATGCCTTTGGGGGCAAGGCAAGCAAGAAAATCCCACCCAGGCTGCCAAAACCCGCTCTTTACCTGTGCCCTCTTGAGTGTCATCTTCAAAATGGAATGAAAAAGGGAGAGGCAATGTTCAAGTGTAACAAAAACATATCAGTTAATAGAGCTATGATGTTTAGTTTGCTTATCCTTGAGGAGTCTGATTCTTGTTTGTGCTTTTCCACTATAATTTATACCCTGGGAATGTCTCTGCAAATTCCTAGAAACTACAGAGGGAAATTAATGTAACTAAAAATAAGGTTCACACGAGGACTTTATATATATATATATATCTGTATAAATACATAAAAACCACCCTGGAATCTTCAGACTTTACTTACAGGTTTTATTTAAGGAACAGACATTTTTGCTACTTTCCTGGATTTAACAAAGCCAATAGAAGGTATACATAAAAGTAAAGGATTGAAAAAACATTTCCTACATTTATGAAGCCTGAACTCTCCCTACATGAGTTTCTCAATCCTTTTAAATTCCATGCTGGCAATTTGGGGCTGATAATAACTATTCTGCAATATTGTTCATGTCTTGTTCCCAAGGCCATTCAAGCTTTCTTATCTCTCTAGCTGCAACCCCCCCGAAATCAAACAGAAAGGCCCATTGCAGCAGCCACATCAGTCTGGGACTCCAGAGGACCCCAGTGCTGCCCATTATTCAGGCCAGTTGCTCTGACCAGGCGTCAGCACAGCATTCCCTGTGCCCCTGCAGCTGTACTGGTCCCCAGTGCCCCTGCAGCTGTACTGGTCCCCAGTGCCCCAGCCTGCACGGTGTGCTCAGCAATCCTGGCCCGGCAGGTTTGGTGACAGACGAGCTGCCATGGGAACAACGAGCTCCCTGAGCCCCGGCTGTTTCCAGCAGTGCCCACTCCCCTCCGTGGGGCAGCAGTGACATTTCTGACTGTCAGAACAGCTTCTCTTACCCTTTTGCCAAAAGAACCTGGGGCTGGAAGGTCCCCACGACCTGCCATGGCCAAGTCTGCTGCAGATGAGCAATTCCACATCACCCCCAAGAGCTGCCTGGGAAGCTGCAGCCTGTCAGGCTCCTGCACTTCCTTGTCCAACAACAACTTCACTTTGGGGAATTTGTGGAGTGTATTTCGTATGGTTTCAAATCCATTTCCATACCTTCTAAAGTGTTTTATCCACAGCACATCTATGATTATCTGTTGCAGGGACCTTTTTGGAAAGACTTTGCCTGAAGCACTGATTTTGCAAACACACATGATAACCATGTGGCTGCTCCCCTGGAAAGCAGTGACACAGTGGGGGCCTTTGCTTTACACTCAATCCACTATGGAGGGGCAACAGCAAGGACAGAAAGGTTTCTCTGTGGAAACAGACCAAGGATTGTGAGAAACTGAAGGAACAAAACAACAACACCTCTCCCTTCTTCCCTCATTGCAGAAGTTTTTTCTCCCTCTCAGTGATATTGCTCAATATTTCAGCTTCTACGCTTCTAAAGCTGTTTTTAATTCAATGCTTTCATTTAAAAATGCTGGCTGAAGATATAAAGAACCTATAGCATCAGTATTTTGAAGGCTATTTGAGCTAACAGTATCAATTTACAAGGTTTTTTTAATTATTTTATATTTATTTCATTCGGTTTTTTCTGCAGTCATCTCTAATATTTTTCTGTTAAGAAGAGGGCAGATCACCTATTTCATGAAACATAAAATGAGAACTGCTTACAGAATCACCTATTGCAGGAGCAAGGGATCTGAAGAAAAAACTCAGGCATTTAAATAAATTTTTTAAATCATATATATTATTGTTATTATTATTATTATTTCCACCTTTCCCCAAGGCCAGCTTGAGGTCTGTCATGGAGCACAGTTTGCTCAGGCCTGGAGCACAGAGAGCAGCAGATGCTGCACAGCACAGGGGGATGGCAGGCAGGAGTGTGGGGGCACTTCCCACCAGGGGAGGCTGCACCAGCCCTCAAAGATTTGAGGTTCCCCTGCTGATGCCGAGACAAAACACCTCGGTTTGGCCAGAAGCAAGGAGTGGGTTTCAGGTGTCAGGGTGTCAGGAGGGCTGAGGACACCAGTGCCAGCAGCAATTGCAGTGAAATGCTGTCCCTGCAGCAGCAGCCCAGTGGCTCACGGTGACTTAGGCAGGAGAAACCTCCTCGGACTGCAGGAGCACAGCAGGCTTTAATGTCAGCCTCCTCCTCCTGCTCTTTGAGATAAATGCAACATGCTCCTTAATCCTGCCAGTGGCTTAGCTGTGCTTTTGCACTACCTACAGCTCCCAGGATCAAGCCTGCAGTTGTTAAATGATCCAAGAGAAACGTGTTTCAGGATTTTCCTATCTTCAAGCGTTACAAAAAGGCTATTGATGAAAAAGAGAGGGAACAATCGTATTTGTTCTTCTATCAAATGGCAAAATATAAATAAAACATTACCCGAAGCAGATCAATTCAAACTGTTTATGCTGTGTGAATATTGCTGGGTAGATCAGTTGAAAGGTGGGATTCACCTCGAGTTCAGAGCGGGATGTACAGGCTGCACATGGTCTGCACCTGGTTAATCCACAGAAACCAGCAAAATACACGGCCAAAAGCAGAGCCTGGAACCTCCCAGCAGCACCAACCCAGACCTGAAGTTGTACTGCTGACACTCATCTCTAACAGGAATTATTTACCTTTTACTGGGAAACAATGGATTTTCTTTAACAAATGCAAGATTCCTGCCCAGCTGGTGAGACACACAGCACTGCAACTAACCCTCCCCTCTTAGAGGTTCATCCCCACCCGTACTCAGTGGCAAAGCCTGTGAGCTGGCTGCCTTTTACAGTGGTTGTTCACACAGGAATGTCTTCTGGGCTGCTGTTTAGCAGAGCAGGCATTCCTGTCTGAACATACATTGGAAGATTTAGTTTCAGTTTACCTGACACATTACAGATCAAAAGATCAGGTATTCAGTTACTATAAATCCATCAAAGAACTCTTTGTGGGAAACTAAGGAGAGCTAATTACCTGCTGGATTTCTTTGGCTAATTATGTCATCTACACCAGGTATGGTTTTGCAGACAGCATTGCTCACATGCTGAAAGAGTTAATAAACTGGTAGAGATGTTTCTCTTAAATGTTTGTACTGTTTGTACTTGGTTAAAAAAGTGTAAATCTATTTAGAAGAGGAATCATTGCTATCATACAGGAAATTAGTTCAAAGAGAGCTTATTTCACAATTAAACATATACCTGCGTCTCTCTCCCCACATACAGATATAAAAGGATATAAATAATATTAAAATATGCATTAAAATAGCTTTAATGCATGAATGAAATTAGGATATAAAGGATAAAGGATAAAAAAGATATAAATAATTCTCTTTGGGTTTCATCTGGTCTTGCTCTAAGTTAACACCTCTGGGCCTTAAAGGAATGCCTGGCACAGCTGATGAGCTGGTCTGAGCTGCTCCCATGAAACTCAAGGATGTTGCACTTTTCCATTGCAGAAGTGCAAACCTTGCTACCCAGGACCTCTCAACAAATGGGCAATTCCAAATGCAACACAGATGATAACACTGGCTGATCTGTTTTGCTGGGTTTGTTTCAGCAGTTAAATCCTTGCACAAATGCAATCTGAAGTACTAGACAGGCTCAGCTCCTCCCTAGTGAATGTGCTCAAGGCCCAAGGAAGAACTCCCTTGGTAGCAATGTCATTCTGATTTAAAACTCTAGATAGAAGATGTAAGCACCCATAATGCAGAAGGTCTATCAGCATTAGGAGACCTTCTAAAAGCCTAAAATTAATTCAGCTAGGGACCCTAATTTTCATAGATGTCCCAAGTGACATAAAAGAAAGGCTTTGTGCTATATTTAACAAACAGCACATGTAGGCATCCTGCCAGCCTTCACGTGGGCCAAGGGACACCCAGTGAATTCCTACAGCTTTGGTGTTTACTTCCCAGCTCCTTGGAAGACAACAGTGCCTAACTGTGTTGATGGAAGTCTTGCCTGAGGTCCCTGCACAGTCATTAAGCCCTTGGCCTTCTGTTCAGAATGACATGACGTGCTCATTCTGCGTTTCTTTCGCTGAGCTGCTGTGGAGGAGCCCTGATCCCATTGATATGCCTGGCTCAAGCCCAGAAATGATTGCGTTGCTCTTTGCTGGAGCAGCCTGTCAGCTCACATTCAGAAAGCCATACACGATGCAATTGTCTGGTCACCCAAAGAGCTTTGGTGCATATTTAAGCCGTTTCGATGAGGCAATAAGAGAACGAATTCTCTCTTCTCCTCCTGGAGGTTTATCCTTTGCACTGCAGTGCTGCTCAGCGTGCACGGAATCATCACATCCCACAACATATGAATATTTTAGTTTGTTATATCTTGGGTTATTTTTGGCAGCCGACTGTCCTTGTGTGAGGCTCAAAGCTGCAGTGAGATGCTGAGGTTTGTCGTGTGCCTGGTCAAGGACAGATCATCACGGCTGCTCAGCAGGGAGCAGCTTTGTCTCTTATTAAAGTCAGCTCTGAACCTCCCTGTAACACGTGTAATCAGCAGACACAGGATGTCTTTTCCCACCTGCTCTCTCTTTATTACCTTGTTATCCTACAAGTTTGAACAGTAACTTGCATTTCAGCTGATAAACACCTAGAACTGAGACTCACTGTAACACAGCACAGAGCATTTGGTGATCAATTTATTTTGAGTGACTAGAGCATGTTCTCAGTTTTTCAGTGTGCATTTCTGGTTTTAGAATTAGTTTAAGGATTGAGAAATTTATAATCATCAAACATGATTAAATACCAATAATATAGAAACAGGCAAGAATCGCATTTAATAAACCGAGTGGGTAATAGATTATATTGCTTTGTGAAAATGCACAGCCTTTCCATAGGACCTGAATATTAAAATATCAGTTTGGAAATGGATTTGTGTCACATTTTATATGCTGGAAAGATCAGTTGTCCCCAGCTGAAACCTTTGCTGCTTTTTTTGCGACATAGTAAAGGCTCAACATGATCTATGATGTTCTAGCTGCATATACACCTCTGCCACATATTAACTGTCTAATTTTTCTACTCCTTGAGAGCAGAACTTTTTGAATTTTGGCAAATGTAGCACAGTGTATACAGGTATTAAGGGACAAATTAATTTTATTAATTCTCCATTTCCAATACAGAAAGTGAGAATATGGGCAGTTGAAACCATCAGCAAGCATTAATGTTAACAGCTTTTACATTTACCAGGCAGAAAACAAGGGAAATACCAATGTCACTGGAGGTGCCTTGCAGGCTCCACTTTCAGGAGCCTTTCTGAAATTGTGGCTTGATTCATTTGCAAGCTTGTCCTCCCCAAATAACCACATTACACCATGCCAGTCTATGGGGAAAAAAAAAAAAAGAAAGAAAAGTAGGGAAGAATCCAACTCATATTCGCCTTCAAAACTGAAACAAAGAAGAGTGGAGGGCTCTTTCATGATTTTGCTAAAATAGAATTTCTTCCCACTTCTCCTGCTCTGTAGTTGACATCACTGAGAAGAGGAAACTTTCCAGAAAGTGCAGATCCTGAGCTGGAGCCTCCCCTGCCATCCACCCCCAGCAGTTGTGCAGCACAACCCTTTGTTCCTGGCACACCATCCCTCCTCATCTTCCCTTCCCTCCCTACTCCTGGTCCAGACAAACCACGCCGAAGGAATATGGCTGGAATTCTCCTCCTCAGGCAGAGGGGAGGCCCAGCTGATGGCCCTGCCCAGGGACAACTGTCTGGAGGAGCAGAATGAGAAATATCTGCTCTCTGCAGTTCCTCTCTGCTCCAAACAGAGCAGATTTGCATCATCTCTCTTCTCTTCTCGCAGCACATGTTTCAGCTGTTGTGTTTAAACAATACTAGAGGGCAGGCAATGAGAAAACAATCAGAAAACAAGTCATCTCTGATTCGTGTATTTTACAAAACAGCTCTATTTCATGACAGGAGAACCAAAGGGGTGGATCTGTTATATGCAGTAGGGATTGTTATATAGAGCAGAGGTTGGGTTAATATTGTACAGAAATGCTAATGAAGCATAGCTTACTCAGCTTTTGCAATTTTTTTTTCCAGCCAATTTCAGTGGGTTTTTATTTTTCTTTCTTTAGTCCCTGCTTATAGATACATACTCATGTTTACCCTCTCACATGGCATATGATGCCTGAACTTTTAAAATTAATGTATTTTAGCAGAAAACAAACAGGTTGTCTTATGTCTGTAGCCATTATAGTATACAACAAATACTACAAAAGTGGTATAAAAGAAGTTTAAAATCTTAATTCATACTTTGTAACTCAAATAATATTATAGCTCTTCCTGAGCAAATCATATTCTCAAGGAAAGAGAGCCAGGTCTGTACTATTTCTTAATAGTAATTCTATAATCATTCTGTAATAGTTTACAAAAATTCAGAGGCTCAGTATCAAACTATCTATCAAAATATGAGAAGCATATGACAGGGAGGATATGAAAAACATAATTAATTGGTTCATAATTTATTAATAAGAGTAAGGAGATGGAAGGAGTGGCTTTGTTTAAAACACCTACTCTTCACTGTAACCACGTGTTAAAATCTCAGCAGGGCTGCTTTTAAGAGGAAATGGGATAAAATCACATAATTAATTCACTTATAATTTATTCATTAAAAAGGAGTTGGAAGAGACAGACTTGTTTAAAACACCTAGACTCCATTGCCACCAAACATTATAATCAAGTCCTTTGTTCTGCCCAACATGTAAAGCAAGGACTGTGCCAGTTCCTGTGCCCACATCTGGGGGTGTGGAGTGTGTGTGCCTGCGTGGGCTCTGCCACAACTGCTTAGAAACAAGTCTTGGCTGTGTTTAAATGGCAGAAAAGAGCACAGCCCAGGAAATAAAGAATGTGATGTGACACAAGTACAGCCAGACTGTCCCTTCCCTCTGCTGAAATTCTCAGATTGTGAAAAACTTGTTATGGATACTTGGTCATTAAGGTATCAACTATCAACTGCCCCAGGAGGCTTTGGGCTGAAAAACCTGGGATGAGCACTTAAACCTGGATAAAAAAGCATAGCATCTGGTAATTACAGTTGATTATAGTTGACTACAGGTCTATATCAAGCAAATCACTTCCATGCATGCCGTTTGAAGTAATTAATTAGTTTTGCTTACACACTTAAAAAAGGTCAGGTGAATGACTTTTCATTCAAGCAGGTAGCAGCAGCTCTAGAAAACTAAGCTGAGGCTCACTTAGAAAAGACAGATTTCTAAAAGCAACCTGCAGTTTCATTTCCCTCCCTTTCTGCAGCTCATATTTCAACCTCATTGTTAGGTTTTACAAGGCAGATAATTAGATAATAGGACGCTACACCCAAACACATCCATTCACTGCTTAAAGTCGCTGCATGTCCTAAACAACCCAATAAACAAAAGGTCTCAGGTGCTCAGCAGCACTTTTCAGGATAAGGGTTGTAAGGAGAAGCAACTATTTGTAGGTCGTGCTTGCTTGGTAATGAAAGACCAAAGAGGAGGACTGTTGCTTGTACCCATCTACAGTAAAGTACTGCTGGCTGCAGCCTCCTGACAAGTGCAAACACCCTTCTGTTGTTGTGAGCAGGTAAGAAAGTGCCACAGCCCTGTCGGAGAGACAGCTCTTTGTCACTTCTCTCTTCTCTTCTCTTCAGACGGCACAGAAGTAATTTGATCGGTTTGAGCTCTTCTGTTGGAGTGTGTTCTTGGGAGCAGCTCTACCAGCTACAGAAAATGTCCTGTGGAAAACAGGGAGTATTTAACAGTGGCTCACAAGCCAAGGGGTTGTGGCTGCTGAGCATCACTTCACACGAGTGTCCTCTGTGCCTCCCTGGGAGCATCTGCACACGCCACAGAAGGGCTGAATACATATTTAATAGACTTGTTCTGTAAACACTTACTAATGGAAACACTATTTGCTAACAAGAGCAATCCTGTCCATGGCTTTTAGTGGCAATACTGGACCTCCTCACTGCACTGCAGAGCCTGAGCTCACATTCATGCTGGTAGTAAAAGTACACTGAGGCTTGTTTTCATATCCAACTGCAAAGGCAAATGCCAGAGTTAACACATGTCCCAGTGCAGGAAAACCCAAAAGAGCCAACAAAATCTCTGTATATGATCTCAAGGAGCTTTTCTAGGCTTCAATGTCACAGCCTTAACAGAGTATATATAATAAATGAAATAATTAAATTAGATTTATATAGGGGCAATCAAGACACTGGTCCCAGATAAATGGGAGATTCACTTAAAATGATTAATCATAACCACAGTGGAATGATTGCAGACTAAACCAGTTACCTCACCAGGCCTGTGCTGCCCAGAGCAAGGGCTGTGCACTCTGAGTGGGGGGACAGCACTCTTCAAAAGACTTGGAAAAAGTCAGGACCACTGGCTGGGCTAACTGGAAGAAACAGCTCTAATTTCATACATGCATTAAAGTTATTTTACATTTTGTTTTCTATATAACAAATCCCACAGCCCTAACTAAACACTCCTGAAATCTGGCATCCTTCTAGTGTAATTGCTGAGGCATATATCCTTGTGATGGAGCACAGCTTTATATCAGGCTTGACTTTCTCACGGAGATTCATTCCCACCGTCTTTTATTTCCCATTGACTGTAACAATTCACAGCCACAGCACCTCGTGGTTTCATATGATAAATGTGCAGGGCTTTGCAGCAGGAGCTAAATGAAGCAGCTTCACCAATGTGTTAGAGCAGGGCCATCAGCACCACTTCTATAAAACAATTGGGTATTAAAGTTCCTCTCATCTTAATAACTGTGAGACAGACTCTAATATTGCATAAATCACATTGGTATCAAGGGGTGAGCCTGCAGAGAGATGCTGTATTAGGAACTATACCTCAAAACAGCCAAGTTAAACCCACTATAGGAGATCTTTACTCTTTAGAAAATGCAAACACCTGGAAATAGTATCCTCTAAATTAATAAGTTTCTTTCAAAACTAGGAAGCAGAAAACTAAAAGGAAGCAGACTTTTAAAAACATTTAAATATTTGCATATTTGCTGATCTAAAGGAAAAAGGCTGCCTGACAAAAGGATCCGGGTTGCTTGAACAATGGATCATTCAGAAGGATAACATTAACCTCTTCCCTGCTCTGTGCTGCTTGTGGTCACAGGGGAATCAGCCCCCTGGGTTTCATTTCCCCAGACAGCTGTGCAAAGGCACTGCTTTGGGGACACTGGGACACGGGACACACGGGGCAGTTCACTAAACTAAGTGTCTCTGCTATTTTCCACAGCAACCTGACCCTTCCCTTGGGGTTTTCATTAAAGCATAACACAGGTACAGTGAGACAGGAAAGGGTTAAAAACAAAACCTGGTCTTCATCCTTTTTTGATTTTGTGAGCATGAATCTCTTTCACAGAACAGCTGTCAAGGCAGCCAACGAAACAGGTCTGCTCAGGTCTCCTGATAATACCAACTGCTGTTGTTCATGTATCCTCAGTGACAGCAGCAAGATGAAAATCGAAATGAATCGCTCTACAAATGAGACACTTTTCTGCTTTGACTTTCCAAATGTGACAGTGTTTGGTTTTTCAGTCAGCAACGTTTAGAGATGTTAGAAGGCTCTGGTGTCAGAAAGTTGCTCAGGGGGCAGTTTCAAAAAAAAGAAAAATAAAGGAGAAATCTGCATAATAGTTGCTTGCACAGTAATGTTTGAATTTCTGTCCATTAGTTCTACTGTCACAAAACTGAACAGCAAAATATTCACAGTGAAACAAACTACTGCAGGCCTCGAACAACTGTGAACATTTCATATCTCTCTACAAAGTATTTGTCCTTACTGTGCTCTGGGTGCAAAATGTTGGTTCTTGCCACACAAGCTGCTGCTCAGCCCCAGCTCCCACTGAGGGGCTGCAAAGCACAGATACAGCCCCTTCCATCCTCTGCTTAGGAGAAAAGTGTTTCTTAACAGATCACAAATTGCAGAGAAAAAAGGATTGTTAGAAGTGTTCTTCAATATGAATTTGAAATGGGAATACTTGCCCTTCTATCCAAAGGGCTGAAAACACCTTCCAGATATAAATGAATTAAGCAGCTGCAGTGTATGTGAAATAAATACTTCTCTCCAGCTTGCACCAGAAGAACCTAAGGCACAGGGTGTCCACTGAAACCCATCAAGTCTCTCTTGTTCCAGGCAATATGTAGCAAGAAACAAAAATTAAAGTTGTAAAAGATTGATTTTTTTAACACTTACATTAAAACTCATGAGCCATATTGAAACAAACACTGAAATACATTTTTATACATCCAAATTGAATCTTCCTTTTAAAACACACCTTCATTGCATAATTCTTCTCCTTATTAATTCTCCTTACACCAATACAGCAGTACCTATTACAAGAAGAACAACCCAGCTTTCAGATTTCCTCCGTTTTGAAACTAGAAAAAATTAATATGCATAATAAAAAAAAACATATGAAAGACGAGAAGGTTTTTAAAAATGCATTACACATTTAAGTTCATTTGGCTTCAAAGGAACATGGACCTTACAGAGTTATCTGCATGATGGTTACAGACATGCCTGTTAGAACAGATCAGCTCGGGGCAGTACAATCTCAGTCACATAGTGATGTCTCACATCTCTAGAATCTTTTGCAAGTTTTACTCCAAATCCACTGAGCCAAAATCTGTTCTCAGCCCATGAACATATCTCCAAAGCCCACCCTTGCCAAACAATCAACTTTAAAAATTCCTGTTCTGTCACGCAAGCTTTAATTCGGGGGACAGCCATCCAAAATCCCTGGGTTTGCAGGTGCCAGCTCTGAGACATCCACAGAGCCCCATTATGATTCAGTAATTAATATCAGTACTGTGTGCTAACAGCACTTCCAATCTGAGGGGCTCAAAGGGATTTGCAATATGAATTAAACCTCCAAACATGCAATGAGTTCCCCCATATTACCAATGAAGGATGCAAACTCAGTCCTTTGGTCACTTCATACAGAAAAACTCTGGGATTTGTCAAGAAACAGTGTCAAAAAGTCCACAATTCCAGTTTTATACTGCAAGCACAGAGCCATCTTGTCGACTTCTTTTTTTTTAAGCTATTTTTAAACTATTTTCAGATTATACAGAGACAAATTTTCCTTGAACCTTGTGGGTAGATAAAGCCAGAAATTCTCCATTTTGAACTGGTTATTTATGACAACCAGATTATTTGTTAGGCAATAGGTAGGTAATAGGTAGGTAATAGGTTGGCCTTGATCTCAAAGGTCTTTTCCAACCTTGTTAATTCTGTGATTCTGTGTGATTTTGCATCTAGTCTTTTCTGAAGCTGAGGAATAAGCAAAGATGAGCACCATGTCACTGCAGTGACCCAGTGAAGACATTGTAGCTGCTAAACTAAAACCAAGACTCTCCATGCTCAGAATGTCTAGTTGGGCAGATATTTTTTTTTCGTTTTTGCTTTCCCCCCAAATAAGTGACCCAGCAGATTAAAAAAAAAAAATTAGTAGTTGGGGGAAGGGGAAGAGGCAATTTTTTTGTTTCTTCTTAAACTGCTGAGATCAGTTTTATGTTCTGCTGAACGAGTGGCATTGTTGCTAGTGAAGGGACAGTGTTGGTGTTAGATTTGTCTTTTGATGTCCTTATTGAAAGGCACTCATGCACATAAAAACCTCTGCTCCCACCAAAGACAATTTCTTTGCATCTCTAAGTCAAAGACCTGAGAGTAAGTCCAAGCTTAGGAGACACTAAAACTCAGAACAGACAATTAACACCATAGTCAGTTATATAAGACTGTAATGGTTTGGGACAAATATATTCAGAGGGATAAATATTCTCTGATAAAAAAGCAGGCCACAGTCACCCTCCTCCACCAGGTTCGGGACAAAGAAATATTTCCTCAAAGGAAAGTGAAGAAAATACAAAACTATTTATTTAACAAACACACGGGAAAAGAATAATAATAATAATAATGCTAAACAATAAAATCTCTCACTGTAGAGAGAAACACTGGGACATTTAGAGTCCTTCTGTGGGTGTGGTCCTCTCTCTCCTTGCAGCTGGGTCAGCTCCAGGCTTGTGGAAAAGATCTCCCAGTCAAGGCTTGGGTGTTCTGCTGTTCCAAAACAAGTCCAGAAGAGAAAAAAGAAACCAAAAGTTGAGGAAAATACAGGAGTTTAGCTCTCCGCTCTCCTTCTGAAGAAAGAGGCTGAGATTCTGGCTGGAAAGCCAGAAAAGAGGTGCTTCCTCCCCCCTCCCAGCCCGGACACCGAAGTACAACAGAGCAAACCCGTGTCCTTGAAACGCAGAACTGCTTTGAAAAACTNGAACCCGTGTCCTCGAAACGCAGAACTGCTTTGAAAAACTTCCTGTGACTGGTTTTTTCCTCTCTGCTTTCGGGCTCAGTTGAAAGGCACAAGATCTATTTTTTTCTGGCACAGAGTAGATGGTATGGGATACATCATAAAGTCACCCCAAGACAAAGACCTTTATCAGGTGACTAATGACAGTGCTGATAACGTGTTTTCTCTTCTTGATTTTAGTCCTAGTGCTTGGGCATCACAAACCTCCCTCAGTCCATCTGTGGAGGATGCCTAAAAGCAGAAATATGTATTTTGTTTAGAGACTCTGAATTCATGTATAAAAAAGCACAAGATAGCTCAGCTAACAGGACTGTACTCCCAGAATGAGAGATATGGAACAAAGGAACAAGCAACCCTGAAGCACAGACAAAATCTTTTGGTGCTGATCAATCATTTCGTGTCCCCTCCCAAAGGAAACGACTGGTGCCACCTGGCACAATGACAGCCCTGTCACCAGAAGAACTCGCTCACTTGTGGATTCCCCAGCCCCGAGGCTGCAGGGAAGGCTGGCAGCACAACACAGGGCTGGGGGCTCCAGCACTGCCAGTGCCCCCTCCCACAGCCAGAGGTTGGAGTGCTGGGATCACCACGGACACTGCAACAACAGGCAGCATATGAAATTCCAATAGGGAACTGGTTTGGAAGTAATGCAACAGAATTTAATTGTGGGATTTTTGGCGTAACTAATCCAAAAAGAAAAAACATTAAAAGGGAACTTCCTGGTAGCCACAGAACATTCCCTCCTCCGCAGCAAACCCTGACACAGAGACACATCAAATGAGTCACTACAAATTTCAACCTTTTGGTATCAGGCCATTCCTTCTCCTTTCTGATATTTTTCCATGTCCCTTTTTCTCCTTCCTAGATCTTCCACAGCAATAGCCTCTATTTTTTGTAAGCCTCCAGTATTCCCCCCTTGTGCATCTGGTCCATTTTGATCTGACCACCCCACCTGAAAAGTAATCCCAGCTTTGGAATATCTCTGCACTCCTTCAACACCTAGAGCAGCAGGACCAGAAATCATAAACTACTCTATCATGCTCCAAAACTGGCTTCTTGCTGATGTATTGGTTTACAGAAAATGCTCCTGTCCTGGCCATCCATGTGCCAGACTGGAGCTGGCCAAAGCCAGTGGTTTATTAGGCTCAGTGTGGGCATGCCAAAAGGACCACCAGAGGACATCAGGTTTGCCATCTTGCCCTACTCTAAGATATCAGTGGGTTTTTTCATAGCATTTAAAATGTATAAAGAAGCTGCTGCTGCACAACTGAGCTGGGTTTGGGGCTACAAAAAGGAAGAAATTTTCACATCTGTCAGATTAATTTAAATAAGGTTGGTTAGTCAGAGCAGTTCAGTGGTTTGGAAAGTAAAAATAAGTCCTTAAGGGATGAGTGGGACCTCAGGGAAATTGATGATAAACAGACTTACCAGTAGGCTCTGCAATTTACTGCAATGTCTTATATCCATGTGAAAGCCATGTGTGTGTCTGTGACTCACACGTGCACACACACATTCATAAATCAGACTGTAAGGGAAGAGTGAGAGGTCTTTTGTCCCTTAATGTGTTAGAGCTGAATGGATTTAATCAGCAGGGTGAGAAGTGATACGCCTACTTAATTTGCTCAATTGCCAGGGCACAGACTTTGTGCAGCCCAGTGTCCTGTGCAGTGGATGACTGGCAGCCCCACAGCCGTGGCAATGGCACACCAGGCCCTATGGACCAGCACACAACAGACTCTGGCGTCTGCTATCCCAAAATTCCTGCTCTGTGGTCTTTGTTCTTTGCAGGATTCCTCAATGTTCCAGTGCAGCCTCTGAGTCAATCTCACCTTAATAGTTTTCACACCAACTTAATGTCTTGACCTAGGTATATGTTTGAAGAATCTATATCATAAATATAATATTTTATGTTGTATTTAGTTATTGTGTTTGAGTTATGCCAGAAAGATGTGACACTATTTCCCTGCATTTTAGAGTATGCTTTGGAAGCCCAAGAAACCCAAGATATGTGCATAAAGAAGCACATATTTCCAGGATTATAGGAAGCAGGTACACTTCAGAGTTCAAGCATCAGCTGTTGATCTTTGCTCTTGTACTTTGTTATAGTGTTACTACAGCCCCTAAATAACATACGACTGAATTGTCAAACTGAAAACACACCACTTGTACAGATTCTCTGTGACAAATATAGGAGGACCCAAATTATTGGGTAATTCAATTTGTCCTAGTACTGCACAGAGTAGATCAAGCCACCAGACGGTGATATTTTTTTAGACCAGTGTAAATAACTAGATAAAAACTGGTCTAACAGGGCTCAGAAGCTGATCCACTGAGTACACACAGCTATCCCTGTTCAGTTTCTCTGCACTAAGGGTAAGGCAGGATCCTCTGAGGCCGAGTGTGCTGCTGGACCAACTGTCCATCCCACAGCTGGATAAACACGTCGTGTGCTGGGGGAGCAATTGGCTCATGGTCGGGCACAGGGGGTGACAGTGACTGGGGTGACACCAGACTGCAGACCTGTCACTAGTGGGGTCCCACAGGGCTCCACCTCGGGCCCTGTGCTCTTCAACATCTTCATCAGCGACACGGACTCGGCGCTGAAGGGACACTGAGCAAGTTTGCAGGTGACACAGAACTGGGAGGAGCTGGTGACTCCCTGGAAGGCAGGGAGGCCCTGCAGGGAGACCTGGACACATCCCCTGGGAAATCACCAACCACGGGGACTTCAACGAGGGCAAGTGTCACATTCTGCCCCTGGGATGGGGCAACCCCGGCTGTAGGGACAGACTGGGAATGAGAGGCTGGAAAGCAGTGCCGGGAAAGGGCCCTGGGGGTGCTGGGCCATGGCCAGTTGGGCCCGAGTCAGCAGTGCCCTGGCAGCCAGGAGGGACATCCGTGTCCTGGGGCAGCAGGAACAGCAGCACTGGGCCAGGGAGGGGATTGTCCTGCTCTGCTCTGACCTGGGGCCTCACCTGCAATAGTGGGGCAGGTTGGGAACCACAATGTGGGAAAGGTCTTGAGCCATTGGAGAGTGTCCAAAGGAGGGAATGGAGATGGGGAAGGGCCTGGAGGGGAAGGGGTGAGGAGCAGCTGAGGGCACTGGGTGTGTTCAGCCTGAAGAGACTGAGGGGAGACCTCATCACAACCTACAGCTTCCTCAGGAGGGGCAGAGGAGGGGCAGGACTGATCTCTTCTCTGTTGGGGATCAGTGACAGGACCCCAGGGAATGGCTGGAGTTGTGTCAGGGCAGGGGGAGGTTGGAGCTCAGGATCCAGGGAATGGCTGGAGTTGTGTCAGGGCAGGGGGAGGTTGGAGCTCAGCCCCAGGTTGTGCTTTGCCCACAGGGTGGGTGGGCACTGCCCAGGCTCCCCAGGGCAGTGGGCACAGCCCCAAGGCTGCCAGAGCTCCAGGAGGGCTGGGAGGATCCTCTGGGCACAGGGGGGACTCTTGGGGATGGGGCTGTGCAGGGCAGCACTTGGACTCCATCATCCTTGGGGGTCCCTTCCAATGCAGCATGTCCTGTGATTCTGTGAAATATTCTAGGGAAGGGTTCCAGCCACCAGCCTGGCTACAGGACAACTCCAAATGGGCCTTTCTTCAAATTATCAGAGAGTCTCTGACAAGGACTGAAACTGCCCACAAAGACTTGGTTGCAAATTTTGTATGTTACAGAAAATCAAACAACACACAGAATAGGTGAATCCTTTATGATTTGGAAGTAAAATGCACAGGAAGGTCAGACTGGCCACCACAGGGTGACAACCATATTTGCTTAAGACATGAGGATATTCCAGTGTATCCTGTGCAATCCATCCCTCTGTGCTTGGTGCAGGTGGAACCTCACTTCACAGAAAGACTCCCATACTACTTTTGAAGATACATGCAAGACTTAACAAATTCAAAGAACTTGTGGACATTTTGGTCCTGTGATATATTTTAGGTATGATTTCATTTAAAAAAAAGGAGACTTTGATGGTATAGACAGAATACATAATGCAAAAAAGTTTCTGAGAGTGCAAGAAGCAGTGATTGGAGTTTACAGATCAGGACAATTACTTTTTCATTATCCTCCTGATCTGATTTTGCTGTTGTCTTTTACTTTGCTTTTGACATAGACCATGTAAACTGGGTTGTAGTAAGAAAGCTCCAGACAAGCTCCTGCCTCTGCAGCATGCTGGAATACATCATCCTTGTAGTCCCTGCCTCCTTCACTAAGGACATTTTTCTGGGAAGCTTTGTTTCTCCTGCTTGCTGCTTCCACTGCTCTGTTGATGCTGCAAAGTAGTTGTTAAGTTGTTCTGCTGGGAAGCTGATTTTTGGCAGAATGCTGTATACAACGTTTTCCACACAATAAATTTCAGAGAAGGTAACCTCATTATGCAATCACTCTTGTGAACATTAGGGAAGCTATTAAAATTTGATGTGATCATTTATCACAGGCATAGTTATTACAAATACTAATACAACAGATGTGATTGTAGTTTACAAGTCAGTGCTACATGGGAGGATGAGATGTTGGCAACTTTTTGTCACACTCGGCTTAGAATTCATTCATATTAAATAATGTTTTCCATGCATCATTTTGGTTTTTTCCACTGTGGTCCCAGATGGATGTTTGTCTTATAAAAAGCTCACTGTTTCAGTTCTGTAAATAGCTGTAACTTCTAATGTTAAAATGGGTAAATTTCCAAATAATGCCAAATATTGCTGTTTCACATGTCAATCACAGTTTGATACAAAGAATTGGTTGTGCATTTTTCAGAGTACAGGGCAATTGTACAAGTTAACCAGCTTTACAAGGAAGTGTTCCTTCTGGCTTGATACTAAGAAATATTTCTTCTGAAAAGGGATTATTTCTTTATTTGTAACAAAAAATCCCAGCAGTCCTACCATATGGTTTCATTTCAGATATGCCATGTCAGTCAGGTGTGCTCTGTTAGCCAAGAACAGTTGCCTGCCCTGTGTCATCTGTATAAATTTCTGTGTTCTGTGTTTACATTTTAGACCATTTATTTTAGACATACATATTTGCTAATATCTAAATGTTAGATGAGTCAATAATACATCAAACTTTGTGCAAACAGGAAGAGAAGATGGGCTGTCACACCATCAACCTGGGACATATGATTGACATTTAATAATTTCTTACCTAGTGATCTATAGATGAGCTCATTTTTGTCAAATACCAGAGTATATGCAGATGGCATCAGAAATCTCTCTTCTACAGTCATTTATAGCAGCCCTTGCACTCAACTAATCTTGTATCCTTCATCCATCAGATACCAACAAAAATATGCAGCTAAATAAAAACACTTCAAAAATTACCAGAATTAAATTCTAAGGCCCTAATGTTGCTTTTAATTAACTATAGGAGCAGAAACTTTATCACCATCAAATATAGGCTAATCCATTACATTTAGGATTTTTAATCCTTGGTGATAACTATAACTCCAGCATTTTCAAAAAACTGTTGCAATGTGCAAAATGTGAATGATCTTTAAAACCAGTATAAGAATGAACCCAAATAGGCAAATGGAAAATTAAGTTTAAAGTTATATGAAAATACCCCAATCTTTGAGTTGCTGGGATAAATGGAATGGATACTTCTCAGTATGGGGATGTCTTTGAGAGCAGCTGAATTCATTGCAATCTCACTGCTTATGCAAATAGAGGAGAAACAGGAGTTTATCAGAAGTCAAAATCTGTGTTTTCATCCTGCTGCTCTCCTCTCACAGAGAAAAACACATGGGTTGTTTAGCAAAACCAGAGATAGGATTTCATTCCAGATTTGTAGGAAGAGGAACAGAACTGGACTGTGGCCTCGGCTGTTGCCCCTGGCACCAGGGCTCCCAGAGCTCCAGCCTTTCCAGGCTCCCCGCCCTGCCAGCCCTCTCTCTTGGTTTTAAGACAATTGTATTAACTAAATTTGAAAACATGAGACCACAAAATATAGAAAAGGAAATAACAGCTCTTTTATTAAATGTATCTATATATTATAAATATATATATATATGTGATAAAACACAGACCACTCAAACAATAACTCAAGAAATGACTGAAAACTTGTAGCGAAAATGAGAAGAAATGCCTTTGTCTCTGTTCGGTCTCGCAGTCACGAGAAGGTGGCGGCTGCCGAGGCCTGGCCACAGCGCTGGCACA
>WEIV01004059.1:21203-63780 GCA_013390005.1 Calyptomena viridis
ATATTCTGCCACCTCCAGTTGAGTTGTATCACTAAGAATATTTGAGGTCATTTTGAGCTTAGTCAGTGGTGTGGCTGCATTGCGATTTAGTCTACAAGTAGTATCTATTATCACAGTTTGGAACATCCTTTGGTCAAGAAGGATGTGCCACAGAAAACGGAACTACAGCTAATGATAGCACTAATAGGTATTTTTTACTTATTTTGTCCTTAACTGGTCTTATTACCAATTTTTCAACAATGCACATTTCTTTCTCATCTGTTGTGTACTTTATATCCAGAATATGGAGGCTTGAAAAGAATCTTCTTAAATGTGCAAAGTCTAGAAGTGAAAGTAATAAAAAATTAGGAAATCTTGTGATTTGTTTTGCCATGACAACTCTTCTCAAATAGTCCAAAGTGATATGTTTCCAGTTGGGTTTTGTCTTTTTTTATAGTTCCTCCAGTGCCAGTCCATTTTCTTCTACTTATTCCACTCCACTGTTTTCAGGTTTGCATGATTAGAATGTGTTAAAATCCTATTACATTACTCTTTCATGTAATAAATTGGAAATTTAAACAGTTCAGCAGAAGCTGTGACATATCATTATTATATGAGTACTTTTTAATAAGGTCATAGTGAAACAGAGGTTGGGGGTTTTTGCTTAAGTTAGCAGAATTAAACATTNGTGATCATTTATTTTAAATGTTTATTTTAAAAATAAGGCCTTATATCTATTTTTTAAAAAAATTCATATAAGCAAAGTTTTCAATGCCTTTAATTATTTTCAGTTAAATGGACAGAAAATCATATTCTTTAAATATGCTCACATTTGACTAATTTTATTGTGAAAATAGAACATTTTTATAACATCAAGAATGGTGTAGTGTTCAAGATATCATAATTTCCTTACTATTATTGGGAAATTATTATGGTAACACTTTGAAGATGTTATTTTTCTAAAGGGCTTTATAAATTTTAAATTCTCCTGAAGGATGAGTTGTGGCATTACAGTTTTTTATATCTTTAGTTATTATTAGTCTCAGAGACTTAACTAAAGACTTTTATTAATATTAATTTTTACATTTGTATATCTTGCATGCCACAAACACATACATACATAGTTAAGGTCCAGGGTTCTTTTGCATGGCTTTCTTTCATAACTCTCTCATGGTTCTCTTTCTCCTGCTTCAGCTTCTTTTTTGTTCTCTCATGGTTGTGTCTCTTGGTTTTCTCATAGTTGTGTCTGTCTGTCATTTTAGTCCTCTATTTAGATCTTTCTAAGAACACTTCCATACATGGAAAACCGTATCCAAGCAACAAAGTAGTAACCTTTGGTTGGTTGGCATAGTTTTGCCCACACGGGTCACCTTGTTACCATTGTAAAGGCCATGGTTCCAAGCTTGATCACAGCTATCTCAGAACTATCAGGCCAGGTCTATTCATTTGCTAATAGAACTTAACGACTTCAGCCAACAATGAGTTTCCAACAGTGGTGAAACAAATAACCGTTAAACTACTGTTGTTTTTGTCAGTGTCTTCTGGAAAGGAAGCTATGGGAAACATAGTGGTGGGCCACCTGTACTAGAATTAATAATTTACTTGATCTTTCAGGCCCTGACATTGGACACAGAAGGTGATTTTGATTACAGTAGTAATTGAGAGTAGTTGATTTACTTCTAGCTTTTTACTTGAATTCTTAAAGATCTATACATAACTCACTTTTATTGACAATGAGGCATGTAAAGAGACTTATCTGGTAGGGTGGATGGGCTGGATTGTCAGCATATTCATTTTCCTTGCCATGGTTATTCCAAAGTATTATAAAGGGCAAATTACTTTCACATGTTGGATTTGTAAAGATGATCGTGCCTCTGCTTTTTCAATGTGTGTGGAAAAACACCACTCTTTCTCCCTTCTAGAATTCTGTCTTCAGTCTTGCCTGTAAAACACCATACACACCATAATACCGTTACCATAAATAATAGTAAAGGAAAGTGTGGGAGGTTTTGGCTCCAGTGTCATCAGTGTGCTGTTGATCTCCGTTCTCTGTATCCTTTTCATCCAGCCCAGATGGCAGAGTGTAATTGCTTTTCCAGGCTTTGACCAAGATAGGGATATGGATGAAAGTGAGTTGGCTGCAAATCAACTTGGTTAACGGAGAAATGCTGCTTGTTAGCCAAGGGAAGCATTTAGGGAAATAGAAAAAGGTAATGTATACACCATGGCCTGAAAATACATTTTTAATTTTTGTTGAAGTGACTGTATTGGCCTCTTGCTAATAACAGAGGTCTCTAGTACCATTTATTGTTAATGATTCCATTGTAACACAAGTCTGTTGTTGTCTATGCCTCTGCTACACCTGACTCTGGTATGCATTCCTTCATCATTATTTTGCAAGTTATCAAAAATTATCTGTGACTACAGCACATCTGTCTGCTTTTAGGTTGCATGAACTATTAGCTGTAATCAACTTGTGTGTTCAAACATCTGCAATTCCAAGTAGTCTGCATTTGCTGAAAATAGCAACAAACATTTTTTAGAAGGTGTCAAGTTGTCAGTGATAATTCAGAAAGTTCAGACTCATCCAGGAGACTGTTATTTGACAAACTTGGTCTATTGTTTTTGTTCTGTCAGGTTATGAATAATTTTATGTAAAATACAGACATGAATATTAAAGAAGATGTTGCTTTGTTTTCAAAGGTTGTAAAACAGTCTTTGGCCTTGATTTTATCTTTCTAGGTGTTTGTTCTGTAATGCTACTATTTTTTGAGAGCATCCAGCATCGTGGCAGAGAGTTGGACATGGTTTGCAGTTACTCTTATAACTAGCTGCTCCTTCTGTTAGACAGTCTCCAGTTCCTGAGATTTCCTTCTATGAAGGGTTGTCAGAGCAGCAGTTTTGGTAGCCTGCCATATGGCTGTGGAATTTTCTGATCCACTGAAGCTGGCATTTGGTAAATTTTAAGCCATAACCACCAGAAATGTTTGTGAGACTCTCTAGTGACATAAGTTGTTGTCCTTGGCAATGTAGTTAGAATGTAGCATGGAATGTAATGATTTAGATTATTACAATTTAAAATGTTCACATTTCTTATATTTGATTACTAAAGGGAGAGGCTTCTGAAGGTCTGTAACTATCTTCACATTCTAATCACTTTTATACATATTTTCCAGTATACTTTCACTGGCTTTATTTCAACTGAATTATAAAAATGACAGTAAAATAAGTAAATTATTAATAAATCTTAAATGTTAATAGATCTATGCTATTATTTGAGATAATAATTGTATTTTATGTAAAAATTATGTAGGTTTCTTTATGCATGTTTATATTTTAATAGGTGATTTTAATAGATTTTGCTCTTTAGTATTACATGAAGTGGGAAATTGATTTTCTATCCAGCATAGCCATTACTGTGTACCTGAGGTATAACCACCAGTTAAGTTGTGTGCTATCATTTCACTGTATCTGTGTCTTGCACAGTTCTGGGGTTTGAAAGCTATACGTTAAAAGTTGCAAAGCAAGGATTTAATCACAACTCAAGCTAAAGAATATGGTCTAACAATTCAAGGCTTTATATATTGCCACAGGAAAAAACACTTTCCCAGTTCAGTGTAGCCCTTCAGTCTTGAAAGAAATACTGTTACATTTTGTGTTCTCTTCAAATAATGGTGAGATCAAGAAGAAAATCTAGTTTATGAGGAAACCGAGAAAGTCATAAAGGAATACAGAATAATATTGTTGCAAGATCAGTATGGTAACCCAATGTAGTTTATTTGACTAGGAGTGGTAGTTTCAGAATGCATTCCAAACCCACAACATGATAAAAAAGCCAATGAAGAATCTTTAAGCCTGTTTATTATTTCTGAACTCAGCACTTCCTCACAAAATGGGAAAATGAAGAATAATTATAATGGACATCAGTTTAGTATTTGGTATGCTATGAAAAGTACAAGAGAAAACAACTTTCATCCTCTCATGCATTTAGAAATGTATTAAGAAATTATTATAGCTTATTCATATGCTTTTAAAGTAAAAATGAAAGTAGACACGTCCAAAGAGTATTCAAATATATGACTTTGCTTTCAGTTAAACAAAACAGACAGATCCCGGGTTTCAGCTTATGTATGTTCATAGTTCAAGCTGAGTTCACTTCAGTTGGTTATATGAGGCAAATTATATATTGCAGGCAGCTGCGGGTTCTGGTTGCACATCCATTAAACACATCCACATCCACTGTAAGCAACAGGGTACTGCAAATCATAGAAAACAATATTCAGCAGGTGTTTCACCCAAAGTATGTGAGAGTTAATGTCTTCTTAGTATAAAGGAAAATAGTGAGGGATTCCTTCTTGTGTTCCCTCTGTTAGACTTATTAGCTCTCTATCTCTTTTAGAAAAGGTTTTGGTCTGAAAGAAATGTTCTTTCATGTAGAAAGTAGCTCATTATTTGTTTTGCAACGTCTTGTTGCACTTTGCTAACACCAGGGAAGTACTATGCTGTGAAATCAATTTGCAAACTTAGTACCTTTGCAGCAGTTGTGTAGCAGGGGATTTAGCACAACTGCATGTCATGCCTTAGTTTTCTCTTTCATGAATAGAACTGTATTTGTGTATCAGACAGAGCTCTTTTACTATTAATTGGATTTTGGTGTATTTTTTCGTGACAAACCATTGTTTGCTGCTTGAATAAGACATTGTTGTTTGGGGTTACTCTTACAGCATCTAATAGCTGTAGCCTCCTCAGGGTAAGGAGGTCATGCAGCAAAATCAGATAGAGTTAATTCGTAAGACAGTAACTTTCAGATATAGTTTATGAGTGCTGCTGCTGTAATCTGAAGCGTGTGATTTTCTGGCCTCCATGAACAAAGCTTATGCTTAGAGTGCTAGCCATTAACAACTACTGCACTTTCTTTTTAGGTGCAGCTGATAGAAAGAGGCAAAGAGAGGGAGAAATAGGCTACTTTCTATTCCCAGCGTGTTTGACTTGGAGGAAAGACATGCTTGAGTATATATCTGAACTGGGTGTCCAGAAGCAAGGTTCAGATATTGGAATGAACTCTAGAATAAGAAATTTCTCTCAGTTTGTTTGTCAGGGAGCAACGATGGCCAGCAGTTCCCTAAGGGAGGGAACCTGGGGGTGGTAACAGCCAGGTCACCAGCCAGGGCCCAGTCCCACAGTAGCTAAGTGAGGTAGGAAGGGCAGGCCTAGAGGTGCTAGCCAGGTTCGAGCAAGAGTCCAAGTCATCTGGCAAGTTTGTGGTGATGAGAGAGGTCCCAGGTTACAGCTAGGAGTGTAAGTCAGGGGGCTCATGGTCAGGATTCAGTCCAGTGATGGAAAACAAGGTTGGCCATGCCACCCTGTGCCCGTCAGGCATGTCTACAGTGATGAAAGAGATCCAAGGTAAAACTGCAGAGTTAGTCCATGGGTCTAGGTCTGGATAAATGTGAATGCTCTGTTTACAGAGGAGTCACGGGAAAACAAGGAGGCAAGGACTCTGTAGCCTTCCCCCTGTCCTGCCTCGCTCCTTCTTCAGCCCAGGCGTTGCTTCGGCCTTGAGCACCGGTAGGAGGAGGCTTCTTCAGGGCTTGCCGAGGGGTGAGCGTGCCCCTGCACTCCCCGGGGGATGGCTGAGGGAAACGGAGGACAAAAAAGGTGCTGGCGGCTCTCCATGGTTATATATAATATAAGTTTATTCGCGCCAGAGGCAACGGGCCTCGTGGAGGGTCCAAGCTTATCAGGGATAATCAGGGAAGAGCTCTTCCCATTTCCGGCCTATGGTTCTTATAGAGGGCTCCAGCCAATGGGAAGGGAGGAGAAGGGAGGGGAACAAACCATTTGGGGTGAGAGGTGGGCATATAGCAGAACATAACAAGTAACAGAACAATAATATGCAGAGAGAAATATATGCTAATTACACATTACCACAGGACTCAGTTGATCTGATTTGCTTCTAAGGTGTAATTTGGGCAGAAGAATTGAAATCATGCTGGTTGCTCCAAAGAGATGCTCTGAAACTCGTAAGAATCCTCTTCACTGGACTCATGCAGCCTAAGTATCTATGTGCTACTTCATGTACCTGAAAAATTATTGATGTGTAAGATATCAGTTGCTGAAGGTATATTTTGGATTGAAATTACCTGCTTTAAGATGTGAAATTACCTCCTTTCTCTTATGTATTTATCTGTGTTCCAGTGTTTCAGTGAGGAAGGGCTTAATGGCAAAGCTGAAATTCAGCAGCAGGAAGTATTGGGAACCATATCAGCAAGGAAGGGTGAAAACTTAATTTGAAATCACAGAAAGAATATATTGCCTCCTGAGGTCTTGGAGGGACTCAAAACAAATTTCTCTGATTTCTCTTGATAACTCATTAGATATCATTCATCTGATGCAGATGTCTGCTTGAGATTAAGACTTCTGAATTAAGACATAAGTAGGTGTCTACAGCATCTGAAATTCCTGTGATAGCCATTGCAGACCTAGAACAGGACTAAACATAGGTGCCTAATGACATTCAAAACACAAAGGATATGTGAGATATCCTTATGGGGTGGTTATATCCTGTACATTGTAAAATGCAGAAGAGACCTTCTGGTGTATCCTTCTGGTATCCTTCGTGTGGGGTCAAAAGTCTCCCAGCAGTTAAACAAACACAGTGATCAAGATCATCAGCTACTAGGTGTGAACCTTAGGATGATCTGAATTACTCTTTATCTGCATCAGCCATATTAAATGAAGCTTCTTCAGCTGCAGTGGGAATTTAGACATCTATCATGCCTTTGTACACCTACATTAGGGGAGTTCTTTAGAAGCTCAGTTCATCTGCCAAACAGATGTGTCTAGTGCCATTTAAAATGCCCTGCAGTGTATAGACACCTTGCTAGATTTGAAATGAGACCAAAGGTAAATGGGCAAAGTGAGATCCATGCCCTTTCTGACCACCACTTGGAGGCCAGAACTCTGAAGTCATCCAGAATGACTTGAGGTACATGTTTAGACAGCAGGAATGAGCAGAGATTTCTTAACCTTGAGCTGATACCGCTTAAACCCTGTCTTCTGTAGCTTTGAAAGATCTATTCAAAAGGATTTTCGAAAGGAATAGTGATATATAGAAGGTATTTTGCTCTTTATAATTTATAACTATGTCCATGAGTATTGGAGTGTGACTTGAATTTAGTTTTGTGTAAGAATATTGTTTTTAACACAGCAACATTTTTTTTCTTCAATGTCTGGAGCATTTCTTATTAATGTCATTTGTTGCCTTTTGAACTGCCAGTTCATCAGAATATTGCCCACTTGACAGAATTCTTTTTTTTTTTCCAAAATCTCAATTTCTATTTTCTAAATAAAAGAGTTTTTCTAGTTAGTATTATTATTATTATACTATATAATATTATTATACTATTATATATTAGTATTATGACCTCTGCCTTTGCCGTTAAAGTTCTCTTTGTAAACAGGATTAGATCAAATAACTGGTGACTCTAGCAGCATAAGCATTTATAGTTTAGTTGAATTCCCTTGTGTTTAAAATCATATTTCTTCTGTTTTCATATGAATGACTTTTATTGTAAACAGTCTCACAACAATTTAAGAAGCGTATTAGCAGATTATATTAGAATTTAATAATTAATGGAAAAATGTTAGGGCTGTTACTTTACTGTAGAAATCCCTACAGTGAATTCTCAGTTCAGATAATTGCCTGATATATGTAAGTCACCACTTTTTCATGAGCTCACACAAGCTCTCTAATAAAAGTTGTAAGCACAACTTAAATTTTAAAAGGTGGACTAAAGTAATACCAATAGATTTAATCCCCATGTAAGAGAGACATAAACATACTGGATCAGATCCAGCAAAGAGCATCCCATGAAGATGATGAATGGATTGGAGCATCTGTTGTATGAAAAGATGTTTGAAGAGCTGAGAGTGTTTAGAGTGGAGAAAAGAAGGCTCAGGGGATCTTACCAATATTTACGAATACCTAGTAGGGTGAATAAAGAAGACAAAGCCACTAACAGGACAGACACAATGGACACAGTCTGAAGTACAATAAATTCTACTTAAGACCAGAACAGCTTTTCTGTGAGGGTGGTCAACTCTGGAACAGATTGCCCAGGAATCTCTGTCCTTGGAGATCCTCACGACCCAGCTGAACGTGGTTCTGCACAACCTGCTCCAGTTGACCCTGCTCTGAGCAGTGCTGGTTGAACCAGATGATCTCCAGAGGTCAACAGGTCAACTGACCCCAACAATTATTTGGTTCATTCCAGATATATTAACTCTGCATTTAACTAATTTTTTTCCATAATGATTTGCTAGCATTTTATGTTTTCCTCTTCCATGGACAATTTCCAGTTGATTGAATTATTTTTTGAAATAGAAAGTCAAAACTAGACACAATATTTTACTCATTAAGTGCCCGACTACTGTTTTATCTGTGATATCCCAGTTTATAGCTTAGGATCAGATTTGCTGTTTAATTTTTATTTTTTTCCTCCCCCCGCACCCCCCGGAGTGAATGGTGCTATTTGCTTAATTTCGCTTTTGTTAATTTCACAATTCCTCTTTTACAGAGCTGTTTAGCTGGGTACACTGTATCCTCAATTTTACAAAAATCTTTTTTGTGTGGGGTCAAAATTATTAAAATGGAAAAATAAATGTGATAGGATTTATGAAGGGCAACATGCAAAAATACTTTTGATTAGTCAGCATTAGATACAGTATGGATAGTCCTACGTGTTGTCTTACATATCACTTTTATTGAAATGCATCTAGTATGTCAGTGGAATCTTGTACTCTGATCCTGTTGTCTGAAACACTTACAAATGTTTGTTGTATGTCTGTGTTGCCATTCAGGTCATGTATATGCAGTGATACCATAAAAAAAGTTTTCTTGATGGAAGATTCTCAAGGGTTGATGAGGTTTTTTGCTAGTCATGGTTCATTTGTGGCTACTGCTCTCCCAGTGGTCATGTCAGCATCATACAGCAGAATTTCTAGGATGAATACTCAGTTTATCTTTACTGAAGAATATTCACCATGTGTGCCCCACTGTTTTCCAAATATCTATATATTATTTATATCTCACAGGTGAATCTTCTTCATTTCTTGCCTACTTAACTTGGAATTAATATGTTTTATATCTCCCTTCCAGTAGTGTGAACTGTATAAAGAAGTCTCTGTAATACCATTTCAGTCATTATTTGATTATGTACTAGGATTTTAATTTCTTCCTGTTTATTTCCTCTATATCCTGTAAAGTTTAGAGGCATCTATATGTCAGAAGATTGACCATTGTTTCCTTTGTTCTCTTTCCAGCAATCATATTATTTATCTCAGAACCTTCCTCTGTTTTTTGGGCATTTGTCCATGTCACTGCAGAAATACGTATGGAGTTATGATGCCACCTCCTTGCTGAGCCTTGTTTGAAACTGCTCTCCGGAATAATTCTTTCTTGTACAAGGTGGACCTACCTTTGTTCAGTTGTCCTCTGTGCCAGAACACCACCTTGTGGAAAAGGAAAGCAGAGCTTCATCTTTGCTTGATTAGAAAGACTGAAAAGACCTGAACCTCCAGATTCTTCTCCCTTATTTCAGTTACTTTTGAGCAGCTCTGGGTAATATTTGCCAGTGCTATTTTTGTCCATGTGAATGAGCTTCATGGAATAAAAATCAGAAGGCTGGAGGAACCTCAGCACCTCTACTAGAAGTAGTGAAGCAGTAACAGAGCTTAAAAAAGTGTGTTTATTTAATTTGATTACATTTATAGTTATATTAAATAGATTATACTGCTATAATTAAGGGTTACTAGGATTTTATATAATAAACTTGAATTTTCAGCTATTTATAGTTGAAGGAAAATGTTTCCATACAGAAATTTGGCATTCAGTGTCTCAAGCTGAATGGTTTGGTTTTCCTTTTTCTATTTTTTTTAAAAATACTCTTTGGCTGCATTCTATTTTGAGGGAGGCAATTATTTTGTGGTTTTATATGCTTTTTGTTCTCCCTTGGCAAGGCTTGATACGTGGAAAAACAAATTTTCCAGGCTCTTAGTCTTGTATGTCAACTATTTCCTTTTTGATATTTAAAACATGATACTTTGGTAGTCATTACTTTTTAACAGACACTGTTTTGTTCAATAAGCAGTCAGCCCTAAGTATTTGCTGTAACTACTTTTTATATTTTGTTACATAAAAATACTACATATAGTTCAACTTAGTAAATATTTTTTTTCTGAAACAAAATGATATGAAACAAACCTGATGTTTAGTGTTTAATGTAAGTACATGTGTATTTCTATGAAGTTCACATTTTTCAATTCTCTTAAAATATAAACACTGTTTTTCATTTTTCTGTTTATTTAGATATTTTTTATTTATTATCTGTAGGCCATTTAATGCTGCACGTGATGGGTTTGAAATTCTCTAAGTTTGTCTCATTGTTCTGAAAATCCTTCCTTTCACCCAAGGTTGTGGTGTACATTAGAAATATGTTAGTTAGATTTTGGGGAACTCAGTCCCTCAATTCATGAAGCCCAAGTCTTGGCTGAGGTTTAGTGCCATCCAGATAGTAAAAAAGAGAAGGTTATAAACTCTGCCTGAGTTCTTAAAGACTTCAGTGTGTTCTGTGCACTTGAAGCCTGACTAGTGAATGCACTGAAGGCACAAAATGTGACTGGTGGCTGACGTGATTTCTTCAGATGTGATCTAGGTGATATCCAAATATTCTGCAAGTGTGACACTGTGATCAGAAGACTTCTCAGAAAGTAGTTTCCTTTTTCTTCCCCAAACCATACCAAATGCATGTTACTGTCTTAGAAGAACGTCCCGACAGGTAGTTACTGACTATTCATTCATAGGACAGGTGAGATGCAGGTGGAGAGGTACTCCTTTGCTCCTCTGATTCAACTTGGGCCACAGAATAGGAAAATGTTACAGTCATTTTAGCAGAAGGTGGTATATATACTCTTTAGAGCCTCCATTTTGTTTCTGAGTTTTATCCAGTGACTAGGAACTGTAAAATGTATAAATAATATCCAGGGGCCTGAACCTAAGTGTTCTGTGTGTCTTTGACTTACTTGTTAGCTTGAGCTTCAGCAATGCAGCATGAGGGAAATCATTAGTTATGCTGGGGAGAAGGATGATCAGAACAGAATTTGTGAGTTGAATAGGAAACTGGCTGAGGAGGAGATAAGTGATAATGTTGAAAGCAGATTTATTAGACCAACAAGACATTGGTCTGGTGGAGTTCTTCTATGTTTTTTAAAATATCTTTCTTTTAAAGCACTAACCCATTTTTTCTGAGATAATATATGTTTGTGTTAAAATAATATAATGATGTTAATCCAAATGTTTCACCAGAAAATATCAAGGTAATAAGATCTGGTGATGACAGAAGAACAGGAGACGTTTTCAGTATGACATTGGATGCTACACAGGAGAAATGAGTGACCTTGAAGACAGAAGCAATCATAGATAGAACTAGGTGAAATACAATGCAAAGACTCTTCTGGTCTCAGAGTCAAGAAATTTGCTCTAAGCTGTTGGTTCATCAGCTTGAAGAGTATAAGGATTTGTGTGTAGTACTGCTTTGAGTTTCCACATGTAACCCTTGTAGGAGTCATCTCATAAATGGTTCTCAGTGTTGTGTTCACGGATGGTGAATTCAAGGTGGGACTGACTAGTCAACAAGAAAGCTGTAGAGAAAACCAGGGGCAGAGAGGCCTGGACTATGCCTCAAAGAGATTGTATGTCTGTAATATTACAAATGGAAAATACAAACGAATACTTGAACAGCTTTCTGCAATGTCTCTTCTAAACTTCTGTCACCGTCGAAATCCAAGGGCTGCCAACATCACCTGGATGGTTGTGTGAATGGGTACTGCATGTGCTGTAGCTGTGTGAACTGTTCTGTAAAGACAGGTACAGCTCTTTCATTTCAGCAAAACTTTTGCTACGGTAGGAAGAGAATAGGATTTACAAGATTTGGCCTAGAAATTGAACATTTTTACCATCAAAGTTTTATGGACATTTTTCATGCTCTAAATTAAGCCTTGGTTCACATAATCTATTTTAGCTCCCTTTTTGTTTTCCAGTCACAGCTTTACTCATAGCACAGCTGTGGCATTTGTCTTGCAACAAGAAGGATCTGATAATCATGAAATAACCCAGATTTATGCCCGTAGTGCTGAAGCAGTGCCATATTTGTGAAAATAACTTAAACAATATGCAGCAGATGTGAAGGTTTTACCTTCACATTTAAATAGGTTTATACTGTCAGCGAGTGTGGGCTTAGAAAATGACAGAGTTTCAACTTACCAGATGTTCCACGTGATCAAATAGATACTATACAGCTGTTTCCCATTCTTTTTACTGGGCTCAGATAAATACACAGTAAATGCTCTGAAATATGTTTATTGTATTTTTGTGAGTCCTGCAGGAAACTACCCATGGGCACAAAGAATGTGGAGGGAAACCAAAGGTGCTCATAGGAATGCTTATTTTCCATTACTGTGAGGAGAAATTAGTAGCTGTTTGGTTGAAACAACCCTAATGATACTAGCCAGAGAGAAATGAAATATGGGGGGTTTATTTGGTTGTGGATGGTGTGAGTGGCTGTATTTGTGGAGTGACTTTGGCTTGGGGAAGCTGCGACTCCCAAGCGTGGAAACTGTCCCCATGTGCTGACAGTGTCATCATTAATAATGTGTTAAACTCCTGGGAGAGGTGGTGGGTACAGTGGAGCAGCCATCCCACAGATAGCTCGTGTTAATCCCAGCTCAGGCTTGAAACACTGGAATGGAGAACTGGTTTGGCTTCTTCATGCAATACAATACAGAAAAGAGGGCATCTCCAGAGCTCCTGGGAAAGCTGCCTGTGTCCCTCCTATCCACTCCTCTGGGCTCAGGCAGAGTGCCCCAAGTTGGCCATGGGATGTGTTTTTGAAGACACACAGCTTTTGGGGGTCAATCCAGCCAACTGCTCTGAACTGTTTCAGGACTTAAAGGCACAGTTTACATTAACTGCCACACCTGTCAACTTGATTCAATAACAGAGCAGCTAAATAATAAAAAAAGACGTTTCATTTCCCTTCACCTGCTTTTCTACTCTCATTTCTCCTTCCTCCCACTCCGGTTCCCCATGCTCTCCTTAGCCCTTTGACCTTACTGCTGCCTTCCTTCCCTCCTGTCCCTGTTAGCTTCCTGCCTTCCCAGAGCTGCTCTTACACCTGGAAAATTCTTCTTACCTACCAGTGGTCTTCCTTGTTCTCCTTTAAATCCTGTTTTAAAAGCTTCATCTTCAGTCAGAGGAGTAACTTTCATCTTTCATTAATAATCTTTTCAACATTTCTTGAGTGGTATGTTCTTTTCAGATTTATAGCCTAGTCTTGCAAACATTTACAGAGAAGTAGCTGTTCAGTTACACTGAGAATATTTAGTTAGAAATTTGGATGGCTGGATTGTTTGTTGTGAAGATTTTTTAAATGGGAATATTTCTCATTGTAAAACATAATGTTCATTTATGGTTCTATATACATTTGTATAATAAACATTTGTGTCCTCAAAGGAGCAGTGGAACATTCATGTGGCTAACTTCTGCTTTTATTATGTAAGTGAGTGTGTGGAACATGTTCTCACAGATTGTTAAATGCCCGGAGCAAACATCATGTTGACAATATGACTTTATACCCAGAATCATATGAAAGGACTAGTACAAGCTGTACCTTTGAATTTGGTGGCCTTCATTGTTTTGTGTTTCAGTATTGATTTCTGTTTCAGGAACCTCAAGCATCTGGACTGCCTGAGTACATAAAGATTGTAGAAGTTGGGCCAAGGGATGGATTACAAAATGAAAAGGTAGTTTTTCTCATTTCTGAGGGGTTTTTTTGAGTGCTGTGACATGGATGTTAGTGTTATTTTCATTATGTGGTACATGTATGGCTTGCTAATTAAGTTTCTTCCATTCTGTACTATTAAATATATCTATTTATTTTCATATTGACAACTGTTTTCTGTATTAGAATGAAAGTATATTTCTATTTGCCCAACTTTTAAATCATATAATTTCTTTCTGTGCTTGATTAACTAGCCTTTCTGTTACTGAAGTGCCATTTCTTTTTCTGGAAATTGTCTTGTCAGTCAGTAAAATTCTGTCATGACATAATTGATAAACACCATGAAACACTGGCTGTCTTTGTAACGTGTTTGTGCTCCAAGCGCTAATATAGAAGAAATAGTAAAATAGGTTTTATCTTGCTTCCTGCTAAACAGACATGGAGAAAAATATTACTCTCTTGATAGTATTATTTGCCTGAAGAGTGGTAGGGAAGCATGGAAGAAGATTCAAAGATACTGTAGGGTACATGTATCAAAACAGTCATCTGTTTCCACAAACAGGAGGATTAGCTTACATATATCGTTGTTACTGATATCAAAGATGTTAGCAGTATTAACAGAATAGAATTACTCTGCCTCAGCTGTGGAGCTTTTCCCTCTTATTTTTCTCTGGCTGAACTGTTACTATTTCCTTTGTCACTTCTTTGCTAGGTTGATGTTTGGTTAGTAATGAATATGTTTTTAGAGGTCAGATCTATAACCAGTTACACAGAAATGCTCCCTTTTGTGATGGACAGAAAATGGTACTGTCAGGAAGCAACAGAGTTCTGGTGAAATGTGTGAGTGAAATTCATCAAAAAAAAGAAAGTATTGATTATGTACTGAGAACATTTCACTTACAGAAGTTTCTTCTCATATGAAATATTTTACTAAAGTATGTCTCCATGTCTATAGGT
The DNA here is from genome assembly GCA_013390005.1 of Calyptomena viridis. Taxonomy (NCBI): domain Eukaryota; kingdom Metazoa; phylum Chordata; class Aves; order Passeriformes; family Eurylaimidae; genus Calyptomena; species Calyptomena viridis. Next base: position 35,978 of record WEIV01004059.1, read on the forward strand.
GATAGTCCCAACCGATATAAAAATTGAGTTAATCAACCGGCTTTCCAAAACAGGCCTGCCTGCAATAGAAGTGACCAGTTTTGTTTCATCCAAATGGGTGCCTCAGGTATATGAAATCATCTCCATTCAGAACTATTTGAATTTAGATGCCATTCCATTTATTTATGTAACATTCAGTTGTAACTAAATATTTAAGATAATGACACATCATTAATATACTTTAATGTTCCTGCTTTTTTTCAGCTCTTCTAAAACTAACAATCATTGATGTAAAAAAGAAAAGTAGCATACCTTATTTTTTTTTTTCCTAAAAGAAATGTAGTTTTCCACATTTGGAAATGTGTTTAGAAGATCTAAATTTTGGGACTTTTGTATATGTAGTAGTAGGCAGTTCTTGCACTTTTATTAGTAGCTACACTGAGTTTTGATGAATCATAATAATTTGTTCATTATTTTTCCAAAATTATTTACAGTTGGTACAATTCAGCAGAAAACCTAGGATTTCTGAAATCATCAGCAAAACTGCTTTGGCATTGGGAGTGCAAGGTTTTCATATAAGATTTAACACTGCAAAGTCAGGCTTAGTCCTAATATATACTATGTAGCCCTTTGTGCGAATGTATTATTCTGTGCAAGTAAGGCAATAAGTCAATACTTATCTATGTAAGTTAAACTATTTTTCAAGAAATTACACATTCGTTTGCACAGAAGCATTTGAATGCGTTATATTTAGTGAAGATGATACAAGTTATTTACAAATTAAAATATGAAATTAATTAATCTGAGAAAATACTTCAATTTTTAACAGTGTTTGTTGCACATCTGTCAAAATGTATATAAAGTTTGTCCATTTTAAGCTAAGAGTACATCCGGGGCCTGGACTTACTCCAAGCTTTTCTCTGAGAAAAACATATTATGGACATGCTTATTCATGTGTTAGCAAAGCAAAATGTACAGCACTCTGAGGGACTCCTTTGAATTATTTCAGTGTTCTCAGGATCACCAGGGAAGAATCTAGACGGGAAGGATAATAGGAAAGGGGAAGAGAAAAATGACAATGCAGAATTTCTTTGGTGTCAATGCAGAGGCAATTATATTGAGTCTGTTTAGAATGACTAGGTTAAATTTTTCCAAGTGCCATCAAATTTTGGCAGTTACTGCAACAGAGAATAATGTAGGTTTTTAAACATTAGAAGAAAAAGTCTAAAGCAAAGGTGAATTTCTTCCATTCTTGTTTATTTCTTTTTCCTGTGAGTCATTAGGACTATAAAATTTAGCATGGATTTGTCAGTTTGGGGAAAAAAATTAATAATCCCTTCTTCTCTCAAATTTGTGTCTGAATACTTTGTTTTAATGGCTTAATTTGTGTTTAAAATATTTTTTATTAAAAGATAAGATTGTATTGCATTGATAGAGATTGCAGTCTTGACTTTGTCTTTGCTCCTTTTTTCTTTTCATAGGTCATGGGAATAGAATTCATAGTTATGTTTAGATCACTCATTCACTTATTTCTTTTTTTAGAATTTTAGAGGGTTTTTTATGGTTTCCAATCCAGTGTTGTTTTTGGCAGAGATTTTTTTTACTGAAAAAAGCTAAAAGAAAAAGTTCCACAGTAGCAAGATGCCATATAAAACAGGATCCCACACCTATAACCTAAACGGCCAAAAATTATAAATACCTACCATTAGGAAGCTTATTTTTAAGGAAATTTGGAAAAGAAATATTTTATTACAATTTAAAATCTTATAGCATGCAATATGTATAAAGAAGGGATTTTACTTACAGGAAAAATAGTTATGGGACAAATTTAGTACATATAATATTATTTGGATCCGGCAGGTTTATACTGGTTGAAAAACTGTCATTTTGATTTTCTAGTGTATTTTAAGTCAGGCAGTAATTGTAAAGTGTGGATCTGGTTCCAGCATTTGCCATTTAATTAATCATTTGGTTTCAAACATTATTCCTTGTCCTGAGAAACATAAATACTATTTATATTAAATTAAGAAAAAAATTTTCTTAAAAAACTGAAGTATTAACAAAGTTTTTGTTGTGGGGTTATTAGGCCGATTAAGTAGAAGAAACTACAAAAACTTTCTTTGTGCTATCACTTGTTTCCTGATGAGAAAAGAGTTGTGTCTGGTTGTAATACACTTTTCATACCATATATCCACTTCCTTGTAGAAACATGTTTGGCTTACATTTGAGGAGGCATACATGCATTTTTCTGAAATTTTTAATCCATTTATTTTCAAAGTAGGAAGCCGGTGACAGGAAGATTCCAGGTTGCCGGTAGTATTCTGGTTAATAATGTGGTATAATTTAATATCATGTATTTAGAATTTCAGTACTGCATAGCTATCAGTAAGGCATCTGCTGAAAGTAGTTCATATATCTTTTCATATGGTACTTCTCAAATGACTTTTCACCAGTGGGCAAAGAATCAGAAATCCAATTTAATATTGTTTTCTTGAGAGATGGGCTTTTACGAGAGCTGATTTAAAAAGCATTTAAAATACACTATTAGTTTTTTAAGACTCAAAATCTTTAAGACATGAAATAAGAGGGATATGTTTTATTAACTGTGTTGATTTCAAGTATGCACACCATTGGAAAATATTCATTTTCCATCCACTTATTTTAAGAAAATGTGCATGTCTAAATAATCTGCATTGTATGACATGAATAAGTCTTTCATTCATCTTCTTGATTAGTACATGGAGTATGTTTAATCTTGAGTGTGAGCGAGAAAAATGTAAGAATGTTTTAAAAAGGCAGTTTCTTTTGTGAGGAAAGACTAAGGAAAACAAGTGCTTGAATAAAGTGGTGCTCTGATCTTTGCTGTAATAAAGAAGTATTTTCTTCTTTAGAAAGAAACTTCTAAATATATTAAAATGTTACACTGTGCAGACAATTGGATTTTGATACTTTTTAAGGATAGATGTGCTTAGTCTTTTAGAATATGCTGATTACTGTGTTGAGTAATTCAAGTTCAGTTATGCTTAACATGGTGGAGTTGCATTATCAGAGTGCTGAAGTTTGCAAGATTTGGATGTTCTTTAAATGTCAGTTATTCTGTTAATTCCACCTGTTGAGTCTGGTGAGGTAAGGTTAAAGTTGCTATAACAGTTGATGAACAGCATGATCACAAGTCTGTGAATTTATGATGCAAATTCTATTTTTACAGATAAAAAAAGAAATCTTAGCCACAATTCTATAGTCATGTAGATCTGAAAAGATTGCAACTAAAATACTCAAAAGATAAGAAATTAAAAAAAGAGTTCTTGTACAACGTAAATTTAACCCCTTTGTTGTTAGACTTTTTGTATGAACTGTAAAATTAATGAAGGCAAAACCACAGTGTAAGCCAATTTCTGTTTAGCTATATCAAATCAGAAAGGGACTACTGATCAGCACAAATTATGTATTTTAGATGGCAGATCACAAAGAAGTAATGAGGGGCATTGAGCGGCATCCTGGAGTCCAATATCCTGTTCTCACACCTAATCTTCAAGGTTTTCATTCTGCTGTAAGTGCCTTCATAGAAGATGTCCACATTTACCTCTTTTATCTTTCAGTTCAGTACCATAAAATAGTTATTTAATGTTAGAAATAAGCTATAGGGTTTTTAATTGAAAACTCAGTTTTCAGTATGAAAAATGGGCACATTTACAGAGTGATCTTAAGCCCTATGTATTTATATTTTAATGGAGGTACTGAGCAGTCTCTTTAAGTTCTTTTATGTGATGTTTGCATATAAAGAGTAAGACAGTTCCTTCTTTGACATATTGGCCCTAGAAAAGTTTCTGAAGAGTGTCTTCTTATTGGAAAGTACTGAAGAGTAATGAGGAAATACTTGTTTAAATGAAAAATGCTTTATAGCAATTCTGCATTTCATTTTGGTAGGGTGCGAAAGTTTAAATTACTTCAATTCATACAAAATAAATACTCAAAATTATAGACTCAAAGTGTTTAGAAATATGAAAATGGAGCAGTTCAGTCTTAAAACATATATTGATAGTTTATTTTCTGAAAAGTTTTAATGCTTCTATGCTTCTGTCCTCATATAGGACAAACTGTATTTAGAAAGTGTACTGCTGGATGGATATTTGTGGTGTAGTTCTATCATTCAGTGCCTATTCTGCATATGAAAGGAAAACAGTGAAAAAGTAATTGTAGGTGATTCCTGCATTCTTTCTTGCTGATATTTTTCTTCTCTTTGATTGAAAGAATATTTTTCCTTGTAAGGGTTGTTGAGGCTTAGACATTGTCCGACAGAAACAGAGAGTAAAGGGAAAAGCTCCATACCTTTTCGTAGAACAAGAGTGTTATTGTCACTGGAGAATGAGAATTAATTAACTAACTATTAACCTCAACTGAAGTGTTTTTCTTCTACTAGTCTTTTAGCCTTCTAGTTTGCCTCAAGTTAGTTAATTTACTGAGTCCTGGGGTACTGATCAGGCTAATTGCCCTTCCAGTGAAGTCCCCACATTTACACATTTTCCGGAGTGGTGTTTGCTCTGGGACTTCTCTCAGCAGACTCTCACATACACGTGTTCCTATTAGTCATATCAACCAAGACACCAAGACCAATGGAGCCCTTGATCCTAGAATTGGCTCTAACATGGAAATCCCTATCAGTTATTGTTGCTGCTCTAGGCACATGCACACAGAGAGCTTTCCCACGCATGAGAGTGACTTCCTGGCATTCAGCAGGAGTAGACATTGTACAGGGGATGGATATTTCAGAGTTGCTATGTGGTCTTTTCCTTTTCTGAAAAATGAATATAAGTATCAATGATTGTTATTTTAAAGTTGGTTCATGTGTTTTCCTACATCTTATTACCTGTATCATTTATCACTTTAAAAACGTGTTTATGTAATTGCTAAGAAGAGGAAGGAAATATACTATAGTGAATGAACTCAAAATTTGATTTTGTCTGTATGTGACACCTTAAAAAAATTTGAATTAAACTTATATTTTGGGTATGGATGATATACTTAATGTATTTTTAAATTTTGGAATGTTGTACAGAATTAAATGCTTAATATAGTATTTTAACTAGTGTTATAATTCTGTTTTATTGAACCGTATTTTTTAGATTGCAGCAGGAGCTACAGAAGTCTCAGTATTTGGTGCAGCATCTGAATCCTTTAGCAAAATGAATATTAATTGTTCAATTGAAGAAAGCATAGAAAAGTTTGAAGAAGTTGCTAAATCTGCAAGGAATATGAATATTCCAGTGCGTGGGTAAATATAAAGATTCTAAAGTAATACAGAATTATTCGGGTCACTGTTACACAGTTTTATTGGTATCAGTAGAAAAGTATATTACCAAATTTTTTAGATGAATTGTAATAATAGTGATTACTGTGATTTTTTTTGAGATTGAATATATTAAAAAGTTTATGCATTTTTAACTAGTAATAGTGACTATTTTTCTCTGGAAATTGAAAAAAAACACCCAGTTGTGTTTATAAAAGATCTAGTTTTATTTTTATCATCACAGATGACAGAATAAAATTTATTTTGTGCTGTTGAGAATGCATAGCACTTGCCTGTGTCTTAAAAAACATCTTACATTGATTTTCTTGTAGAATTCATAATATATCACTTCATATACTATGCCATCAAGGTATAAAAGTGAAAAAACAAGTTTGCTCCTAAGAAAAAATTTATTTTGTATATAAGTTATTCTGAAAACCAAGGTATTGAAGCTTGTGGAGTCTCCAGTGCGTGAAACTCTAAAATTATCCAGGATTTATTTTTTCTTTGACGTACTTTCTTTTAAACTTAAAATAATCCTGAATGGTACTTAGTCTTGAACAATATTTGCTCTTCATTTGCATTTATTTTTGCATAACACAGAACTACTTACCCAAGATTATTTGTGAAGGTCCTTGTGAGTGCAGAAGGGGTTAAATAGGTTCAAGGAGAAACTCAACAGCGAGATTCCTTGAGAATTACTAGTAATGCAAACTGCATCATACTCAAAAAATACCTGGATGTGAAAATAGATAGAGGTGGATACCTCAGAGACTAAGAGCTTGAAAACCTGTCTGGGAATAAATACTGGGGTCTCTCTTTGCTCCAGGAATAGTGATGAGGTAATGCTGCTACTCCACGTTTTTCACAACAGCGTGGTTGTTTGGGCATTTGCCTTGAGAAAGGGAGATCTGACCTCGCTCTTAGAGGATCACAGAATAACAGTCTGGTTTAGTTTCAAGGGGACCTTTGGAGATCATCTTGTCCACAAAGTTGAACTGGAGCACCTCTCCTATGAAGACGGGCTGAGAACATTGGGGCTGCTTAGCCTGGAGAAGAGAAGGTTGCATGGAGACCTTACAGCAGCCTTCTGTAAGGGGATCTACAGGGAAGCCAGAGAGGGGCTCCGTGTCAGGAACTGTAGAGACAGGCATGGGGGAAAGGCTTCAAACTGAAAGAAAGTAGATTTAGGTTGGATGTTAGGAACAAAGTCTTTACTTTGACGCTGGTGAGGCACTGAAATAAGTTGCCCAAAGAAGCTGTGGATGTCCCATCCTTGGCAGTGTTTAAGGCCACGTCGGATAGGGCTTTGAGCAACCTGGTCTAGTGGAAGGTGTCCCAGTCCGTGGCAGGGGGCTTGGAACTAGCTGGTCTTTAAGGTCTCTTCCAACCCAAACCATTAGAACTTAAACTGGCCACTTCTGTGAAGGATAATTAAAAATATTTTTATACATACATTAGTGGCAAAAAGAGGGGCAAGGACAACCTTCAATCTTTATTGGACACGGAGGGGAGTATAGTAACTAAAGATGAGGAAAAAGCAGAGGTACTTAACACCTTCTTTGCCTCCATTTTCAACAGTAAGACAGGTTGTCCTCAGGACAACTGGCCTCCTGAGCAGGTAGATGGGGTCAGGGAGCAGTATAGCCCCCCCTGTAATCCAAGAGGAAGCAGTCAGAGACCTGCTGAGCCACTTGGATCCTCACAAGTCTGTAGGACCAGATGGGATCCATCCTAGGGTGATGAGAGAGCTGGCAGATGAGCTCGCCAAGCTGCTCTCCATCATTTATCAACAGCCCTGGCTCACTGGAGAGGTCCCAGATGACTGGAATAGGCCAATGTGACGCCCATCCACAATAAGGGCCAGAAGGAGGATCCAGGAAATTACAGGCCTGTCAGCCTGACCTTGATGCCAGGCAAGATTATGGAACAGATCATTTTTAGTGCAATCACATGGCACCTACAGGATGACCAAGAGATCAGCATGGATTTGGGAGGGGCAGATCCTGCCTAACCTACCTTTTATGACCAGGTGACCCTCTTGGTGGATGTGGGGAAGTCTGTGGATGTGAGGAAGGCTGTGGATGTAGTCTACCTGAACTTCAGCAAAGCCTTTGACACTGTCTCCCATAGCAGACTACTGGAAAGTACAAAGATGTGTAATTTCACTTCAATGTGCAAACATAACGCAAATTTCATACACTACATGCCGGAGAATTTTATTGAGTCTGTCACACCAGATGCAGTGTGCTACGGAACACTTTAACTGGGAACTGCTTAGTATCTACAGAGCTTAGTATCTACAGAGGGATCAGATTCAAAGTTGTGAATGAAAATTATGTAAGTGCACTCCAGTTACAGCTTTCTTCCTTAGGCTTACATATCTACAAAATCTGCAAATTGACAGAATCATTCAATTTGTGGGATTATAACCAAGAAAAGAATCCAAATAAAGAGGATAAGTATATTGAAGAGAAGCTACATTTATGTGAATGTTACATGTATCTTCATCACATATTTGCTTGAGAAGTAATTTATCCTGTGAAAATTAGAGACTGAGGCATCAGGAGATAATGAACTAGTGTTACACTTCAACAAATCAAAAAGTTTAGAAGAGAACTGCTGGTATTTTTCCAGAGGGATCTATTATAACTCAATAATAAAGTAGCCAATCTGGTAAAACCCTGCTGAGATCCTAAATTGCAGAATACGGAGTCTTATTTCATAACAAAAACCCCTAACCGAGGTAATAAATCCGAGTGTCCATTGAACATGAATTTCAATATATGAAAATACTGAAAAGAAAGTTTTGAATGTGAAAGTTAGAAGAGAAGAGGTAACTGGTTAACACCATACATTTGGACTTTGAGTGCACTTTTAAAAAAATCCCTGCCAGGGAGATTTTGAGGAGGCAAAATAGTAACTAATGAGAAATAAAATATTGCTATGGACCAGAGACAGATATGTTTTCAAGAGAATTATTACCAAGCTTTGTAATACATTGATTCTTGTCCCTGACTGTTCACACTAATTCAGATGCAATCCTCATGGATTGCAGAGTTACAGGAGTCCCTAGGAAGCATTGAGGCAGAGTGATTGCTCAGGAATAATAATAAAGAGGAATTGGTTAGTGTCCATCTACTTCACTGCTTTCTTTTAAGCTTCCCTCTACTATCTTTTGTTGAGTAGAATTCTGAAGAAAAAAATACCAGAAGCATGAATATAGTACAGAATTCAGAATGAACAAAGCTCTAGGAGGTAGACTTAAAACTTTTAATTAATTAAAAAATGAAAAAATACCCATAAAGAAAAAGCATCAGTATTGAATCCCAAATCCAGAAAGTAAGTAAAAGGTTTTTTTTTCTCTGGTAGTCATTGGTCATATGGTGCACTACTATAGGGATTTCATTAGAAGGTAGAGAAGGTAGTACATTAGTTCCAAATATTGCAGTACATTTAGAAGACTTCTGGAGCATTACATTGTATTTAATGAGGTAAAACACTGGGCTTCTCTTCCTCAATGAAAAAAAGGTGTGAAAAGATAATCAGAAAGTAAAACTGTGATGTCACAGAAATATTCAGTGCAACCAAGGTGACTTTTCCTGGAAATAAAGCAATCAAAAAAGAATTAGCTATTAAAGCCTGTGATTTTTGATCCCATATTTAGCTGTTGCTAAAGAAACTGCTTTTAGTGACAGATAAGATACACGGTACTTTGGTATTCCATTCCATGCAAAATTTTCTAAATGCTGAGACAGTCAAGGCTTTGTGGCAAGTTGTTCTTGACATTCAGTGTTTTGAATAGGTGCTCGTGGTTTGACTGGTTGTTATTTAATTGCAAAAAGATTAGTTTCAGGTTTGTTTTGTTATGTGGCTTCTATTTACTGAAAGTATATATTGTTTACAACTATCATTGTAAAATGAGGCAAATCTGAGCATGACCACACAGCAAGTCTGAGCTTGTCATCTTAAATCTTCCTGTAGTAACTAGAGGGAATAAGGCAGCCTTAGGCTGTGCTTTACCATATGTGCTTCTTAAATTACCTGCCTTAGAGTAAGATGAAACACTATCTAGATGATCCATCTTTTTGACTGTTAAGGATCTTAGGTCCTATGCAATGCTGGTCATTCCACAAATGAATCATCGAAGGCATAGGCTGTAGATGATTATCTTTGATATCAGCAGATGGACTTTGGTTTTAATCACCCTTTTAGAGATGGGCTAATTCAAAGAACATGCAGCCTTCTGTCAAGCAACACACTACTACACATTTTGGCTTCTAATATAAATTTTGTAGGCTAAATATTTTGCTAGAGTTACTTAGGTAATAAAAATATTAATATGCATAAATTGTATTTGTATTCATTTCAGTACAGAGATTGTTTCCTTTCAAAAGCACTATTATTGTTTTAGGCGTTATTTATTTGCAGGAAATGTATAATTTAGTGCCTTGCCCTAACTAACTCATTATTTGTGCAGTTGAAAAATACTTCCAGAAATAATTTTAAAAGGTTCAAATTTTATTTCCTATTTTAGCTGGCAATTTACAATTTATGCAGTGAGCATAAATCATCGGCAATCCTAGAATCTTACGAAAAATGCAGTCAAACAGTTGAAACTAAACTGTAAGCTTTTGCGTGTCTTACTGTTACTACAGCTGCACTAACATTGACTCGATCATCATCCAGAAAATTTATGTTGTTAGCTGTCACATTTAAAGTCTGTAGTACAGTCCACAGTTTTCTAAATGTTTACTAAATTAGTTCAAATGTTTATGAAGAATTGAAATGTTTCATATGGTCTTAGACTATTTATTAGCATCATAAAGGGGGTTTTATTTTTATTTTTTTGAACTTGCATAAAACTTTACAATAACATCTGGGACACATTCTGTGAAGACACTGAGCCAAATCAGTTATGAACTGTGTAGCCAGCTAATTACTACTATTCATGTTTTGCATGTGAAGTGACATAAAATAGTGCTGGTTTTAAATTTGCATCTTTTAATGCATAATTCAGGTACTGTTAAAAATATCACCACTTATTCAGTGAGTAAAAATGAAGTCTAACAGCCAGGATTGATAAAAAATTGTGGCAAATGGTAATTCCAAGGAGCCACTTGGTTTGTCTTTTAAGTTAAATGTATCATTAACGTACATATGAAGAAAATTTTAATTAAATTCCAGTTACACTAGATTCTTCCAAGTTAATGTATTCCAAAATTTAAAAAGACACAGGAAAGGATTGCAATTGGTACAATAGAACAGTAAGGAAGTAAGGACTTGCATTTCCCCCTTTTCAACAAATGGTATCTCACTACCTATGTCGTGTCCTCTAACAAATAAACTACCTCCCACTGAAACATTCTATATAGAACTGTCTTAGTCCTAATAAAAATGAGCAGAGGATGTGAACAGAGAATATAAGCCTGAAAGGTTGTAATTTTTTTTCCTCTACTAAAAAAACCACCTTTCCATGATCAGCAATTAAAAGCTGTACTTATGTCCCAGACCTGAAAAATTTTCATGTGAATAGCCCTTTTAAGGCTATTTGCGCAAACATGAATGTGTGTGCAAATGTTTAGAGGCTCAGTGTTAGAAAAACAGATGCAAATGATTGCTGTAAAATAACTGTAGAAGCATTGCCTTACAAAGCTGCTGCTTCATAAGTTAAAGCCTGTGTAATTGCACAATATTTCTGAACTGTGTATGTGATTCCTTTGTTTATGTCCTATGTCTTTAAGAATGAGTAGTGTGATGAAGTTCATGGTATGTAAAAGCATTTTGAAATGTATCAATATTTGGCTTACATCTGTGTTTGTATACAATTCAAATACTGGTTGATATATGTGAAATATAGCAATTTTTTTTTCTCTGACAAATAGTTATCAAACAAACTATAACGTGCAATATTATTAGTAGTATTATTACCTTTTCTATTATGTTATAATGTAAGTTACAGATTACAATATATGTAATTCCTTTTGATTATGGGAGATAATTATTGGTTTACTTTGATGGTAATAGACAGATTAAACACAAAATAATGAAGACTTAGAAAGAATTGATTTTAGTTACCTTTGTCTTGTGCTAGTGATACCCGGATTTATTTGGGAAAAAAAAAAAAAGTGGAAGAATACATTAGTTTTAACATGCTTTATAACAAGTGATTTCAGAAACTAATAATGACATCTGTTTTGTTTATAGAGAAACATCCTGATTATCTAAAACTTCTGATTATCAAGACAATCTTGTCCTTTTTTTTCTTTTGTTTTGCTTCATCCTAAATAAAATAAGTCAAGCTTTTTTTATGCCCTACAATACTGTATTTTTTATATGTAATTAGAAGTACCGAAACATAAACTCAGTTTTGCACAAATACACACAGAAACTTTGAACTTTTCTGGTATTTTCTGGTGTCCTGGAATACTTAGGGCTGGAGTACATGTTTTTTCACATTGCTTTAAAATGTCCATTTTTAAGGCTACACTGTGTAGTTTAACAATTATATTGATAATAGGGTGATTTATGCCTTTGTCACTTCTCTAGATAGTAAAACCAATTTAACACCTTCGTGTCACTATAAGTGAGTCTATATTTGAGGTTATGGGAACAACAAAATGAAGAAAAACACTTAATAGACTTGGAAGCAACACATTTTATGAATGGTAAACAAATCTGCAGGGTTACATAGTATTAAGCCAGCTGGTCACAGTCCTTTGGAGAAGTGTAAGAAACCAGAGATTGCTGGGATGTGGGGTCTTGGTGCATTTCTCTGTACTGGGAAGAAGTTAAGAAAAGGATATCAGAGCCTTGTACTAACTATCATACTGGATGATTGCACTATGTAAGGGGAGAGGTTTTCCTTAGCCATAACTTTATAGAGAAAGAATGTTACTAGTAGGCCAGAAAAGCTGCTTAAAAAAAACAAACAAACAAACAAACAAAAAAGAGGGATGCCTGTTTCTTTTTAGAGTAGTGTAAATCAGACTTGAAATGTTAGTATGAAATTAGAAGGTTACAATACAGTGTGTTTGCTAGTATGTTACTGATTACTCCATGGATAATTTGAGATAGTTACTAAAAATTAAGTGGTTAAGTGGTCTTTTGTTATTGTAACAGTTTGGTTATGTTTTTAGAGAAGTTATTTTCTAGAACATAGTTCACTATTTAACAGTGTTTTCTGGGCATTCTAAAAATAGTAATGAATATTTTTACTGCTGTGAATAGCAAATATTTTTACACTGTGAATAGCAGATATATTACTTGTAACTAGGCACTAAATACATGGAGAAGTTGCTTGCTTTTTTTATTTTTTCATTTCTTCTTTTTAAAATCAAATGTGGAAAAAAATTCCTGGCCTTATTTACACATTTTGGGCTTGGCTTGGAGATTCTGTTTCTGTATCTCCTTTCTCTCTTCTCGTGTTTCCCCACTCCTTACAGTAAACATTGCCTGTTTTAACAAATGTCTTCCTTTGCAAAGAGACAGAATAGATCAACTTTGATATTATGAGTTCACCAAATGATAGGCATATACATTTTAGCACAAATATCCAATAAAAATAAATACATCTGCAGTGAACATGGTAAATTATATGCAAACTTACACTATAATAATAAACAGGAAACAGCAGCATCTGAGTCTGCAACTGGCTTCTCAGGAGGCTTCATGCTTCCAGCTGTGGTAGCAGCTGTGGATCTGGCTCTGGAACTCTTGCTGAAACAAACTGACAAAGGGCTGATTACAACATGGAATTCAGTTTCTGCTTGGATTCGTTTTCCTTTTAACACACTTCGGTTAAGAAAAGTTTGCATATTTACCTAGTTTGTGGTTTTATATCCTTCACCTCACAGGCACTGGGATGTTGTGATTATGTTTTGGTGTGACCTTGATTGCAGGGACCTTATACTGTCTATACCATTTGTGGAACATTGCAATTTGGTTTTGGCTTACTGGAAGAAATTGAAAACTCTCTTCCTCTTCCTTCTCCCTCCCCATCCCCAGAGGCTTTTCAGCATTTTTGTGCAAAATACTACACAGTAAAATTGTTTGGATCTATTTTTTTGTTTTCATATGTGTAGAAAACAATTCAGTATAAGACTCACCTGCAGTGACATCTGTAGAACAGGCAAGAGACTGGGTAAATTCTGCTGGGTGAAACAAGTAGAAAACTTCTTTTTATCGCCTTTTTTTTAAAGGGAAGACCTCTGAAATCACAAAATCTGAGTGAGCAAAACAGCATATACCTGTGTGTCCCTAAAGCAGCTGTATAGATACGTTCACCGGCAGGTCCTTCTTTCCACCTCTGGCTTCATGGGCTCTTTTCTTGATTGCATGCCAAAGATGCAGTTAAGCTACGTCTGGCTTTGATTCAGCAAATATTTAAACACAAACTTAGAATTAAACACTTCCATTGCAGACTCTGCTTTGTGAACTCCCAGATATTTGCTTCTGCTCTCATACTGTGGAGTGTCTCTGGTGAATATCCTGAGACCAAGACAGTCTTTTTCATTACAGTATGTTTTTTTTCTTTCACTCCTGCTATCTTTTTAGAAAACAGCTGTATTCTCGAACTTAATTGAATTCCCAAATTAAATCCCAGTTGTATCTGCAACTTACTGCTCAAACTGTTCTTTTTATCTCTGCTGTTTTTCTTCAGGTAGGATCTTGCTTTTTATCCTAAGAAAAATGGATACAGTATCCTCGTTGTTCTGTCCCTCTCTTCTCTCTCCCCTCCCCTAATCCTTTCTCCTCCACTGCCAAAGTAGCAGAAGTTTCATGTCTACTTTCCATTTGTACCCCTTCCACTTGCCCCAGTGACCTCATGTTCTGTTCTTCCTCTTATAGCTTCCCTTCCTTCTTCTGTTTCTTAACCTCTCACTGTCCTCTGGCTCTTTTCCACTTGCAATATAAGCAAGTGTTTTCCTCTTAAAAATTGCACCCTTCACCCTACTTGGTTCTTCATATCATATCTCATCGCCTATCTCTTCTTCATTCCAGAGCTCATTGAAGGCGCTGTTTGTAATTACTGTCTGGAGACCCTCTTCTGTGATTCCCTCCTATAACTCCTACACTTTGGCTTCTGTTCCTTGCTTGCAACTGCAACAGCTCTCACCAAACTCCCTGATGACAAGATCTCAGAAACAGTAGTCTATCATTCTTCTTGACTTGTCAGTAGTGTTGCTGCAGTTGACCAGACTGTTCTTTAAACTTGTGTCTTCTGTTGGACTCCATGGCTCTGTCTTGATAATTTTCTTCTTTCTAAGCAGTTCTTCAGCATGTCCTTCAAAGTCATCTCCCATTTTGGAGGCATGTGAATGGAGGTCCTGGGGCTCTGCTTTGGGTGTATTCTCTTGTGGTTTTAATGCCTTATGGGCTGTTTCCTACTAATAAAAAAAAAAAAAAAAAAAAAAGAGAAAAATGAAACAACCAAACGTTTCTGTAGATGACAGATCTACCTTCCTCTTGAAATCTATTTCCTTGCACTTTTGCATGTTAATTTGGAATACAGATGCATTTACAAAGCATTCCACTCAGCGCTGCCTTAATTGTAGATGTTTTGGCAAATACTCACACCAGACATATGATTATCTTCCCTCTTTTACATAGACATGCATATTTTCTCCTTTTATGTACTAGGTTCTCTGTACCTCACTAGTTTTTTTCAGCCCTTGCCCGTATATGTTCCAGCTTGCATGAACTTTTCTGCAAATGGCTTGAATCGTATATCTTATTTCCAGTAAGAATACAGCAAAATAAGAATAAAATAAGAATACTGTCAAAAGGAATTTATATTTTATGTCCTCTATTAAAAATGTTTATCCTGATATTTGACTGGAGTGCATTTTACTCTTATAGCCTCATTTTAAGCATTCCAGTTTCTTTGTCATTGACATCAACTGAGTCCCTTTTCTATTGCTCCTGTCCATCCTCAGTGGAATCTCAATGCTGTTTTTTTTTGGTCTTGTATTGAGAGTAACAAGAAATTTGATGTTATCACCACAACTTTACGTTTTATTCCAACTCTTTAAATGAAAATATTAGATAAAATTCCGCCAAGCTTATTCTTGATGATCTCTACTGAAGAACTTTTCTTTCATTCCCCACAGGATTTTGTTGTCTTTCTGGTGGAAAGTTCTTTTCCTGTCAAATTCTTTCAGTAGTCCCTATTTTCTCCAGTTTAATATTGAATATCAGATACCCAGATAGATTATATCTATCATATTTTCCTTGTTTAAAATGTCAGTCTAGTCACAATGGTGTATGTATACAGAGAGTTCATAATCTCAAACAGATTTGTGTATTGTAGTAGGCAGATTCCTCAGGTCACCACATACTTTCATGTCCCAGCAGGCCCAGCTGAATTATGTGAGCTCTGGCAATCTTCTCGCTGTGTGTGAACCACAGGGAGTATTCCCTTGTTCTCTAGATACCTTTTGGCCTGCTTTTACTTTTATTTGCCCTACTCCATTCCAGATGTCATTCATGCCACATTATCACTACCAAATGCACGTCTTCTTGATCTGACATGTGTAGCCATTAGGAACCTGTAACAATATATGTAAGTAAAGGGAACCTGTGCACATATATACTGTGTGTTTTGTATTTACTTAGTACTGTTCTTGATCACTTCCTAAAAACTGCTGTGGCTAATGTTGAAAATAATTTCGGTAAGTGCATGTATTCACTATCTCTAGGCACTGCAGGATTATGTAAAAAGCAATCCTTTGGGTCTGAAATTTTTCATGCTTGGTTTAATTTAGAAAACTTTGTATGCATAAAAAAAAATTAAGGAAATTATCCTGAATTGCTTTTGAGTTATGTGTCACTGAAAATCAGGGCAGTGTTTAACTGTTAACAGTAGCTCTTTTTTTTTAATCTTTAATGTAGATAAGAAAATTCAGAATTTTGAAATTTAAACAGTGACATCTAAATTGGGGCTGATATTTAATGAATTCTGTGGCCAATTTCAAAAAACCTGGTTTTCATAATGACATACCGATAACTGAAATCATGCCTAGTAGGCATCTGGACTAAAATTATGAGCAGGATGTAACAGACCCAACTACTTCTGTGGAAACAAAATTCGTTTCCATTTCTTTGTCAGGGCTAATCAAGTTCTTTTTAGATTCAAGGTTTGCTTCATTCTTACTGCTACTTCTAATGTGCCAACACCATACTTTCATAAAAGGGATGAAATATGTTCTATGCATTAAAATATAGACTTTTTTCTTCACAATTTGTTTTTGCCTGTTACTGATCCTAATTTCTCATTCTATCAATCACTTTCTCCTTCAGCTGCAGAGAAACAATACATCCTTTACCCTACGAACCTTGACTACATACAAACTGGCATCCGTTCAATCCCTTTTGCATTATACAGTGTATAATTTTACATTATATCCTTCAGTGTTCAGCAAAAAGGAATGACGGGAGATCGATGAAGGCTCTTGTTCTTCTAGAAAGCAATTGAGCAACCTCCCACTGGGACTGGGGCTCTGCCTTCCTCTGAATGTGTTGTAAATCCTTTTACAGTCACACGATTTTGACTGGCTGTTTCTCTTTGGTTTAATTGTATTCTTAATCAATTTAAGATAAACAATTAGAAATTTAATTAGAATTTCATGGCTCTTAATTGTCATTAAAAAGAGGAAATTTAAACCAAATTCTATGCTAACAGAGCATTAGGGCTGAACAATGGAAGCTTGATTGTGGCTTTCCATTTCTGTGCTTTGTGGAGCCAATAGCTGCTGAGGGACACAGTCTGGCTTCTCAATTTCTTCTTGTCCCAAGGCCTGCCTAAATTACAGCTTGTAATGGAGCTATAATTCTTCTGGGGCACTGGGACAGAAATGCCAGTACAGAGAGGGTGAAAACTACCTCATTCACCACAGTTCTGATGACTTATGAGATAGTGGGATTGTTAGAAGTTGTTTGTGTCCATATGTTGCTCACTATGATCCCAGTAGCTAGTACAAGGAAGAAAGTGCTATCTTCCTCTGAATACTTTGTGTGGGCTAGACAAGGCAAAGCTTGAGCTGGCTCTTGCAACTTCAGAAGGAAATACCAAGAAAAATGAAGTTTCCCGAAGCTTCATTAACTTGGCTGCATTGCCAGTCCTTTACAATTTGTGACATACATTAGGCATAAATAAAAATAGAAATTTCTGTTCTGTGATTTAAAAGGAAAATTGATAAGCCTGTGTTTTCATCTAATGTAGTTTTAACTTTTCATTCAAATCTTTATCCTACATTGACTGGGTTAAATATTCAAAATTGTATTTAACCCAATTTTTTTAATGTAACATGGATGAATACATATGTATAAAACAGAAATATCCTTGTGTGTTCTTCTTATTTTAGGTATGTGTCTTGTGCATTGGGATGCCCATATGAAGGAAACATCACACCAGCTAAAGTGGCAGAAGTAAGAGTGAACTTCTGGCTCGTCTTTTTAATGAATCAAAAATACATTTTAAAATGTCTATAAGTAATTTTCTCTACTTAATCATAAAAATATCTTTAATGGGTAAAATTTAAGAAAAACAAGCACAAAATACAGCTAATGCTAACACTGGGTGCATAACCTCACTCAACCATATGCAGTCAAATATGAGAAAAATAGTGTATTTTGATCCTTGTCAATCATGAGGAAAAAATATGTTCTATTTCCTCCAGCAAGAAAGTAGAAAATGCTCAAGGAAATAGGCTCAAGCCCATATGTCTGTGGGCCATGTTGTACAAGATGGATTCCAGAACAATCTCTTGCTTTTAAATCCATTTTATACTGGAATAAGCATACTGTGGTGTCAGCTGGTAGAGCCCCTGCTACAACATTGTACTTCTGGTGGATGTAATGTGATTGACACATGAACCAAAACTCAGCCCCAATATTAATTCTTAAATTGCTCTACTGGAGTAAGTTGCACCTTCCCTCCCTGCCCCCTTTTCCCCTTTAGGATAAAGGATAAGGAAGAAGATGTCTTAGTTCAGCCATTTTTTTCCAGCGAGATTATGAGTTTTATGAGTTTTTATCTTTCTGCCTGCTGCTTTCTCTCCTTAGCTTCCTTTTAACCTAAAGCAATGAATGCATTTAAATATTATCCAGCACACATGATGATCAGGCTACAGAAAATGTATGTACTCTTGTTTGAATATTGTTGGGTCATCAAGTTTCCCTTACAGCACAAGGACTGCAGGTCTTTATGTTGTTAGTTGCATAAAATAACCTATAAGTGGATTATGACCTTTCATATTCAATATAAGAGTATAGTTTCAGATATTATTTCCAGGAGTAGGACTATTCATATGCCTAAGTGCTGCTGTGCCTGCCTCAGTGGACGGACCCAAAACTCCTCTTCAGCCCTGACTAACTCCAGCTGTCCCGCTGAGGGGCACCAAGCAGGAGGGGGCCACCCTAGAACTCAAGGTCTCTCACTGGGACATGACCAGTTCAGAGGTGGCTAAGGCTCAGAGGAAGAGTGCCTTCTCCTCAACCTCTTTGCCTTTGGTTTTCTGGGTGCAGCTACTGGGGGGCAAGGGACTAAGTGTGACTCTTTGTGGTTACAAAACAGGAAAACAGTTTATTGGGGAAACTGACCCCTGGAAAAGCCAACCACAGAGAGCATTTGCTAGCTTTGTGCAGGGGTTTAAGTATGGGGACAAAATTAGGGGAGGAGAGTGGGAAAGGACCTATGGACTTTAAGATAAGGAGGGTTTAGGAAAGGGTTACATCATAGAGAAGCCAGTGGCCTGCAACTCAAACCTATTTGCTGTCAAGTAAGCAGGACTGACATGGAAAGTTCTGGAAGGGGAGGCGGAATCAGGATACAAATATGGTTTTGGGATGGAATAAGTTTGGACCAGGGGAAGGGTTAAGGATAATTAGGAGGAGAATACAGAACAGGAGTGTACAATTGTATGGGAAGGAAAAGGGGGATGACCAAGCAGTCCATTTAGGGATAAAAAAGGGGTTACAGAACTGTACAGAAACAACATGGCAAACATAATAAACTGCAGGTGCACACCACCACACCTAAGGGGTTGCAGTGCTGGGTCACCAACTCCCGTGTTCAATGCTTGTTGTCAGGGCAGTGTTCCTAAGGGGAGTAGCACAAGACTCATGCATAGTAAAACTGCTCAGTGGTGCAGAACACAACCCTGTTCAATCAATAAAGCTGCAAGCTCATAATCACATCCTGATTACATTGACAAAACATTGTGTTCTCTTCTCCCACGCCCTCCTCCCAAAAATCCACATTGAAAACTTAAAAAAATATAACTAATGGGCTGCCTCCTACTGTGGTAGAATAGAAAATTCAGTATGAAAAACTCCCATTCAGCTTCCAAGCATGCACATTCTTCTTGAGAATAAATATAGATCTCTTTTTAAGGGTCATTTTAAGGTTAGATCATGACAAGCCAGTGATGATGCTCAGCTTGTTAGCAGAGTTTCATCCTCTCTTTTGTCTTTTGGAACTTTGTTTTCAGAAAGTTGAAAGACCTCAGGACTGAACATGGAAAAGAAGTGAATGCAATATGGTTTCTAGCTTTTTATATAGTCTCAATTATCATTAAAATACTCATCTAGAAAAACCTCGAATCATGAATTAGAAAGGAGAAAAAAAAAAGCAGTCTGCTTTTTTACCCTGATCTTAAAGAAAAACTGAGGTTTGGGGATTAGCTGAATGTAATCCACACCTAACTGCAGATAATCCTTTTTATTTCTTACAGTGGTGGTCTAATTAAAATGCCTGCCATGTGTGGATAATATAAAAATAGAGATATCTGTGAGATAGAATCCCTTTTGCAATCTGGTGAATGTCCCCTTGTTAAAATGTATATTGGATTTGTGTTGATACGAACCAGTGAGTCTGACTTTAAAGCACTGTTTGACTATATTTGCAATAGTCATAGCACTTCCAGGCCTTAAGTAGGATGATTCAGACTATTTGAAGTGTTCTTTTTCAGCTGTTCTTTGAATTAAGTGAACAGCAGTATTAATCCAGCGCTTCCAAGACTGCTGGTGCAGCACTTTGTCCATTTCCTCAGACATGTTCACAGCAATCCCACTGGTGAAGTCCTGGAATTGCTTTAACAGCAGAGTGCAGTGAGCCTGAAGATGTCTCAGAAAAGGGTTGTATTTTTCATTTTTAAACAATTAGTTTCTAGACTGGGATTCTGTTCCAGTGGAGTGGTCTTTGGGGATCATTAATACACAGTGGGGAATCCTAAAGGGGGCAAACATTTTCAGCAGCTGAAAATAAGATGAAACCTTTCCAAATACATTCAACAAAAATAAGATGGAAAGATCCTGAATTCAAATTCTGAAGCAATATTTTCAGTGAAGGCATGAATTTGTGCTTCTGAATGTATGTTTCTCTTTGTACAAAAGTTATGGAGCCAGACCTCAGTTCTCTTACTCATGCAAAGAACTCAAAGACATAATTCCAAAAATATTTAGGGCTCTACTTACACAAGTGAGATCTATTTGTGTATGGTTTTGTTCGGTATTAAGAAAATTTTTAAAACTTGAGGAGTAGAATGTTACTTAAGTTGCAGTTTTGCTTTGGTAGTATTTTAATGTTTAATTTCATGACAAGCAAACAAAATTAATATTGCAAAATTAATATTGACTGGAACGTTAGAAGTTCGGTTTTCATTGATTTTTTAAGTGCCAAGAGAAAGCAAAATCAGATTTCTTGTTAAATTATTTGTTGTCTTAGTTTGGCCATGGGCTTGACTCCATGTAATAAGCAAACAAAAGGGCAGGTCTTTACCCTGCACAACTTATAAGCTAAAAAGTACATGGAGAAAACCAAACAGCTGGGAAGTCCCCAAAGAGGGGGAAATGTTGGGAAAGGGCTTGACAGAAACTTAATTCATAGTGTTAAAATTTTGCTTATTTGGATTCTCTGGGAGAGTCAAAAAGCAAGTTTTTGATGGCTTTTGCTTGGTTTGTTATTCCACGTACAGAAGCAGAATTATAAATTTAAAATAAGAGAATCTATGGGATGTTTTTCTTGGAGGACAATTTTCAGGAATGAATAGAGGATGTGTGAGAAATAGATCCACCTCAGTATGTCAAAACCTGAAACCTATAGGGAAGTATTCTTTAATGTATGTTCTTGACCCTATTTTATATTCTTTCATCTTGACCTTTTCGTGTTTTTCTGTTTCTAATCAGGTATCTAAGCGGCTGTACAGTATGGGCTGTTACGAAATCTCTCTGGGGGATACAATTGGTGTGGGGACTCCTGGAAGTATGAAAAAAATGTTGGAAGCTGTTATGAAAGAAATTCCTCTGAGTGCTCTTGCTGTTCACTGTCATGACACATATGGCCAGGCGTTAGCCAATATCCTCACAGCCGTACAGGTAACTCAGTTTTGTATTTTATATATACAAGAGCAGTAGTCTTAGTTTAATTCAAATGTACCATTTTAAAAAATCCTACCCTTAAAGAGATGATTAGAAGAGGAAAAGGCACTCACTGAACTTTCAGAAAGTGTTGCTCATACATCAGATTTTCTACAGGTATTACTGCTGTTGCTTTTAACACAAACTGTCAATCCTTATCTATTTATTACCTTCAATTTCATGTAAAATCACTAAGAAACAGTGATGTATACAACATTCCATTGATATTAGATGAAAGAGGAACAGAAAATACATTTTTTTCCCACTTTTCTTAGAAAGAGCTGTATATTCATGGTCCACTAAACTAAAATTTCGATTTTACAGAGGTGTCTAAATATAAAATAGAATAATGCACACTTACATCTTGACTTCAGATGGATAAGTTGAAATTATTGGGAATTATGTACATTGAGTTGTCTAGATAATTTTATCACCGTTGACATGCCTTCATTATTCTTTTTTCTTTATCGGTTGTATCTTCCAAGTAAGATTAGCAACAATGTTATGTCTTACATAATCAGCTTTCAAATCTGTGGCTAAATAATCAGAAATTGTTGGTTTTCATAACAGATTTTTTTTCTTATGTTGATATGTTTTTCAGAATAGGACATAATGCAAGAAAGAGACTAGAAGTTCTAATGTAGTTTTTGTAAAAATACAAAAAATATCTTTAAAAATATCTTAATGTGCATATGGACTCTTAAGGAGAACTACTTTTACTAAGTGTTACAGAGTCAAAAGCTGTTTTCAAATTGCAGGCCTTTATTGTTTTATTTTATACTTAGTGGCATCTTCTGCTTCCTTGTGATTCAGGCAGCCATTTTGAAGATCAAACTTTCTTTATCCGACTTGTTTTGGCAGGGCTCATACTATGTTGTTTAGACGTAACAGCAGCGTGTTAGCAGCATTAGTGATATAAGCCACAAGAAGGAACACGAAAAGTTTCAAAATGGGAATCCACAGGTATTTGATTAAATAGTGATTGACAAAATCTGGTTAAAAAGGTTCTAACTTCTACTCACAGCTTTCCCTGTTCACCCTTACTTACTTTTACTGTTGCAGTTGTGTATGTATGTACCATGGGATAAATAAATTGCTAATTTCACAGTTAGCTTCAGTTGCAGATGCAATAACTAAAAGCATGAAAACCCCTGAGCATGGGAGGAGTTGCCCATAAAAATACTTGAAGCATTGTTTTTCAAATCCTTCCGTAAAATAATTGCTGTCATGGTGCCTACTAAGCACTGAACTGACTATGCATTGTTAATCCCAGTATTTGTTGTAAGTGATTCTTGTCTCATATTTACCTCTTGCTCATATCTTTTTATTTCCTGCTTAAATGTGTAAGAGTTAAAGGGGAAAAAAAGCTCTTAAGTAACTAATGCGCAGTTTAGGATAATTAGCATGTAAATTCAAGAGAGCAAAAGACAAAAAGAAATCCCTATGCAACTTACTCAGATTTCTGGGAAGCCAGGGGTGCCTGAGACCCACCAGAAAACTTACCTCTGTGCTCAAGTTCTCCTACAGTGCATGTCTAAAGGTGCAGTCGTTTTGGCTGAGCTGAACTTGTCATAGGTTTTGCCAAAAGTCCTTGATGAAGCAGGCATTACACAGTCTCTCTGACTGGCTTTGTGTAAGCAGCTCCTTGGCTCACTCTAAAGGTAGGTCCCCAGAGTCCTGGATCCTCAAAGGAGCCTGCACCTCACAACGTCCTCTCTGGCCTCTGATTAAAAAAACAAGGCAGCTATTCAGTGAGTTATATTTAAGCAATACTCTTTCTAAAACGGGACAACTTCTACAGGTCAGCTGTATGGTGAAGTGCCAAAGCCAGTGAAGTGCCCAGGTCACTTCTAGCCCTTACTGTCAGGCTTGCCTGTGCTTTCCTTTCTGCCAAAGTTACAGAAATGGCAAAGCAGTGGAGTAAAAATGCTTGTCTTTAACTCAGCTGCAGTTTCACAGACCAGACTCTCCACAGACACAATTCCTTACCCTTCCCCCTTTATGGGTCTGTGTGACCAACACAATATTTCATCAAGAGTGAAATGTGTTTGGGGAGGTTATAGAAATAATAGGCTACAGTTATTGTTCAAAAACAAGTTTAAAGAACATTCAGCAGACAAATTGCACTCTTCCTAAGACATTGTAGAATACAGCCTCAGGCTGAGTACTATTGTATTGTATATTGTATTTCCTAAGAATTAATGAATGATGGCTGGAAAGCCACAAATCACTCTGCACTAATTCAGGCATTGCTTCGATGGGAGATCTCCTAGGAGTGGAAAGAGGTGCTGGTGATTCAGTAAGTGATTTTTTATACAGATCACATTGTTTCATGCAGGATTATACTACCCAGAATGTTTTCTTTTGTTTGGGAGTGATCCAAAGTCGTCTAGAACTGACAGGCTGTATCTGTATAAGAAATTAGCAGGGCAGTAGTCTTGAAATTTTAGTACTGATTTTTATGTGTGTTGTTTTAGCAAAAGGATAGGTAATGAAAGATGGGAGAGAAATTAGCCAACTTTTAAAAGATACAATTTTTTAAGTTGCTAAAGTGAATAATACAGAGAGAAAAAGGAAGTTCACTTTCTTTTATGAAGAGAATCTGTGTAAAAAATGTGATGACCATGAAGTGATGCTTCAGAACAAACCAGTAAACATTTAAAATAGCAACATGACTGGCTCTTGATTCAATGGTTTAATATAAAAATGCCAGAGTATACAATAACAAAGAGATAAATTCAGAAGATGGGAAGTGATATGGAGATCTAGTTAGAAATGATGGTATTTTGAGTAAAATTAGGTATGTGGGTTAGCTAATGTGACAAAAACAAAGTGTAGCTGAAAGAAGTAGTAAAACATTAATAGGAAATTGTTACAGACCTCCAAGGAGGGGTAAAAAGATGGGTCAGGAAGCTTCTGCTCTGGAGAGGCCCTGGTAGGGTAGACCATTGATCTAAGAAGATTTGAATTTTCTTGGCAATTGACCTCTGTTGTACGTACAGAACAGGTAAGAAAGGGAAAATTTTCAATGGAAGTGTTTCAGAACTCTTTTCCTGTAAAGCTTGTGTAGTTGCCAGAAATGGGTTTGTCTGTCTTCATAGCACATATTCAAACATGAGAAAAAATATGCTAAGAGGCATAGAGGAATTTTGACTGGCTGTGATACCTCAATAAATGAAGCAATCACATGGTAATCACATAGAAGTTTATTAAATTCAAATCACTATCATAATTCATTAATGTGAACTGATACCTAGACTACTGAAATCAAATACTAACTTAAAGAAAACACGCGTAAAACACTAATGACTGACAAGGACCAAGGATTTTTACCACCTTGTGTAATCTTTTCTACCTTATTGGACACAATGAGGTGAATGAGACTACAGAATCACATAATCAGCTCTGTTGGAAAAGATCTCTGAGATCANGATTCTAGGCTCTTAGAGTATGCTGGAGACACTAACCAACCTGCATATTTTTATGAATCCAGTTTATTTGTATAGTAAGATCTAGGTTCACACAAAGGCACTCAGTGTTCTGTTGTACCAGAACCAGGAAAGGAACCTGAACATAGATGCTGAAGTTTGTGGTTTGCTAATTCACAAGGATCATTGTGTTACAGGAATAGAATTAACAACAGCTAGCAGCCTGAAATGGTAGTGCCNCTCTGGAGAGGCCCTGGTAGGGTAGACCATTGATCTAAGAAGATTTGAATTTTCTTGGCAATTGACCTCTGTTGTACGTACAGAACAGGTAAGAAAGGGAAAATTTTCAATGGAAGTGTTTCAGAACTCTTTTCCTGTAAAGCTTGTGTAGTTGCCAGAAATGGGTTTGTCTGTCTTCATAGCACATATTCAAACATGAGAAAAAATATGCTAAGAGGCATAGAGGAATTTTGACTGGCTGTGATACCTCAATAAATGAAGCAATCACATGGTAATCACATAGAAGTTTATTAAATTCAAATCACTATCATAATTCATTAATGTGAACTGATACCTAGACTACTGAAATCAAATACTAACTTAAAGAAAACACGCGTAAAACACTAATGACTGACAAGGACCAAGGATTTTTACCACCTTGTGTAATCTTTTCTACCTTATTGGACACAATGAGGTGAATGAGACTACAGAATCACATAATCAGCTCTGTTGGAAAAGATCTCTGAGATCATTGAGTCCAACTTTTGACCTAACACCTTGTCAACCAGACCTTGACACTCAGTGCCACAACCAGGCTCTTTTTAAATACCTCCAGAGACAGTGACCCCACTACCTCCCTGGACAGCCTATTCCAATGCTTAATGACTCTTGCTAAAACTGATTCCATGCCAAGTGAAACTCCTTTTTATTAGTTCTTTCTTTTTCCAGAAAACAGGAATTCAGAAATAAAATCTCCACTTTTGTACCAGAAAACAGAATTTAACAAGCCTTTAATTAACTTTCAGTGTTGAGACTGCAAAATCCAAATTTGTGAGTACAGGTTTTCATTACAAACATTATAATATAATATATCCCCTTATAGAGGGATTAAAGTATTTAATAATATTTTATTATTGTCTTTAAGACTCTTGAATTTTAAAGATGAAATAAAATTTAAAAAAATTAAATCCAAATAAGAATGGCTGACTGCTGACCTCTTCTCTGCATCAGTTAACTAANACATACCTGTCCATCTTGTCCATTTTTTTTAAACAAATGCAGGATTTGCTCTTTATGGCTGTTGAGCTTGAAGTGACAAGCTACCATGACCCCTTTCAGATGCTGGTTGAAATCCCTAGTCCACGAGCTGCTTGCTGCTAAGGAGCGGCAGTGGGAGCTCCTTCTCTTTCACTGGGATGTGGCTTTAAACCTGAAGCTGTTGTGTTTGGCCCCTGCCTGAGCTACTCCGCAGCATCATTGTAATCGCACTTATTCCCAGTCTTGTACCTCCTTGATTCTCACTTGCATCCTCACCTGCTGGCTTGATTTACTGGATTACCCTCAGATCTGGCTGGTCTGTGTCTCATCCTGGTTACTGTCTCCAGACCTAATTTTGATCTTGAACCTCTGACTCGACTTCCTGGCTTTTTTTTTTTAGGTGATGTTGCCACCACTGCCTGCCTGGCTATGACTCCTGGCTTCTTGCTTGCCTTCTTTTATGGAGCAATCTGTCCTTACTGCTCCTTAAGACAGTCCGGTCTTTAGAGGAGGGACTAGCAAGCATCTTGAGCTTTAAGGATGGCTCTTAATGGCAGGTAGTGGAGTGGAGGCTGGGAGTTGGCAGGTCTCTTGGAGTTCAGCTGGAGGCTTTGTCTTGCAGAGGCAAGATATTCCTACTCATTTAAATCCAGAAAGCATTTTGTGGTGTCTAGGTGTACACAAAGCCCTAACAGTTCTGCACTGGCAACTCTCTTGGGTCAAAAAACCCTCAAGAAATCAGCTTGTGTAATTTGTGTCAGTGTCTGACAGCACTTAGACATCTCTGTCAGGTGCCAGACTTCTTAAGTTTTAGACCTGTATTTCTGTGACTGACTTAGAAGAATATACCCATAATGATGAATTTGCAAATAAATACAGAATCTATAAGAACATTTCTGTACTAGAAAATTCACTTATCATTTGTATCCTGCAGTCAATTCTTTCACCTTTGATTTGTCTGGCACATTTTAGTAAATATCTACAGGGATGAGGGCTCATGCTTGCTCATCCCAGTGAATGTTAGTTACAGCTAGAAGTAAAGTAAAGTAGCTGAATAGAATGGAGAAGTGATATAAAAGAATCATATTAGAATGGCGTGAAGGTATGGATAGCAATGGTGGAAGGCTGAATGGAAAAAAGGCAAATGTTGTGTATAGTAGTTACATATAAATTGTTCCAGGGTTTCTGCTGAATGATTTCTTAAGTTTTTACTGAGTTATACATAAAAACATGTATACAGTCACAGTTTAATCTCTTGATTTAGAAAGAAGCAACAGGATAATGTTTTTGAAGTACAATTTTATGGAAGTGTATATTGTAAAAACTCATAAGCACAATTCCTTTTGGTTTAGTTTTCATGAGCTTTATGTCCTGATTTCTTCTTTGGAGTTAGTTTCCATAGAGATGCAAAGCTAAAACAAGCATGTTACTTT
>WEIV01004061.1:6403-20873 GCA_013390005.1 Calyptomena viridis
GTATATATTAGGAATATGATGTGGTGCATTAATGTACTGCATTAATGAGGGTGATGTGTTAAGACAAGTTAATAGCCTTTCATTTCCCTTGTGAACCTTTACCATTCCTGTCTCCCAGAGATAGCAGGTCTTATTCCTAATATATACCCTATGAAACAAATACTGATGCTAAATTTGTATATTGGCTATCACATCTTGTTTTTCCAGAAAAAAAAAAAAAAGCCAAACAAGCATGTATTCTCCATGCTTAGGTCAGGGATCTTTACATCAATGATTGCTTTTTTCTTCATTAGCCCAAAATGTATGAATCTTTTTCTAAAATATACTGAGTCCAGATGTCTTGTGGACTGATGCCTTCTGTGCATCTCTGAAGAGCCTTGCTTACTTCAGAGGTAGTTTAAGTGCATTCTGCTGCAAGGACATTGAAAATCCATTTATTTATTTAGCAGTAATTTCTCAAATGCAGTACATGTCATGTATACTGTTTGCATGATCTGTCCCCCCTTCCCCTGTGGATAAATACTTTTTTTGAGAACTGAAGATTCACAGCATCTGGTGGGTGAAATCTGATTCTTGCAGAATTCATGAATAAGAATCACATTCCCTGACTCTGGTTGTCCAGAAATTAAACTTGTGTAATAAAAACTTTTTGTTTGGATTCCTTCTTATAATCCGTGGAGAGACACATCTGCAAAAGGTGTCACCCAAAGATGGGTGTGTAGTGTAGATGAGACTCAACAAGGAGATTGAGTGGAGAGCTTTTGTCTACAGGGAAGGCCTAAATGACTCCTAGAGCACACAATTAGTTGTTAGTTGACCTGAAGGAGATGTGATGAGTCTTAAACCATTTGAAGGTCAGTTGGGTTGCTGGTAACAGAAATGCTGCTATTGTCCATTCACTGAATTTGCCTTTCATATCTGTGGACAGTCTGAGCCTGGACTTTCCAATTGACAGAGATTTTCATTCTCTTCTGCTTCTCTTGTGAATTTCTCAGAAAGGAAATGGCTAGCAGGAAGAAGATAAGCAAAATGGGGCTTTCTGTTCTCACTGCTTAGGTTGAGGCTGGGAGAAAGGGAGCAACTTTATTCAGTATCAGGAATGAGTCTGGTTATGCAAGGACACTTCAGTTCATTGCCTTGCTCACACTGAAGGGCCAGCCTACTTTGTGACTCACATGATGGAGCAAACCATCAACTCCTCTATTTTAGGCATAGCACCAGGCTCCTGTCTTCATATACTAAAGGCAAAATTTAGCCCACTGACCATGTAGCAAAATAATCTCTGAAGATGTCTTATCTCATTTAGAACTTGAGTTCAAGTATTATCAAAAGAACTTTATACAAATAATATTATCTTGGCTCTATGAATGTTCCAACAGGCTTCTTGGGGTGGCTCTGCTTTGATATCAAGGAAGCATTGCAGGCTTCTTCATGGCATCCACAGGTAAGTCAGTTTAGTTCATAGGCACATTTACCAGGGATTGAGATGGAAGTTGTGTGGCCTGTTGGCTTCTATAAGAGCTGCATTTTCTAAAACAGAAATTACTTAGAGAGATTTCTGAACCTATGGTAGGGGTGGAGGGATGGGAAGTCTGATTTGTCTGCTTGGATTGTGTTGGGCCATTTCGGATTCTGTTGTACCTGTGACTGTAGGTGCGCTTTATAATTTTCACAGGGCTGATTCTGTTGCCTGGAATCCCCATAAAATGCTGTTGGCAGGAATCCAGTGCTGTGCTCTTCTGGTGAAAGACAACTCTGTAAGTCCTCCTGTCTTTTTTTTTTTTGGATTGCAGTAGGCTGTCATTGCTGTAATATGAAAGTGGAAATAATTAGAAAATAGCTGCAAGTCAGTTTTACTATACCACAATGCAAAGGCTGAATCATACAATTTTGAATTTCATCACTAAATTAATTAATAAAGAGGGAATAAGAGAGCAAAGTGAAAATGATCCAAGTCACTCTACTCACTAGTGGTCAAATTTTGCAGCTGGTGTCCTTGCTAGTTAACTTCTGTACATGATTTGCATTCAGAATTGTGTATTTTGTCACCTGGGCCTGCAACACTTAAACACCAAGCTCATCAAAGTCCTCAGAATAGCTGCCATCCATTGGGACTGCAGCACTTTAAAGCTGGCAGAGCACTCTGTTTAAAGTAGGCAGAGCTTGTCTTCACGTCCCCTTATACCAGTGTACCAGAGTGGGAGAGGGATAGGAGTCAGAGCATATGAAAAGGTGTTGAGCCTTCTTTCCTCACTCTACCAGTTCTACCAGCATGATTTAGACTTTCCAAGAGCCATAACTAATTTAAAGGTCTAGCAAGCAAACAACAAAACTCTCATCTCAAGATCTGTCTACTATGTAGTAAAAATCCCTTCTTGTGTCTTTGTGGAATTTTTTTGATCTTAATAAAGAAACTGGTAAGATTTCAGTTATTTCAAACTCCGTTTCGAACTCAGATATGCTAAAACTTATGCCCATTGTCCACCATCAGAGTGAGTTTTACCTTACACCTTATATATTACCTTATACTCCATAGGTTATAGATGACTGAATGTCATGGAGAGATGGAGCCCTTGAGGTTTGCATCACTGTTTTGTGGCCATTGTTTGTAAATTACTTTTATAAATCTCTGTCAAAACTACTGGTGTTTTCTATTTAGCTGCTGGGGTTAGCTGTCCATGTAATTTGCTACTAACTTCTGGCAGTAAGAACTGATGAGGACCAAAGACCATAGTTGCTTATTGGTGCTCTAAGTCAGAGGTGAGACATGGCAGGACAGCAAGGAGAAGTGTGCTTTCTCATTTCCTTAGACTAGATTGTGTTATTAAAGAGGATTAGACCTCAAGGTTACTGTTCATTGCTTTATTCCAGGATAAAAGCCAAACAGAATGAAGTTATTGACTAAGATTAATATGGTGTCTTAATTGCAGGCTTGGGAAGATTTCATTGCTTTATTTTTAACTAATTAGGCCCAGTACATAGCCCCAAGTAATTATTAGACTCCTTGGACTGCATCGTGGAAAATTCTCAGGAAGAAAGAGGAAAGAAACTAAGAGGATTGAAATATTCTAGCTCCTCTAGCATTTAGAGCCACTTTGCAAACAGTGTTCCAACTTAAGGGCTCTGGCTGCCTTGTTGTATTCTCCTTCCATGCAGTGTATTATCTGGTAGTAAATTGTATTCCACTTCTAAACCACAGCTAGGTGATGTGTTGGAAATACATGTAGATCTGAATCCTAGGTCCTTGAGGGGTGAAAACATACATGTTACTGGTCATAGAATCAGATCCTGTTATACAGTGAGACATGTTCTGGAAAGCAGGAGAATTCTTTGCACCAGGAAGAAAGGGCATTTTACTCCATGTTTAATTCCTGAAAAATTGGCCCTTACTCATTTTGTGTATGTGCCAGTGCAATCTTTATATGCAAACAAACACACATACAAATTTGAGTACTTTCATGATAAGTAGATAGAATATAAATCCATAAGAAAAAAAGATCAAACGCATATTTAGGACACTTTGACAGAAAAATGTTGCTTTGGTTTGAATCTCTCTCTCTCCCAGAATAAGGATCAGGCTGAATTCAGTTTGCTGTTAAAAATGATATTTTCACACCAGTAAGAGAAGGGAAGAGCACATGTATCAGTTTCTCGCTTGGGAGCTCCTAAAGTACATGAATTCCTATGGCTGCAGGTGAAGCACACATTTATATGTGAACATAATTCCTTTACACTGTGGTTAGGAGGCTTCAGTGGGAATTGGATGCTGAGGAGTGAGCTGGTAGGACTTTTTCTCTGCTAGTGAAAGTTCAAGGAACCTTAGGTAGTTTCTGAAGTGCTGAATTCTGCAAGAAATCAAAGCAGCAAAATGTTAATCACGGATGTTAAATCCCATTTATGAATCATGCCCCATTTCCCTTTGAAAGACTAGTTAAGGAAGTTTCATTACCCTGTCTTCCCATTTGCTTTGAGTTCCATTCGGAAACTGTGGAGCACCTCAGAATTAGGCTTAGTTGATTACAAGTCATTAAATGAATCCCGTTCAGTTTTTCTTTCTTTCATACTTTCTGTATCAAAAGATAATCTTTAGAAGGTGTCATCACATTTCAGTTGTAGTGGCAATGCTATAATTTCCCATTAGCAAAGGTAGTAGTGACTGGTTTTG
This sequence comes from Calyptomena viridis, assembly GCA_013390005.1. Classification (NCBI taxonomy): domain Eukaryota; kingdom Metazoa; phylum Chordata; class Aves; order Passeriformes; family Eurylaimidae; genus Calyptomena; species Calyptomena viridis. The sequence goes on from WEIV01004061.1 coordinate 10,569, forward strand.
TTTGGTTTGGGATTTTTTTGCCACATAATGGTTTAGCAACATTAATAGATTAAGACACTGCAGCTGGCTTGTTAGAATGAAATATTATATTTAAGTATTTTCCTATAGCAATTTAAAAAAAAGAAAAAGAGGGTAAACTGTAGTGAAATGCTGATAAAAGAGTATCTTCCAGCATTAGTAAAATGAAACTGGAGTATTTCCAAAAAGGTAGAGATAGAAAAGAGAAAGATGGGTTTGACTTGATTAGATGGGAGAAGCATTTTCACTAAAGGGAAAGAAAAATTGGTTAATCGTGTGTAAAAGCTCAGATCAATAACAGTAGCTCTTGAGTGCTTAAAGCAACTGAAGAAGCACACAGTTATTTTTTTTCACCGCTATGCCCTGAGTAACTTTCATCTCTTCCCTAATAAGATAGTCTTACTAGAAAACTCTTGTCTTGCTGAGGCATGAATTGCAGTGACTGTTTAAACACAAAGTTTAGATGGACCAGTAATCTCAAAACATTAGTGAAGTCAGTTTTGGTCTCATATATTCTTAAAATGCTATGAATCAGCCTCGGGTTGTACATAATCCCTTAAAACCACAGAGCTACTCCAATTTCTCCTTGCTATAATCCATGTCCTTGTGAATATTATCACCATATAAATAGAAAACTACTGCTTATCACCAATGTCAAAGTTCTGTGACTCATTAGAGTGAAGCACTAGTTAGGTAATTAAGAATCAATTCTATATAATGAGCAGAATTTTCACTTACCAGTTAAGACTAAAGTCTAAATGTAGCTAATGAAATCTCAGGTTAACACAGATTAAGGTGACAGTAGTCATCTACAGTGTAATCTCTTCCTCATCAATACCCCATCAATATCTACTAACCTTATTCCTTTCTAGGGCAGCTGCTTTATTCTCATGGCTTTTTGCTCGGGGTCAGTACTACTGAGAGCTCCTCCTCACCTCTTGAAGTGAATTGCTAGAATGGCCTTTCACACTGCACTGCTTTTGAGAATTTTCAAGTATGATATTCAAAAGATTGTCCTTATTGCTTCAGATAAGGCAAATCAGGGAGATCTTTGTCTTGGGGAAAAAAGATATTTTGTTAATGAAATTGAAATTCACTTTTAACTAGCAACGGAAATGGAAAGAGATCTGAAGACTTGCTGTAGGTAACTTCAATGAGAAAAATATGTTGAATTATAAAACTGGAGCTCTTGATTTCAGTATCAACAATTATTCATTAATTTGCCTTTAATTAGAACACACAGCAACTATCTGTAGATTTCATCAAAATCAAATGCTCTTTGAGACTTCATGGTAGACTGAGGCCTCCACGAAAAGAGTTGTCTTGGGGTGACTTTATGATGTATCCCATATCACCATATTGCCAACTCTACACCAGGAAAAATGAATCTGGGGCCTTTCTGTGTCTTTAAACTGGGCCCGAGAGCTGAGACAGCAGCTTGAGGAGGAAATTTCCAGCAAGACCCCTGGAATACCCAGGTCCAGCTGCAGAGCCTTTGGAGTCCCAGCTCCTTCCCACAGCTGCAGGATATTAGGCTTGAAAAGGGCTCCTCTGGAAGGGTGCTGGACAGAGAATGATGAGTGGAACTTCTGTGTTTTCCTGAGACTTTGGTTTCTCTTCTTTGCTTCTGGCCTTGCTTGGGACATTAGAACATTGAAACCTCACTGGGAGACCCTTTCACCGGCCTGGCCTGGGGGGGGCCCCACATTTTCTCCTCTGTGGCAAAGGAAGAAGGAGATCATATCAACACAAGGACTCTGAATCTTCCAGGTTCTCTCTTCCCACCGTGGGGAAGGGGGAGCTGGGGCCTCCTTTTTATGAGAGTATATTTATCTCTCTGAACATATTTATCCCAAACCAGGACAAGAGTTATTTCCATTTTATAAACTCTAACAGCCTGACTATAAGGCTGAGCACTTGCATCAGTCTCTGTAAAAAGGGTAGAAAGACAAGATGCTGAAGAAAAACTCAAACTTGTCAAATGGGGCAGCTCTAATGAAATTTTTGCAACTCTTCTGAACAGATGGAGCAGCTCAGTTACTGTGTAGAAAACTGTTGAGATCTTCTTGGAACTGAGAACCTTGAGTTAGAAAGCATATTTAAAGCATATTTCCTTCCTTTTTATTTTCTCTTTTCCATCATTTAACTAGGAAAATTGAGATGGCTTTGTCTTCAGCATGTTGCAAGTTTGAGTCTATTAGTTTTGAGACAGCAACAATAAAATGGTAACTGCTTTCTTAAGCATAAAATTTCTCTTGGATATTTTTTCCTCTTCTCATGTCCTCACCACCCAAACAGTTCTACAACATTTCCTTTCCTTTTCCTACTCTTCTTCCTTCACCTTTCTTCTGTAATATTTCTTTCTTTGTCATGAAGAATTGTTTTTCTTTCTTTTCCTGTCTGCTCTAGTGACATGCTGAAGGATGTCACTGTACTTGCCTTTGGAGATTGATAGTAGGCTGTATCTGCAGCAGGATTTCTTGACCATGTTGCATTTTTAGTAAGATAAGCAGGTGAGAAAGGATCATCAAGCCAGCATGTGTTGTCAGAGTCAGATGCACCAGGAGATTAGAACAGTACCGGACGTTTTTTTTTTAACGAAGTATATTTCCAGGAATTTGGGCTCACTCAGGGCCATTGAACTATTTGTTCTTGCTGTGTTTTCACTCTAGAGTATAAACTATTAAACTCTGTAGCTGTACTGTGATCTTAAGTGAACTTCTCAGTCTTTCTGTAATATTACCAACTGAGTTTAAATTTTTTTGTGACAAACAACAGTTATTATTTCTGTGAAGGGAACTAATATTTTGTGATATCCTCTAATGTGCAGCTACATTGCATTCTGATAAGGCAGAAGATACTCCTACATTGATCAACCTTGCTATACACTCTCAGCAGAAACACTATGCAAAATTAAGTCAACAAGAGACAAAGCAATTAACTTAAATTTGTGGATGGATGATGCTTCTTTTTAGTGTGGTTTTTTTTTTTTTTCTCATTTGTTTTTTTGTTTTTAAGACCATGTCTAATAAACTGAAAATCAAGGTAGGGAGATTTAATGAATCTCCAATGACTTGACAAAATGACTCTGTTCCCTGTTGTGCAGCTGCTAGTCAGAGAACACAAGGCTGTAAAAAACCTGTAGTATGGATGCTTCAGTGCTTGACCGTTCTTTGGTATGTAATGTCATTTTCCTGCATTTCTTTTTCTGAGAAAATTGGAAAGTAGGTGTGAGAATCTTACATGCTACAAAATGCTGCACCCAGCATTGGCTTTCCAGCTATGGCTACTCTGTGCTGCAGCTGCACATTATCACTCTGATGACTGGAAAGGGAGAGCAGACACTGGCCTTTTATTCTCCCAAGCTGTTACACAAACTGTCTTTTCTCAAGGCTGAAAGTGCTGGTCCTGTGACTAAAGAGCTTGGACTGAATTTGCTGTACTTTTAACAAACTAGCAATATTACAATGTGATTGTCAAACCCTTACAGAAGATGTGGAGAAACTGTTCGTTGTGTTCTCCCTTTGTGTTCTACAAAGAGGTGTGTAGGTGGGGGAATTGAAAAGCCTGAGAGAGAGGTATTCTGTGTATGCCGGTGGATTAATTATATTTTGGGTTTTTTTTGTCTTGACCTTTTTTCTTCATTTTGTTGCCAGTCCTAAAGTTATCAGTAGTGTATTGTAGTGTAGATCAAGAATGATACATCTGTTATGGGAATATGACACTTTGATTAAGAGTGATGTCAGACACTGTCTGCCATTTCAAAATCAGACTTGCAGCAAATGCAGAGAAAAGGATAAAATGTGAAATACTTTTTCTGTTGGTTCAAATTGAAGAGTGATATTCAATTGGAAAATGAGTTGTGCTCTTCTGTTTAATAACCTCTGTCTTGCTGTCCACTTCCATTCCTTGTCCGTTCTGTGCAGAAGACTCCTGGTTCAACTGTCACTTGAATACATGTTTGCAGGTCTGAATAAGATGCTGTAGCCATGCTTTTAAACTCATCTGAATTTCTATTCTAGCATTATCACACAGAATTACTAGGTTGGAAGAGACCTCCAAGATCATCAAGTCCAACCCATGCCCTAACACCTCAACTAGACTATGGCACCAAGTGCCATGTCCAGTCTTTTTATCTTATAGTTTGTGGTTTGTTTTTTCTTATCCACTTTTAATATCTCAGACAAATATACATTTTCTGTCTCCTGTGCCCCTTGTAGGGCTACCTTCATCATTGCTTTTGTAACCTGCTTTCTGCCACCCTTTCTCTCTACTTCATAGTGTTGCAGAGTATATTTTGATATTTCATTCTTCATCCAATAGCCAGTCCTATGCCTCTTCTCTTCCTCTGTACCTTTAAACCTGTAACAGCCTCTGTGCTTTCTGTTCCACAGCCTTGTTCTTTGCTGGAACTTGCCGCATTACTCATTAATCTTTGTCTCTTTTCTGCTGCTCATCTCTGCCCAGGCAGCCTCTCAAAAGCTGGAGGCTGGAGGTTGCTGGATAAAAATAATTTTTTTAACAAACCACAATTAGGGTATTTTTAGTTTTATTTTCAGATGTTAAATTTGTCTGAACTGTGAAAAGAGACAAAAATTGGTGTTGTACTAATCTCCTTGTGGTGTTCAAACGGTCAGATAGCCTATGTTAAAGCTACAGTGGCTGTTTGCTGGTAAGAGCTGAACATTTATTTCTTGTGGCTAAAATCTTCCCTACCTGCAACTAACTGGGAACTGTTTTTCCATGTAGAAACTGGAGCAGTGGACATAGATGTCTACTTCTTTTCCCTCTTTCCCATCCATATATGTCTCTGGGAAACTCTTCCTGTGGTACCTACTCCCATGGTTTCTTGATATCCAAGTTAAAATTCCTTTTAAATCTGCCAATCTTCAGTGAAGTTTTGAAGAAAATAATAATTAAAAAAAAATTTAAAAAGTTTGCTTGTTGTCAATTCTGACTTCATTTGGCTTAGGTTCATCCAGGGTTCTTAAACTATACCATAAGCTTTGAAGAGTATCCTGCACATCCAAATCTGTTCTAATATCAGTTGGTAAAGACAGAAAAAAAAAGGCTTTGGCTTGTGAAGAGGTTTGAAAATGCTTATCAGGATTTAAATCTTTTTGTTTCTAATAGGGCCTCCTGAAGAAGTGTTACTCTGCTGAGGCTGCATACCTGTTCCAGCAGGACAAGTTCTATGATGTCAGCTATGACACTGGTGACAAGTCCATTCAGTGCAGCAGACGTCCAGATGCGTTCAAATTCTGGCTGATGTGGAAAGCGCTGGGAACGACAGGCCTGGAGGAGAGAGTGAACAGGGCACTGGCTTTGGCAAGGTATTGTCTCACAATTTTGAATATGTCTAATCTGTTTAATTGGCTGAAATGTTGATATTGCTGATACTCCATATCCTGGAACAGATCACATTGTTATTTTTTCCTCTCTCTTTTGTTTGTGTATAATAAGAGGAACTAATAACAGTAATAGTTAGTGTTATTACATATGCTATATTATTTAATAGTAATTATTGCTTTTAGCACTAAGAGTAGATGTTGGTAAACATAAAAGTTGGAATTAGACTATCAATTTGTATTGTTGAACATTTAAGGTTAGGGTTATGTCTGTAATCTCAACCAGACATAGGACAGATTTACCAATACACCTTCTTCTAATTCAGCTGTGGGTTCTGGTGTCAATGTAACAGCAACCCTATGTGCCAGGATCTGAGCTGTCTATCAAGAAGCTAATTAGCCATTCTCCTGCTCTCTTCATTCCTCATGACTGAAGAAATGCAGAAAGGTGATGGTGCAGGGGAATTTGTATGAGCGCACTGTTAATGTTAAGATGTAGTAGAGGTGTATGAAAGCATATTGTTCTGACATACTGCTTGTTTTTTCTCCACAAGTTTGTTGAAGTTCTTTATGCTTACAGTATGTTCTGTTAGGAATTGAAACACCTTTTTCTAGTAATCTTCCCCTCTCATGTCCTCTTTGATTTCACTAAATTTTTGGTCTTGCGGAGCTGATTTTCACAACTGAATTTAGCTAAATGATTGCTAGAAGGTGTTTTTAAAGTGATGGCAATGTCTTGGTTTCTGGGAAGAAACTTCCATAGAGAGGTGGGTTTCCCTTCTCATGGAAGAAATAATTTTGAAATAAGATAATGGCACATTAAAAAAAGTTCACTTTAAGTATTTTTTTTGTTTAGAATTTATATGCGATAAACCACAACGAAAACTTCACCAGACTAGCTACACACTGCCATAAGTCAAATAATTGATACTGGGATTTTATTTTGTACATGAACTACCAAGTCGAAAAGAATTGAATGTTTACTTCAATGAGAATTAAAGGAATAGTCTCACTGTAATGAACTTACTCACAGAAAAGGTAAAAATACCCCTGACCTAAACCCAGACAGGATTTGAAAGGAATAAAAAGAAAGAAACAAAACCAGAAAAGCTCAAACAAGCTGTGACATTTTTCTCTATTTTATTTCTTTAAAGGCACTCATTTTTTGGCTGGTCGTGTGTTTTTTAATATCTTTTGGTTAAGTTGTACCTTGTTTTTGTTCCAAAACATTATACTGTTCTGTGTCTGTACAGAGGAAGTAATTCTTTCCACTGTCAGTAGGGGAATCCAGCCTTATCAAGGTCATTGGCCAAGGTCATTTGACTGACTTAGTTGTCACTGTGTACTGATTAGTGACCTTTATGTGATCAATATTTCTGTTTAACATTAGGATTCAGTTGGTAGCACTTCTAAGGAGTGACTGGCTTGTCTTTTCTGTTTCTTGGTTGCTTTTTTTTTCCCCATGAAGAAGATACTTAATTTTTAAACATTCTGGAACTATTCTACTGACTATAGAATTTAAGGGCAAGATTGCTTTTTGGTTTTTTCCCTGTAGCCAAGCAGATCTGTAAAGGTTTTAGGTAGTTGCATGCATGTATTTCTGATGCATCAAACTTTGCTTATTTGCTATTCCAGTAATATCTTCTTGTTCTGGAGATGAATCATGCTTTCAGGGTATTAAATATCCCAGGGACACTGTGATGCTACCTATTTGGTAAGGCTTACTTTTGAAATAGCTAGAGTAGAGCATCCATCTGATCACTTCAGATTTTTTCAGATTTTTTTTACCCAATTATTTTTAATCCAGGGATGTTGTTTTATGAAGTATGCTAAAAAAATAGAAGTAAACTGCTTTTAGAATACAACCACTATAAGCATCTCTGCATTTTATCCTTCAGCTTCTTGACATTTTTTCTGCCTGTTTCCTCTTCTGACACCCACTCTTAGCAGACATATGTCTACTTCAACTGCAGATCTCCACCCCTCATTTTCTGCAAGGCTGAATTTTAGCAGATGCTACTTCTCTGTGTACTTTGGTCCTCACTAAGACTCAAACCCTTCTGTCATTCTACAAGTGTGACATGATAATAAAACCTCACTGTCAACTGTGGAAAGATGCACAGAGTAAATTGCTCCACTGCCATCAAATGCTCCTGGAGAGATAAATCATGGTCAATGGAGTTTCTAATGGCTGCCCTCTTAGGCTATTGGCAATGTAGTTAAGAACATGATTAACATTGTTGTGAACTTGACTGATGTCAGATAGGCTGTGTCAGATGGTGGTATAAAAAAAAGGCACATATGGTAAGAGGGAAAGGTATTAAGCATTGTGAAATAGCTCTAACAATTCAAAACCTCAAAAAGTGATCATACATAGATTTTCTTCATGATTTATTAAAGAAAAAATAAATCGGAGGCCACTGTCTTATGAATAGCCTGGTTATGTTGCTGTATATCGGTTTTATGACACAGACAAGTATCTTCTAGTAAACAGGACAAAAACATCAAGCTTGTTTTACCTAAGACAGTTACCCTACAGAAACAGGTTCCCCCAAACACGCTCACATGGTATCTACCCCCTTACTTACCTTTCATCAAGCCTCCCTTTCAACCCGAGTGGCAGTGCAGGCATTAACAGCCAGAAAACAAACAACTGCACACAGTAGGATCTAAATAGTCATGACAAACAACCCAGAACCTTGACTTGTTATAGTGAGAGGAAACATCTCAACAGTGCAGAGTGCAACTCCTAGAGCTGCATGTTGTGGGAGCAGGTGCTCCACCACAGCTATCACTTTGCTGGGATGTGTGCTAGGAGGTAACGAGTCACAGGCACAGCACTCGTTAATGATAAACAGCATGACAACTCCCCGTGCACTGTTTTGAAAAATGTATGCCATCTAGGGTATTGTTTATTGCTTCCCTAGACAGCCTGTTTCTGCAGCATATCTGCCAAATAGCAGGCGTTGCAGAAACAACTGTGCTAGAGGTGTCCCTGTGGAGGCGAGTTTCAGGCATGTGGACAGGACCAAGGGGTGTTGTTCTGACAGTACTTTTCTTCTTCAAGTAGTGGATAAAAGAATTACTAGTGTGATGACCAGTAATGCAGCTGCAGGCAGGAAAATGCCAAATAGTAAACACAACAGAAACAGATTTGTGGAAAATCAGTAGTTTAACTGTGTCAGCTTTATTACTCTTAGACAGCAAAATTTTCGCATAGAAGACTAAAATTCCGTTAAAATGGAAAACTTTCTTGAATTTGAGGTGAATTCTTTGGAGTTTTTCTTTGGAAGGCTTTGAGGGGAGGAGAACAGAGAAGTTCCAGTTATGTTCTCTTTTCTTCAGAACTCCTGTGTGAGGTGTGCCGTGGCAAAGTTGAGGTCATGTTTTAAACAATTTCTTTAAGTTGAAGCTGTTTGTATTCAAAGTTTTGATTCAAACCCATCTTCACATTAAATACTTCTGGGGTTTTCATGCTTGATAGGTGGAAGAGAAAAGAAGTTCTCATTTTAATATGTTAGCATAGGATGTGCAGGGATTACCGTGCATAAGCAGTGGCTCACTGAACGGAAATGTGTATTGTTGTGTACAGTGTGGAAAAAGAGCAATATTGGGAAGATTGCTGATCTTCAAGTATGTTCAAACTTTAAAATTCTGGACTAAACTAAGAGGTTCTGGTGGTAGTAATAATTCAAGAGGTGTCAGAGTGACTTTGAAATAACATGGCAACACAGCATCAGCACTTGAGAACAAGAGATGGAAGGATTAATTTGTAAAAAGCAACATCAGTGGAAATTTGCATTGGGAAAGTTCACAACCTGATGCAAATAGGATCAATTTGTGCCATGTGGTTCCATTAAAAATCTGTGCCTGAGGACAGAATTTGGCTTCTCCTCTGTGTTCCTTGGCTGGCTGTAGCCTTCATTGGTTTCCAGGAACCAATAGCTATTGCATTTTCACAGCAGGTAGAAATGAGTTTTAACTTTGTGATTTCTTTAGTGTGAAAAAAAGAAAAATCTAACAAAAAAAAACAGGTTAAAAACCTTTTTTGTTGTCTGTTTGTATTCTTTTGTTCTATGCTTTAAACCCCTGAATTTTTAATTACAGGTATCTAGTGGAGGAAATTAAAAAGAGAGAGGGATTCCAGCTTCTTTTGGAGGTAAGTTGAAAGGGAACTGAACTGTTGTTATTATTGGTGGGGAGTGTCTATTGCTTGATTTTGTTCTTTTTAGTCAATTACCAATTTTTATTTGAAGTATATAATTCAATAAGTGTATGTATTGGAGATTCACAGATATGTTTGAACACACATAACATGCTTTGTATTCCCTACCATCACTCTCTGTTTTCCTAGCTTCTGGTCCTGTATTGCCTCGGGGTATAGATGGAGCACTTTTCTGTGAAAGTGAAGAGGCTGGCTGCAAAAAAAAGTGCTTGCCAGACTTACAAATAAGACCATGTGCTAGATGGAAAAATATTTTCATCATTCAAGTGCATATTTTTTCCTTAATTCTGTTTCTACTCCCATATTCCTAAAAACTACCCAAAAGTTATGTGCTTCACCAGTCTTTACAAAACTTAGCTTGTTACCTTTTTGGTGACCTTACATGAGGGAGAGTGAGTAAAGGGAAAAGAGATAAAGCACTGTTTTTCCACCTGTCCTCAGTATTTTGCTTAATAAGGCAAATATCTGGGTATGTCATTTTTAGACAAATCTTGCATTTTTGGAATTGTACTTATATGAAAGATAGCTGGATATGTAGCATCAGGAGGAAGAGAATAACAAGGAGGAGGATGGGAAATGGAATGTCACCACGAACATTCCAAGCTAGGCTAGACAAAAGAAAAAAAAATAAAAAATGTTATACTATTCGTGCAATGTAAAATTTTCTTTTCAACTTTGAGAACTCCTAATTGTTTGAAGAATTTTAGGCCAGCA